>JAVUPR010000357.1:0-474181 GCA_036785695.1 Gentiana straminea | reverse complement strand
AACCACCGTTTTTAGTGAACTCTACTATAATTATATACAAAAAGTTGTAAACCCCCATTTTGAGTGAACTCTAATGCAATAATATATACAATAAGTTGTAAACACCTGTTTTGAGTAAACTCTACTATACAATTATATACAAAAAGTTGTAAACCCCCATTTTGAGTGAAATCTACTATAAAATTATATACAAAAAGTTGTAAACCCCCATTTTCAGTAAAATCTACTATAATTATATACAAAAAGTTCTATACCCCTATTTTGAGTAAACTCTACTATACAATTATATACAAAAAGTTGTAAACCCCCGTTTTGAGTAAACTCAAAACATTAATATACAAAAAGTTGTAAACCCCCGTTTTGAGTAAACTCTACTATACAATTATTACAAAAAGTTGTAAACCCCCGTTTTGCGTAAACTCTACTATAATTATATACAAAAAGTTGTAAACCTCCGTTTTGAGTGAACTCTACTACAATAATATTAAAAAAGTTGTAAACCCCCGTTTTGAGTAAACTCTACTACAATAATATACAAAAAGTTGTAAACCCTATTTTGAGTAAACTCTACTGTACAATTATATACAAAAACTTGTAAACCACTGTTTTGAGTAAAGCGAACTATACAATTATATACAAAAAGTTGTAAACCCTCATTTTGAGTGAACTCTACTATAATTATATACAAAAACTGCTAAACCCCCGTTTTGAGTAAACCCTAATACAATAATATACAAAAAGTTGTAAACCCCTATGTTGAGTAAACTCTACTATACAATTATATACAAAAAGTTGTAAACCCCCGTTTTGAGTAAACTCTACAATACAATTATTTACAAACAGTTGTAAACCGCCATTTTGAGTAAACTCTACTATAATTATATACAAAAATTTGTAAACCTCTATTTTCAGTGAACTCTACTATAATTATATACAAAAAGTTGTAAGCTCCCGTTTTGAGTAAACACTACAATACAATTATATACAAAAAGTTGTAAACACCCTCGTTTTGAGTAAACTCTACTGTACAATTATATACAAAAAGTTGTTAACCTCCGTGTTGAGTGAACTCTACTATAATTATATTCAAAAAGTCCTAAACCCCTGTTTTGAGTACCATAATATACAAAAAGTGATAAACCCCCGTTTTGAGTAAACTCCACTATACAATCATATACAAAAAGTTGTAAACCCCCGTTTTATTGTACAAAAGTCGTAAACCTCCGTTTTGAGTAAACTCTACTAAACAATTATATACAAAAATTTGTAAACCCCTGATTTGAGTAAACTCTACAATAATTATATACAAAAAGTTGTAAACCTCCGTTTTGAGTGAACTCTACAATAATTATATACAAAAACTTGTAAACCCCCGTTTTGAGTAAACTCTAATACAATAATATACAAAATGTTGTAAACACCTGTTTTGAGTAAACTCTACTACTATATATTTATATACAAAAAGTTTTAAACCCCCATTTTGAGTAAAATCTACTGTACAATTATATACAAAAATTTGTAAACCCCCGTTTTCAGTAAACACTACTATAATTATATACAAAAATTTGTAAACCCCCATTTTGAGTAAACTCTACTATACAATTATATACGAAATGTTGTAAACCCCCTTTTTGAGTAAACTCAATACATTAATATACAAAAAGTTGTAAACCCCCGTTTTGAGTAAACTCTACTATACAATTATTTACAAAAAAGTTTTGAGTAAACTCTACTATAATTATATACAAAAAGTTGTAAACCTCCATTTTGAGTGAACTCTACTACAATAATATTTAAAAAGTTGTAAACCCCCGTTTTGAGTAAACTCTACTACAATAATATACAAAAAGTTGTAAACCCTCGTTTTGATTAAACTCTACTATACAATTATATACAAAAAGTTGTAAACCTCCATTTTTAGTGAACTCTACTATAATTATATACAAAAAGTTGTCAACTCCCATTTTGAGTAAACTCTAATATAATTATATACAAAACGTTGTTAACCCCCGTTTTGTGTAAACTCTAATACAATAATATACAAAAAGTTGTAAACCCCCATTTTGAGTAAACTCTACTTTGTATAATTATATACAAAAAGTTGTAAACCCCGTTTTGAGTTAACTCAACTATACAATTATATACAAAAAGTTGTAAACCTCCGTTTTGAGTGAACACTACTATAATTATATACAAAAACTTGTAAACCCCCGTTTTGAGTAAACTCTAATACAATAATATACAAAAAGTTGTAACCCCCTATGTTGAGTAAACTCTACTATACAATTATATACAAAAAGTTGTAAACCCCCATTTTGAGTAAAATCTACAATACAATTATATACAAAAAGTTGTAAACCCCTGTTTTGAGTAAACTCTTATACAATAATATACAAAAAGTTGTAAACCCCCGTTTTAGTTAACTCTACTATACAATTATTTACAAACAGTTGTAAACCGCCATTTTGAGTAAACTCTACTATAATTATATACAAAAATTTGTAAACCTCTATTTTGAGTGAACTCTACAATAATTATATACAAAAAGTTGTAAACCCCGTTTTGAGTAAACTCTAATACAATTATATACAAAAAGTTGTAAACCCCTGTTTTGAGTGAAACCCCCGTTTTGAGTAAACTCTACATACAATTATATACAAAAAGTTGTAAACCTCCGTTTTGAGTGAACTCTACTATAATTATATACAAAAAGTTGTAAACCCCCGTTTTGAGTGAACTCTAATACAATAATATACAAAAAGTTGTAAACCCCCGTTTTGAGTAAACTCTACTATACAATTATATACAAAAAGTTGTAAACCCCTGTTTTGAGTAAACTCTACTATAAAATTATATACAAAAAGTTGAAACCTCTGTTTTGAGTGAACTCTACTATATTTATATACAAAAAGTTGTAAACCCCCGTTTTGAGTGAACTCTAATACAATAATATACAAAAAGTTATAATCCACCTTTTGAGTAAACTGTACTATACAATTATATACAAAAAGTTGTAAACCCCAATTTTATTGTACAAAAAGTTGTAAACGCCCGTCTTGAGTGAACTCTAATACAATAATATACAAAAAGTTGTAAACCCCCGTTTTGAGTCAACTCTAATACAATAATATACAAAAAGTTGTAAACCCCCGTTTTGATTAAACTCTAGTATACAATTATTTACAAAAAGTTGTAAGCCCCCGTTTTGAGTAAACTCTACTATAATTATATAGAAAAACCTGTACACCTCCGTTTTGAGTGAACTCTACAATAATTATATACCAAAAGTTGTTAACCTCCATTTAGAGTAAACTCTAATACAATAATATACAAAACGTTGTAAACCCCCGTTTTGAGTAAACTCTACTATACAATTATATACAAAAAGTTGTAAACCACCATTTGAGTAAACTCTACTATACAATTATATACAAAAAGTTGTAAACCTCCATCTTGAGTGAACTCTACTATAATTATATACAAAAAGTTGTAAACCCCCGTTTTGAGTAAACTCTAATACAATAATATACAAAAAGTTGTAAACCCCCGTTTTGAGTTAACTCTACTATAATTATATACAAAAAGTTGTAAACCCCGTTTTGTGTGAACTTTAATACAATAATATACAAAAAGTTGTAACTCTCATTTTGAGTAAACACTACAATACAATTATATACAAAAAGTTGTAAACACCCGTTTTGACTAAACTCTACTGTACAATTATATACAAAAAGTTGTAAACCTCCGTGTTGAGTGAACTCTACTATAATTATATTCAAAAAGTTCTAAACCCCTGTTTTGAGTACCATAATATACAAAAAGTTATAAACCCCCGTTTTGAGTAAACTCTACTATACAATCATATACAAAAATTTGTAAACCCCCGATTTGAGTAAACTCTACAATAATTATATACAAAAAGTTGTAAACCTCCGTTTTGAGTGAACTCTACTATAATTATATACAAAAACTTGTAAACCCCCGTTTTGAGTAAACTCTAATACAATAATATACAAAATGTTGTAAACACCTGTTTTGAGTAAACTCTACTATACAAGTATATACAAAAAGTTGTAAACCCCCATTTTGAGTAAAATCTACTATACAATTATATACAAAATGTTGTAAACCCCTGTTTTCGGTAAACTCTACTATAATTATATACAAAAAGTTGTAAACCCCCATTTTGAGTAAACTCTACTATACAATTATATACAAAAAGTTGTAAACCCAAGTTTTGAGTAAACTCTACTATACAATTATTTACAAAAAGTTGGAAACCCCCATTTTGAGTAAACTCTACTATATTTATATACAAAAAGTTGTAAACCTCCGTTTTGAGTGATCTCTACTACAATAATATTTAAAAAGTTGTAAACCCCTGTTTTGAGTAAACTCTACTACAATAATATACAAAAAAGTTGTAAACCCTCGTTTTGAGTAAACTCTACTATACAATTATATACAAAAAGTTGTAAACCTCCGTTTTTAGTGAACTCTACTATAATTATATACAAAAAGTTGTCAACCCCCGTTTTGAGTAAACTCTAATATAATTATATACAAAACGTTGTTAACCCCCGGTTTGTGTAAACTCTAATACAATTATATACAAAAAGTTGTAAACCCCCGTTTTGAGTAAACTAAACTATAGAATTATATACAAAAAGTTGTAAACCCCTATTTTGGGTAAACTCTACATACAATTATATACAAAAAGTTGTAAACCTCCGTTTTGAGTGAACTCTACTATAATTATATACAAAAAGTTGTAAACCCCCGTTTTGAGTGAATTCTAATACAATAATATACAAAAAGTTGTAAACCCCCGTTTTGAGTAAACTCTACTATACAATTATATACAAAAAGTTGTAAACCCCTGTTTTGAGTAAACTATACTATAAAATTATATACAAAAAGTTGAAACCTCTGTTTTGAGTGAACTCTACTATAATTATATACAAAAAGTTGTAAACCCCCATTTTGAGTGAACTCTAATACAATAATATAAAAAAAGTTATAATCCACCTTTTGAGTAAACTGTACTATACAATTATATACAAAAAGTTGTAAACCCCAATTTTATTGTACAAAAAGTTGTAAACGCCCGTTTTGAGTGAACTCTAATACAATAATATACAAAAAGTTGTAAACCCCCGTTTTGAGTAAACTCTAATACAATAATATACAAAAAGTTGTAAACCCCCGTTTTGATTAAACTCTAGTATACAATTATTTACAAAAAGTTGTAAGCCCCCGTTTTGAGTAAACTCTTCTATAATTATATACAAAAAGCTGTACACCTCCGTTTTGAGTGAACTCTACTATAATAATATACAAAAAGTTGTTAACCTCTATTTAGAGTAAACTCTAATACAATAATATACAAAATGTTGTAAACCCTTGTTTTGAGTAAACTCTACTATACAATTATATACAAAAAGTTGTAAACCCCCGTTTTGAGTGAACTCTACTATAATTATATACAAAAAGTTGTAAACCCCCGTTTTGAGTAAACTCTAATACAATAATATACAAAAAGTTGTAAACCACCGTTTTGAGTTAACTCTACTATAATTGTATACAAAAAGTTGTAAACCCCGTTTTGTGTGAACTTTAATACAATAATATACAAAAAGTTGTAACTCCCGTTTTGAGTAAACACTACAATACAATTATATACAAAAAGTTGTAAACACCCGTTTTGAGTAAACTCTACTGTACAATTATATACAAAAAGTTGTAAACCTCCGTGTTGAGTGAACTCTACTATAATTATATTCAAAAAGTTCTAAACCCCGTTTTGAGTACCATAATATACAAAAAGTTATAAACCCCCGTTTTGAGTAAACTCTACAATACAATCATATACAAAAAGTTGTAAACCCCCGATTTGAGTAAACTCTACAATAATTATATACAAAAAGTTGTAAACCTCCATTTTGAGTGAACTCTACTATAATTATATACAAAAACTTGTAAACCCCCGTTTTGAGTAAACTCTAATACAATAATATACAAAATGTTGTAAACACCTGTTTTGAGTAAACTCTACTATACAATTATATACAAAAAGTTGTAAACCCCAATTTTGAGTAAAATCTACTACAAAATTATATTCAAAAAGTTGAAAACCCCCGTTTTCAGTAAACTCTACTATAATTATATACAAAAAGTTTTAAACCCCCGTTTTGAGTGAACTCTAATACAATAATATACAAAAAGTTATAACAAAAAGTTGCAAACCCCCGTTTTGAGTGAACTCTAATACAATAATATACAAAAAGTTGTACACCCCTAGTTTGAGTAAACTTTACTATACAATTATATACAAAAAGTTGTAAACCCCCGTTTTATTGTACAAAAAATTTTCACCCCCCGTTTTGAGTAAACTCTATTATACAATTATATACAAAACTTTGTAAACCCCGTTTTGAGTAAACTCTAATACAATATACAAAAAGTTGTAAAACCCCATTTTTAGTAAACTCTACTATACAATTATATACAAAAAGTTGTAAACCCCCGTTTTGAGTAAACTCTACCATACAATTATATACAAAAAGTTGTAAACCCCCGTTTTGAGTAAACTCTAATACAATAATATACAAAAAATTGTAAACCCCCATTTTTAGTAAACTCTACTATACAATTATATACAAAAATTTGTAAACCCCCGTTTTGAGTAAACTCTACTATAATTATATACCAAAAGTTGTACACCTCCGTTTTGAGTGAGCTCAACTACAATAATATACAAAAAGTTGTAAATCCCCGTTTTGAGTAAATTCTACTATACAATTATTTAGAAAATACCTCCGTTTTGAGTGAACTCTTCTATAATTATATACAAAAAGTTGTAAACCCCCGTTTTGAGTAAACTCTAATACAATAATATACAAAAAGTTGTAAACCCCGTTCGAGTAAACTCTACTATACAATTATTTAAAAAAAGTTGTAAACCCCCGTTTCGAGTAAACTCTACTATAATTATATACAAAAAGTTGTAAACTCGTTTTGAGTCAACTCTACTATAATTATATACAAAAAGTGGTAAACCCCCGTTTTGACAGAACTATAATACAATAATATACAAAAAATTGTAAACCCCCGTTTTGAGTAATAATATACAAAAAGTTGTAAACCTCCGTTTTGAGTAATAATATACAAAAAGTTGTAAACCCTCGTTTTATTGTACAAAAAGTTGTAAACCCCCGTTTTCAGTAAACTCTACTATACAATTATATACAAAAAGTTGTACACCCCCGTTTTGAGTATACTCTAATACAATAATATACAAAAAGTTCTAAACCCCTGTTTTGAGTAAACTCTACTATATAATTATATACAAAAAGTTGTAAACCCCCATTTTGATTAAACTCTAATACAATAATTTACAAAAAGTTGTAAACCCCCGTTTTGAGTAAACTCTACTATACAATTATATACAAAAAGTTGTAAACCCCCGTTTTGAGTAAACTCTACTATAATTATACACCAAAAGTTGTAAACCTCCGTTTTGAGTGAACTCTACTATAATTATATACAAAAAGTTGTAAACCCCCGTTTTGAGCGAACTAATACAATAATATACAAAAAGTTGTAAACCTCTATTTTGAGTAAACTCTACTATACAATTATATAGAAAAAGTTGTAAACCACCGTTTTATTGTACAAAAATTTGTAAACCCCCGTTTTGAGTAAACTCTACTAAATAATTATATACAAAAATTTGTAAACCCCCATTTTGAATAAACTCTAATACAATAATATACAAAAAGTTGTAAACCCCCATTTTTAGTAAACTCTACTATACAATTATTTACAAAAAGTTGTAAACCCCCGTTTTGTGTAAACTCTACTATAATTATATATAAAAAGTTGTAAACCTTCGTTTTGAGTGAACTCTACTATAATTATATACAAAAAGTTGTTAACCCCCATTTTAAGTAAACTCTAATACCATAATATACAAAAAGATGTAAACCCCCATTTTGAGTAAACTCTACTATACAATTATATACAAAAATTTGTAAACCCCCATTTTGAGTAAACTCTACTATAAATATATACAAAAAGTTTTAAACCTCCATCTTGAGTGAACTCTACTATAATTATTTACAAAAAGTTGTCAACCCCCGTTTTGAGTAAACTCTAATATAATTATATACAAAACGTTGTTAACCCCCGGTTTGTGTAAACTCTAATACAATTATATACAAAAAGTTGTAAACCCCCGTTTTGAGTAAACTAAACTATAGAATTATATACAAAAAGTTGTAAACCCCTGTTTTGAGTGAAACCCCCATTTTTAGTAAACTCTACATACAATTATATACAAAAAGTTGTAAACCTCCATTTTGAGTGAACTCTACTATAATTATATACAAAAAGTTGTAAACCCTTGTTTTGAGTGAACTCTAATACAATAATATACAAAAAGTTGTAAACCCCCATTTTGAGTAAACTCTACTATACAATTATATACAAAAAGTTGTAAACCCCTGTTTTGAGTAAACTATACTATAAAATTATATACAAAAAGTTGAAACCTCTGTTTTGAGTGAACTCTACTATAATTATATACAAAAAGTTGTAAACCCCCATTTTGAGTGAACTCTAATACAATAATATAAAAAAAGTTATAATCCACCTTTTGAGTAAACTGTACTATACAATTATATACAAAAAGTTTTAAACCCCAATTTTATTGTACAAAAAGTTGTAAATGCCCGTTTTGAGTGAACTCTAATACAATAATTGAAGAGAGTTTGAGAAAGTAAATAATACTTGAGTAAACTTCAACTTGGTTTATTCATCATAAAAGAGTGAGTATAAATAGGTACAAGTAAGTGAGAAAGGTCCTAGTAGAGTATAAGTTAGAGAGAGCAATTAATTACTGAGTCGGCTAGTATTAATTGCTAGAGTTGTCTATTACCTAATAAGACAAAATAGAGTTACTTTATGACTTTATGACATATTAATTGTTTATTCAATACAATTAATATGTCTTACAATTAATATGTCTCACAATTAATATGTTACACTAATGTAACGTAATATTTCCACACTAATGTAACGTAATATTTCCACACCCCCCCTCAAACTGGGTTGTATATGTTTATACAACCAAGTTTGCTACTCATTCTGCTGAACATAAGTGGCGGAATGGCCTTGGTGAGAATATCAGCATTCTGATCTGCTGAGGAAACATATAGGAGTTGAATAATCTTGGCATCAATCTTCTCCTTCAGAAGTGTCCGTCAATGTCCACATGTTTGGTTTTATCATGATGGACTGATCCTCTCGCCATGCATAAGGTCGAATTATTGTCACAAAGAGAGTGTGATAGGTTGCTGAATAGGCTGCTGAAGTTCGGAAGGACTCTTTTTATCCATAGAGCTTCACAAATACCCAAAACTAATGCCCTGAGTTCAGCTTCAGCACTGCTTCTAGAGACAGTAGGTTGTTTCTTGCTCCTCCAGGTGACAAGATTTCCCCATACATAAGAACAGTAGCCTGTAGTGGACCTTCTGTCTATGTGGCAGCCAGCCCAATCAGCATCAGTGTAAACCTTGATAGATCTCTCAGCAGACTTGGTGAAATGCAGGCCTTGGCCAGGAGTGGATTTCAAGTACCTCAGTATCCTGTTCACAGCATCCCAATGGTGCTCAGTAGGGCAATGCATAAACTGGCTTACCAGACTGACTCCATATGCAATATCAGGTCTTGTATGGGATAGATAAATGAGTTTCCCTACAAGTCTCTGATATTGATCCTTCCCGACAAAGAATGTCACCATGCAAAGAGGTATTACCGGGGTCTACCTGGGGATACAAGCAGTTTGCGTGCCCAAAGATACCGCTTTCCTTTAGTAGGTCCAAGACATATTTCCTTTGAGAGATAGAGATACCCCGGTTCTTTCTTGCAATTTCCATACCAAGGAAGTATTTAAGATAGCCCAAATCCTTGACTTGAAACACCTTTGCCGCAGGGTCTTCAAATTTTGGATCTCAGTAGAGTCATCACCAGTAAGGATGATATCATCCACATATACAATAAGAATGGACCTTCTCTGGTTGGTTGTCTTGATAAACATAGTGTGATCTGAGTTGCATTGATGATATCCAGCAGCTTTGACCACAGTAGTGAGTTTCCCAAACCAGGCTCTTGGGGATTGCTTCAGGCCATATAGAGATTTCCTGAGTTTGCATACCTTGCCCTGAGTGTGAGGATTGACAAAACCAGGAGGTACATTCATGTAGACTTCCTCAGTGAGGTCACCATTGAGAAAAGCATTTTTGATATCCAATTGGTGTAGAGGCCACTCAAGTTGGACAAATAGAGAAATCAAGACACCCGGACAAAGGTGTTCGCTTTGCCACCGGTGCAAACGTTTCTTTATAGTCAATGCCATAAGTTTGAGTGAAACCCCTTGCAACCAACCTGGCTTTGTACTTGTCAATTGTACCATCAGCATTGTATTTGATAGTGAATAACCATATGCAGCTGACTGTCTTCTTGCCTTTTGGGAGGGTTGTGAGATCCCAAGTATGATTATCCAGGAGGGCAGTCATCTCTGTTTTAACAGCAGCCTTCCACTTATCATTTTGAAGAGCCTCCTGAATATTTTTAGGAATAGAGTGAGAATCCAAGTCATGTGTAAACATGGCAAAGACAGGAGACAACTGATCATAAGATAAATAAGTATGAATAGAGTGATCAGTGCAAGATCTCTTTCCCTTCCTGAGAGCAATAGGCCTATCATCAATGTCAGCAGGCTGCCGAGAGTCCGTAGATTGCCGAGTGTCGCAGAGGCTCGGGTCGCCAGGCTCGGGTCGCAGTCTCGTGTTCGCAGGGCCGCCGAGAGTCGCAGGGTGCCGAGGTTCCGCCCGCCGAGAGTCGCAGGTTGCCGAGGGTTAAGAGTTTGCCGAGGGAAAGGGTTTAGGTCAATTTCAATCGGTTTCCATCGTTGATCGCCTCGGTGGACTTGTTGTAGTAGGAGTCCTTTCAAAAAATTTGACATCCATAGAATTGTAAAATCTCTTTTCGAATGAGAGTAACACTTGTAGCCTTTCCCCGTCCTTTGCATATCCTAGGAAAATGCACTTGTGAGCTTTGGGATCAAGTTTGCTTCTGTGTTGGGCATGGATATAGACAAACACAGTACAACCAAAGATTTTTGGAGGTAACTGGGAAATAAGATGGGGGCAGGAGTGTGTGGCCAGTAGGGTTTTGATAGGAGTTTTGAAGCCTAACACCCTGCTGGGAAGTCTGTTGATTAAGTATGTGGAAGTCAATATAGCTTCACCCCACATATATTTTGGGACATTTGTGGTAAACATGATAGACCTAGCCATTTCTAGCAGATGCTCGTTCTTTCTCTCAAAGAACCCCATTTTGCCGAGGAGTCTCAACACAACTACCGATATGGACAATTCCCTTATTCATCAAGAAATTACCGAGATTAGACTCATAATATTCAAGAGCATTGTCAGCTTCAAAATTTTGATCTTAGTGTCAAACCGAGTGGAGACCATGTTGTAAAACTCTTGAAAGATGGTCCAACTTCGCATTTATCCTTCATTAAAAATAACCAAGTGGTTCTCGGTGTGGTCATCTATGAAGGTAACAAACCACCTCTTCCCTGTTATGCTTTTTACTCTTGAGGGTCCCCATACATCACTGTGAATTAAGGTGAATGGTGTGGATGGTAAGTGAGGTAATTTTGCATACACAGATTTGGTGAGTTTGGAAAATTGACAAATATCACATTGAAGATCATTCAAATTACAACCTTTAAACAATTCAGATCTATAGACTTTAAATAACTAAAACTCGGGATGTCCTAGTCTATAATGCCATAACATGATATTGTCAAGGTTTTGAGTGCGAAGTTTCCGAGGTAGATTCGCCTCTTCGCCTTCTTACGTCTTCGCCAGGGTCGACCACATACGCCCCGAGCACGGTTTAGCGTCCCAATCACCGCCTTTGAGGAATGATCCCGGAAAGTGCACCGATTCTCATTAAAAACAATGATCCGCTTCAAATCTTTAATAAGTTTACCGACGTATACGAGATTGCAATCTAATTTTGGAACAAATAGGACATCCCGTAGGCATATCTTATTAGTAAGTTGCACCTTACCAAAACCTTTTGCACTAGAGATAGATCCATCGCTAGCCTTAACATTGTGAATTTGGGGACATGGCTTAAGTTGAGTAATGAGATTTTTATTACCAAATCATATGGGATGAGGCCCCGTAATCAACAATCCAGGTTTCATTACTAATAAATGAGTAGAATTTACCTGTACTAGCATGAGAGGCTATGTCAGTAGAGTGACTACCTCCCTTTTGTTGAGTTAGGAAGGCTTTGAATGCAGCAAGCTGTGCATTCAACATGTTGTCATCTTCTTCCTCACTTATGTGTCTTGCCCTGACTTTCCTTGGCAGGTCTTGAGGTTTTGGAGGAGTTAGGCTTGCCATGTAGTTTCCAAAGAAGTGTCCTTGGTGTGATTTGTGCGTTTGCGGTGGTCACGCAAACGCTTCCCGCCTTTATCGCGGGCTTCCCGTAAGCCTCGCAACCTCGGCGGGGGTTCCCGATAGTCGGCAGGTGGCACTCTCGCAGGGTTGTCGGCAGGGGAGTTCGCAGCATCACTTTCCTCCTCGTTCCTCATGTTTGACCTCGCAAACATGGATTTGAGATTTGGGAGAGGTTTAGTAGCCGAATTCTACCTCTAACATCATCAAGAGTAGGATTCACCCGTTGAGGAACTTGAATACTCTCTTCTTTTCTATGATGTCTTTATACAGAGCGGCATCCTTGACATCATTCCAGGAGTGACTTTCCAACATATCTAGGTGTTGACATGCCTTAGATAGTTGGTTGAAATATTGAGTCACAGACATATCTCCTTGTCTGCAGTTTTGAATTTTAGCTTCAAGCTCATAGACGTCTGATGTATTGTCTTTCTTGGAGTAAAGATCCCTGGCATTATCCCGCATCTCCTTTGCGTATCATACATCATAAAGTTCTCACTAATCTCTTTTGTCATTGATCTTGTGAGAATGGTCATGACTTGATTATTAGTAGTATCCCATGCTTCAAATCCTCGGGTCATCTTCAAGCGGGGGCAGGTTTTAGAGCCGGACAGTATCCCATCTTACCTTGTCCAGAGATGTACATTTTCATAGACCTTGACCACAAGCAAGTAGTTGTTGCCATCAAGTCTATGATTAGTGTAAGATGAAGAGTCGTGATCCCGATCTCGTCGAGGCACTGGGACTCAACTGAAGGTGAGAAAGCTTCAGATAATGAAGACATTCTTGATTCAGCAGGGTACTGAGAGTTTGCAGCGGATTCATGAGTTTAAATCTCTGATACCATGAAGAGAGTTTGAGAAAGTAAATAATACTTGAGTAAACTTCAACTTGGTTTATTCATCATAAAATAGTGAGTATAAATAGGTACAAGTAAGTGAGAAAGGTCCTAGTAGAGTATAAGCTAGGAGAGAGCAATTAATTACTAGAGTCGGCTAGTATTAATTGCTAGAGTTGTCTATTACCTAATAAGACAAAATAGAGTTACTTTATGACTTTATGACATATTAATTGTTTATTCAATACAATTAATATGTCTTACAATTAATATGTCTCACAATTAATATGTTACACTAATGTAACGTAATATTTCCACACTAATGTAACGTAATATTTCCACAATAATATACAAAAAGTTGTAAACACCCGTTTTGAGTAAACTCTAATACAATAATATACAAAAAGTTGTAAACCCCCGTTTTGATTAAACTCTAGTATACAATTATTTACAAAAAGTTGTAAGCCCCCGTTTTGAGTAAACTCTACTATAATTATATACAAAAAGCTGTACACCTCCGTTTTGAGTGAACTCTACTATAATAATATACAAAAAGTTGTTAACCTCCATTTAGAGTAAACTCTAATACAATAATATACAAAATGTTGTAAACCCCCGTTTTGAGTAAACTCTACTATACAATTATATACAAAAAGTTGTAAACCCCCGTTTTGAGTGAACTATACTATAATTATATACAAAAAGTTGTAAACCCCCGTTTTGAGTAAACTCTAATACAATAATATACAAAAAGTTGTAAACCCCCGTTTTGAGTTAACTCTACTATAATTGTATACAAAAAGTTGTAAACCCCGTTTTGTGTGAACTTTAATACAATAATATACAAAAAGTTGTAACTCCCGTTTTGAGTAAACACTACAATACAAATATATACAAAAAGTTGTAAACACCCGTTTTGAGTAAACTCTACTATACAATTATATACAAAAAGTTGTAAACCTCCGTGTTGAGTGAACTCTACTATAATTATATTCAAAAAGTTCTAAACCCCTGTTTTGAGTACCATAATATACAAAAAGTTATAAACCCCCGTTTTGAGTAAACTCTACTATACAATCATATACAAAAAGTTGTAAACTCCCGATTTGAGTAAACTCTACAATAATTATATACAAAAAGTTGTAAACCTCCGTTTTGAGTGAACTCTACTATAATTATATACAAAAACTTGTAAACCCCCGTTTTGAGTAAACTCTAATACAATAATATACAAAATGTTGTAAACACCTGTTTTGAGTAAACTCTACTATACAATTATATACAAAAAGTTGTAAACCCCAATTTTGAGTAAAATCTACTACAAAATTATATTCAAAAAGTTGAAAACCCCCGTTTTCAGTAAACTCTACTATAATTATATACAAAAAGTTATAAACCCCCATTTTGAGTAAACTCTACTATACAATTATATACAAAAAGTTGTAAACCCCCGTTTTGAGTAAACTCTACAATACAATTATTTACAAAGAGTTGTAAACCCCCATTTTGAGTAAACTCTACTATAATTATATACAAAAAGTTGTAAACCTCCGTTTTGAGTGAACTCTACTACAATAATAATTAAAAAGTTGTAAACCCCCGTTTTGAGTAAACTCTACTACAATAATATACAAAAAGTTGTAAACCCTCGTTTTGAGTAAACTCTACTGTAATTATATACAAAAAGTTGTCAACCCCCGTTTTGAGTAAACTCTAATATAATTTTATACAAAACGTTGTTAACCCCCGTTTTGTGTAAACTCTAATACAATAATATACAAAAAGTTGTAAACCCCCATTTTGAGTAAACTCTACTGTATAATTATATACAAAATGTTGTAAACCCCCGTTTTGAGTAAACTCAACTATACAATTATATACAAAAAGTTGTAAACCTCCATTTTGAGTGAACTCTACTATAATTATATACAAAAACTGGTAAACCCCCTTTTTGAATAAACTCTAATACAATAATATACAAAAAGTTGTAAACCCCTATGTTGAGTAAACTCTACTATACAATTATATACAAAAAGTTGTAAAACCCCATTTTTAGTAAAATCTACAATACAATTATATACAAAAAGTTGTATACCCCCGTTTTGAGTAAACTCTTATACAATAATATACAAAAAGTTGTAAACCCCCGTTTTGAGTAAACTCTAATATACAATTATTTTCAAACAGTTGTAAACCGCCATTTTGAGTAAACTCTACTATAATTATATACAAAAATTTGTAAACCTCTATTTTGAGTGAACTCTACTATAATTATATACAAAAAGTTGTAAGCCCCCGTTTTGAGTAAACTCTAATACAATTATATACAAAAAGTTGTAAACCCCCGTTTTGAGTAAACTAAACTATAGAATTATATACAAAAAGTTGTAAACCCCCGTTTTGAGTGAAACCCCCGTTTTGAGTAAACTCTACATACAATGATATACAAAAAGTTGTAAACCTCCGTTTTGAGTGAACTCTACTATAATTATATACAAAAAGTTGTAAAGCCCTATTTTGGGTGAACTCTAATACAATAATATACAAAAAGTTGTAAACCCTTTTTTGAGTAAACTCTACTATAAAATTATATACAGAAAGTTGAAACCTCTGTTTTGAGTGAACTCTACTATAATTATATACAAAAAGTTTTAAACCCCCGTTTTGAGTGAACTCTAATACAATAATATACAAAAAGTTATAACAAAAAGTTGCAAACCCCCGTTTTGAGTGAACTCTAATACAATAATATACAAAAAGTTGTACATCACTAGTTTGAGTAAACTTTACTATACAATTATATACAAAAAGTTGTAAACACCCGTTTTATTGTACAAAAATTTTTCACCCCCCGTTTTGAGTAAACTCTACTATACAATTATATACAAAAATTTGTAAACCCCGTTTTGAGTAAACTCTAATACAATATACAAAAAGTTGTAAAACCCCATTTTTAGTAAACTCTACTATACAATTATATACAAAAAGTTGTAAACCCCCGTTTTGAGTAAACTCTACCATACAATTATATACAAAAAGTTGTAAACCCCCGTTTTGAGTAAACTCTAATACAATAATATACAAAAATTTGTAAACCCCCATTTTTAGTAAACTCTACTATACTATTATATACAAAAAGTTGTAAACCCCCGTTTTGAGTAAACTCTACTATAATTATATACCAAAAGTTGTACACCTCCGTTTTGAGTGAGCTCTACTACAAAAATATACAAAAAGTTGTAAATCCCCGTTTTGAGTAAATTCTACAACACAATTATTTAGAAAATACCTCCGTTTTGAGTGAACTCTTCTATAATTATATACAAAAAGTTGTAAACCCCCGTTTTGAGTAAACTCTACTATACAATTATTTAAAAAAAGTTGTAAACCCCCGTTTCGAGTAAACTCTACTATAATTATATACAAAAAGTTGTAAACTCTATTTTGAGTCAACTCTACTATAATTATATACAAAAAGTGGTAAACCCCCGTTTTGACAGAACTATAATACAATAATATACAAAAAGTTGTAAACCCCCGTTTTGAGTAATAAAATACAAAAAGTTGTAAACCCCCGTTTTGAGTAATAATATACAAAAAGTTGTAAACCCTCGTTTTATTGTACAAAAAGTTGTAAACCCCCGTTTTCAGTAAACTCTACTATACAATTATATACAAAAAGTTGTACACCCCCGTTTTGAGTATACTCTAATACAATAATATACAAAAAGTTCTAAACCCCTGTTTTGAGTAAACTCTACTATATAATTATATACAACAAGTTGTAAACCCCCATTTTGATTAAACTCTAATACAATAATTTACAAAAAGTTGTAAACCCCCGTTTTGAGTAAACTCTACTATACAATTATATACAAAAAGTTGTAAACCCCCGTTTTGAGTAAACTCTACTATAATTATACACCAAAAGTTGTAAACCTCCATTTTAAGTGAACTCTTCTATAATTATATACAAAAAGTTGTAAACCCCCGTTTTGAGCGAACTAATACAATAATATACAAAAAGTTGTAAACCTCTATTTTGAGTAAACTCTACTATACAATTATATAGAAAAAGTTGTAAACCACCGTTTTATTGTACAAAAATTTGTAAACCCCCGTTTTGAGTAAACTCTACTAAATAATTATATACAAAAATTTGTAAACCCCCATTTTGAATAAACTCTAATACAATAATATACAAAAAGTTGTAAACCCACGTTTTTAGTAAACTCTACTATACAATTATTTACAAAAAGTTGTAAACCCCTCGTTTTGTGTAAACTCTACTATAATTATATATAAAAAGTTGAAAACCTTCGTTTTGAGTGAACTCTACTATAATTATATACAAAAAGTTGTTAACCCCCATTTTAAGTAAACTCTAATACCATAATATACAAAAAGATGTAAACCCCCATTTTGAGTAAACTCTACTATACAATTATATACAAAAATTTGTAAACCCCCGTTTTGAGTAAACTCTACTATAAATATATACAAAAAGTTTTTAAACCTCCATTTTGAGTGAACTCTACTATAATTATTTACAAAAAGTTGTTAACCCCAGTTTTGAGTAAACTATAATACAATAATATACAAAAAGTTGTAAACCCCCATTTTGAGTAAACTCTACTATACAATTATCTACAAAAAGTTGTAAACCCCTGTTTTGAGTAAACTCTAATACAATAATATACAAAAAGTAGTAAACCTCCATTTTGTGTAAACTCACTATACAATTCTTTACAAAAAGTTGTAAACCACCGTTTCGAGTAAACTCTACTATAATTATATACAAAAAGTTGTAAACCTCCATTTTGAGTGAACTCTACTATAATTATATACAAAAAGTTGTAAACCCCTGTTTTGAGCAAACTCTAATACAATAATATACAAAAAGTTGTAAACCTCCATTTTGAGTAAACACTACTATACAATTATATACAAAAAGTTGTAAACCCCCGTTTTGAGTAAACTCTAATACAATAATATACAAAAAGTTGTAAACCCCCATTTTGAGTAAACTCTACTATACAACTATTTACAAAAAGTTGTAAACCCCCGTTTTGATTAAACTCTACTATAATTATATACAAAAAGTTGCAAACCCCGTTTTGAGTGAACTCTAATACAATAATATACAAAAAGTTGTAAACCACATTTGGAGTAAGCTGTACTATACAATTATATGCAAAAAGTTGTAAACCCCATTTTATTTACAAAAAGTTGTACGCCCCCGTTTTGAGTAAACACTACTATACCATTATATACAAAAAGTTGTAAACCCCCGTTTTGAGTAACTCTAATACAATAATATATAAAAATTTGTAAACCCTTATTTTGAGTAAACTCTACTATACAATTATTTACAAAAAGTTGTAAACCCCCATTTTGAGTAAACTCTACTATAATTATGTACAAAAAGTCGAAACCTCCATTTTGCGTGAACTCTACTATAATAATATACAAAAAGTTGTAAACCCCCGTTTTGAGTAAACTCTAATACAATAATATACAAAAAGTTGTAATCCCCCATTTTGTGTAAACTCTACTATACAATTATATACAAAAAGTTGTAAACCCCCATTTTGAGTAAACTCTAATACAATAATATACCTAAAGTTGTAAACCCCCCGTTTTGTGTTAACTCTACTATACAATTATATACAAAAAGTTGTAAACCCCCATTTTGAGTAAACTCTACTATAATTATATACCAAAAGTTGTAAACCTTCATTTTGAGTGAACTCTACTATAATTATATACAAAAAGTTGCAAACCCCCATTTTGAGTGAACTCTAATACAATAATATAAAAAAAGTTGTACATCCCTATTTTGAGTAAACTCTACTATACAATTATATACAAAAAGTTGTAAAACCCCGTTTTATTGTACAAAAATTTGTAAACCCCCGTTTTGAGTAAACTCTACTATACAATTATATACAAAAAGTTGTAAACTCCTATTTTGTGTAAACTCTAATACAATAATATACAAAAAGTTGTGAACCCCCGTTTTGAGTAAACTCTACTATACAATTATTTACAAAAAGTTTTAAACCCCGTTTTGAGTTAACTCTACGATAATTATATACAAAAAGTTTTAAACCTCCGTTTTGAGTGAACTCTACCATAATTATTTACAAAAAGTTGTTAACCCCCGTTTTGAGTAAACTCTAATACAATAAAATACAAAAAGTTGTAAACCCCCGTTTTGAATAAACTATACTATACAATTATATACAAAAGGTTGTAAACCCCTGTTTTGAGTAAACTCTAATACAATAATATACAAAAAGTTGTAAACCTCCGTTTTGTGTAAACTCACTATACAATTATTTACAAAAAGTTGTAAACCCCCGTTTCGAGTAAACTCTACTATAATTATATACAAAAAGTTGTAAACCTCCATTTTGAGGGAACTCTACTATAATTATATACAAAAAGTTGTAAACCCCTATTTTGAGCAAACTCTAATACAATAATATACAAAAAGTTGTAAACCTCCAGTTTGAGTAAACTCTACTATACAATTATTTAAAAAAAGTTGTAAACCCCCGTTTCGAGTAAACTCTACTATAATTATATACAAAAAGTTGTAAACTCTATTTTGAGTCAACTCTACTATAATTATATACAAAAAGTGGTAAACCCCCGTTTTGACAGAACTATAATACAATAATATACAAAAAGTTGTAAACCCCCGTTTTGAGTAATAAAATACAAAAAGTTGTAAACCCCCGTTTTGAGTAATAATATACAAAAAGTTGTAAACCCTCGTTTTATTGTACAAAAAGTTGTAAACCCCCGTTTTCAGTAAACTCTACTATACAATTATATACAAAAAGTTGTACACCCCCGTTTTGAGTATACTCTAATACAATAATATACAAAAAGTTCTAAACCCCTGTTTTGAGTAAACTCTACTATATAATTATATACAACAAGTTGTAAACCCCCATTTTGATTAAACTCTAATACAATAATTTACAAAAAGTTGTAAACCCCCGTTTTGAGTAAACTCTACTATACAATTATATACAAAAAGTTGTAAACCCCCGTTTTGAGTAAACTCTACTATAATTATACACCAAAAGTTGTAAACCTCCCTTTTAAGTGAACTCTTCTATAATTATATACAAAAAGTTGTAAACCTCCGTTTTGAGCGAACTAATACAATAATATACAAAAAGTTGTAAACCTCTATTTTGAGTAAACTCTACTATACAATTATATAGAAAAAGTTGTAAACCACCGTTTTATTGTACAAAAATTTGTAAACCCCCGTTTTGAGTAAACTCTACTAAATAATTATATACAAAAATTTGTAAACCCCCATTTTGAATAAACTCTAATACAATAATATACAAAAAGTTGTAAACCCACGTTTTTAGTAAACTCTACTATACAATTATTTACAAAAAGTTGTAAACCCCTGTTTTGTGTAAACTCTACTATAATTATATATAAAAAGTTGAAAACCTTCGTTTTGAGTGAACTCTACTATAATTATATACAAAAAGTTGTTAACCCCCATTTTAAGTAAACTCTAATACCATAATATACAAAAAGATGTAAACCCCCATTTTGAGTAAACTCTACTATACAATTATATACAAAAATTTGTAAACCCCCGTTTTGAGTAAACTCTACTATAAATATATACAAAAAGTTTTTAAACCTCCATTTTGAGTGAACTCTACTATAATTATTTACAAAAAGTTGTTAACCCCGAGTTTTGAGTAAACTATAATACAATAATATACAAAAAGTTGTAAACCCCCATTTTGAGTAAACTCTACTATACAATTATCTACAAAAAGTTGTAAACCCCCGTTTTGAGTAAACTCTAATACAATAATATACAAAAAGTAGTAAACCTCCATTTTGTGTAAACTCACTATACAATTCTTTACAAAAAGTTGTAAACCACCGTTTCGAGTAAACTCTACTATAATTATATACAAAAAGTTGTAAACCTCCATTTTGAGTGAACTCTACTATAATTATATACAAAAAGTTGTAAACCCCTGTTTTGAGCAAACTCTAATACAATAATATACAAAAAATTGTAAACCTCCATTTTGAGTAAACACTACTATACAATTATATACAAAAAGTTGTAAACCCCCGTTTTGAGTAAACTCTAATACAATAATATACAAAAAGTTGTAAACCCCCATTTTGAGTAAACTCTACTATACAACTATTTACAAAAAGTTGTAAACCCCCGTTTTGATTAAACTCTACTATAATTATATACAAAAAGTTGCAAACCCCCGTTTTGAGTGAACTCTAATACAATAATATACAAAAAGTTGTAAACCACATTTGGAGTAAGCTCTACTATACAATTATATGCAAAAAGTTGTAAACCCCATTTTATTTACAAAAAGTTGTACGCCCCCGTTTTGAGTAAACACTACTATACCATTATATACAAAAAGTTGTAAACTCCCGTTTTGAGTAACTCTAATACAATAATATATAAAAATTTGTAAACCCTTATTTTGAGTAAACTCTACTATACAATTATTTACAAAAAGTTGTAAACCCCCATTTTGAGTAAACTCTACTATAATTATGTACAAAAAGTCGAAACCTCCATTTTGAGTGAACTCTACTATAATAATATACAAAAAGTTGTAAACCCCCGTTTTGAGTAAACTCTAATACAATAATATACAAAAAGTTGTAATCCCCCATTTTGTGTAAACTCTACTATACAATTATATACAAAAAGTTGTAAACCCCCCTTTTGAGTAAACTCTAATACAATAATATACCTAAAGTTGTAAACCCCCCGTTTTGTGTTAACTCTACTATACAATTATATACAAAAAGTTGTAAACCCCCATTTTGAGTAAACTCTACTATAATTATATACCAAAAGTTGTAAACCTTCATTTTGAGTGAACTCTACTATAATTATATACAAAAAGTTGCAAACCCCCATTTTGAGTGAACTCTAATACAATAATATAAAAAAAGTTGTACATCCGTATTTTGAGTAAACTCTACTATACAATTATATACAAAAAGTTGTAAAACCCCGTTTTATTGTACAAAAATTTGTAAACCCCCGTTTTGAGTAAACTCTACTATACAATTATATACAAAAAGTTGTAAACTCCTATTTTGTGTAAACTCTAATACAATAATATACAAAAAGTTGTGAACCCCCGTTTTGAGTAAACTCTACTATACAATTATTTACAAAAAGTTTTAAACCCCCGTTTTGAGTTAACTCTACGATAATTATATACAAAAAGTTTTAAACCTCCGTTTTGAGTGAACTCTACCATAATTATTTACAAAAAGTTGTTAACCCCCGTTTTGAGTAAACTCTAATACAATAAAATACAAAAAGTTGTAAACTCCCGTTTTGAATAAACTATACTATACAATTATATACAAAAGGTTGTAAACCCCTGTTTTGAGTAAACTCTAATACAATAATATACAAAAAGTTGTAAACCTCCGTTTTGTGTAAACTCACTATACAATTATTTACAAAAAGTTGTAAACCCCCGTTTCGAGTAAACTCTACTATAATTATATACAAAAAGTTGTAAACCTCCATTTTGACGGAACTCTACTATAATTATATACAAAAAGTTGTAAACCCCTATTTTGAGCAAACTCTAATACAATAATATACAAAAAGTTGTAAACCTCCGTTTGAGTAAACTCTACTATACAATTATATACAAAAAGTTGTAAACCCCCGTTTTGAGTAAACTCTAATACAATAATATACAAAAAGTCGTAAACCCCCGTTTTGAGTAAACTCTACTATACAATTATTTACAAAAAGTTGTAAACCTCCGTTTTGAGTTAACTCTACTATAATTATATACAAAAAGTTGCAAACCCCCGTTTTGAGTGAACTCTAATACAATAATATACAAAAAGTTGTAAACCCCCTTTTTGAGTAAACTCTACTATACAATTATATACAAAAAGTTGTAAACCCCCGTTTTGTGTAAACTCGTAATACAATAATATACAAAAAGTTGTAAACCCCTATTTTGAGTAAAATCTACTATACAATTATTTACAAAAAGTTGTAAACCCCCATTTTGAGTAAACTCTACTATAATTATATACAAAAAGTCGTAAACCTCCATTTTAGGTGAACTCTACTATAATTATATACTAAAAGTTGTAAACCCCCATTTTGAGTAAACTATACTACAATAATATACAAAAAGTTGTAATCCCCCGTTTTTTGTAAACTCTACTATACAATTATATACAAAAAGTTGTAAACCCCCATTTTGAGTAAACTCTAATACAATAATATACCGAAAGTTGTAAACCCCCATTTTGTGTTAACTCTACTATACAATTATATACAAAAATTTGTAAACTCCCGTTTTGAGTAAACTCTACTATAATTATATACCAAAATTTGTAAACCTCCGTTTTAAGTGAACACTACTATAATTATATACAAAAAGTTGCAAACCCCTGTTTTGAGTGAACTCTAATACAATAATATACAAAAAGTTGTACACCCCTATTTTGAGTAAACTCTACTATACAATTATATACAAAAACTTGTAAACCCCTGTTTTATTGTACAAAAATTTGTAAACCCCCGTTTTGAGTAAATTCTACTATACAATTATATACAAAAAGTTGTAAACTCCCGTTTTGTGTAAACTCTCTAATACAATAATATACAAATAGTTGTGAACCCCCGTTTTGAGTAAACTCTACTATTCAATTATTTACAAAAAGTTGTAAACCCCCGTTTTGAGTAAACTCTACTATAATTATATACAAAAAGTTGTAAACCTCCATTTTCAGTGAACTCTACTATAAATATATACAAAAATTTGTTACCCCTGTTTTGAGTAAACTCTAATACAATAATATACAAAAAGATATTAACCCCCATTTTGAGTGAACTCTACTATACAATTATATACAAAAAGTTCTAAACCCCCGTTTTGAGTAAACTCTACTATAAATATATACAAAAAGTTTTAAACCACTGTTTTGAATGAACTCTACTTTAATTATATACAAAAAGTTGTTAACCCCCGTTTTGAGTAAACTCTAGTACAATAATATACAAAAAGTTGTAAACCCCCATTTTGAGTAAACTCTTCTATTATTATATACAAAAAGTTGTAAACCCCCGTTTTGAGTAAACTCTAATACAATAACATACAAAAAGTTATAAACCCCCGTTTTGAGTAAACTCTGCTATACAATTATTTAAAAAAAGTTGTAAACCCCCGTTTCGAGTAAACTCTACTATAATTATATACTAAAAGTTGTAAACTCTGTTTTTGAGTGAACTCTACTATAATTATATACAAAAAGTTGTAAACCCCCGTTTTGACTGAACTATAATACAATAATATACAAAAAGTTGTAAACCCCCGTTTTGAGTAATAATATACAAAATTTTGTATACCCCCGTTATTAGTAATAATATACAAAAAGTTGTAAACCCCCGTTTTATTGTACAAAAAGTTGTAAACCCCCGTTTTGAGTAAACTCTACTATACAATTATATACAAAAAGTTGTAAACCCCCGTTTTGAGTATACTCTAATACAATAATATACAAAAAGTTCTAAACCCCTGTTCTGAGTAAACTCTACTATACAATTATATGCAAAAAGTTGTAAACCCCCATTTTGATTAAACACTAATACAATAATATACAAAAAGTTGTAAACCCCCGTTTTGAGTAAACTCTACTATACAATTATATACAAAAAGTTGGAAACCCCCGTTTTGAGTAAACTCTACTATAATTATATACCAAAAGTTGTAAACCTCCGTTTTGAGTGAACTCTTCTATAATTATATACAAAAAGTAGTAAACCCCCGTTTTGAGCGAACTAATACAATAATATACAAAAAGTTGTAAACCCCTATTTTGAGTAAACTCTACTATACAATTATATAAAAAAAGTTGTAAACCACCGTTTTATTGTACAAAAATTTGTAAACCCCTGTTTTGAGTAAACTCTACTAAATAATTATATACAAAAAGTTGTAAACCCCCATTTTGAGTAAACTCTAATACAATAATATACTAAAAGTTGTAAACCCCCGTTTTGAGTAAACTCTACTATACAATTATTTACAAAAAGTTGTAAACCCCCATTTTGTGTAAACTCTACTATAATTATATACAAAAACTTGTAAACCTTCATTTTGAATGAACTCTACTATAATTATATAGAAAAAGTTGTTAACCCCCGTTTTAAGTAAACTCTAATACCATAATATACAAAAAGATGTAAACCCCCATTTTGAGTAAACTCTACTATACAATTTATATACAAAAGTTTGTAAACTCCCGTTTTGAGTAAACTCTACTATAAATATATACAAAAAGTTTTAAACCTCCGTTTTGAGTGAACTCTACTATAATTATTTACAAAAAGTTGTTAACCCCCGTTTTGAGTAAACTCTAATACAATAATATACAAAAAGTTGTAAACCCCTGTTTTGAGTAAACTCTACTATACAATTATATACAAAAAGTTGTAAACCCTGTTTTGAGTAAACTCTAATACAATAATATACAAAAAGTTGTAAACCTCCGTTTTGTGTAAACTCACTATACAATTATTTACAAAAAGTTGTAAACCCCCGTTTCGAGTAAACTCTACTATAATTATATACAAAAAGTTGTAAACCTCCGTTTTGAGTGAACTCTACTATAATTATATACAAAAAGTTGTAAACCCCTGTTTTGAGCAAACTCTAATACAATAATATACAAAAAGTTGTAAACCTCCATTTTGAGTAAACTCTACTATACAATTATATATACAAAAAGTTGTAAACCCTAGTTTTGAGTAAACTATAATACACTAATATACAAAAAGTTGTAAACCCCCGTTTTGAGTAAACTCTACTATACAATTATTTACAAAAAGTTGTAAACCCCCGTTTTGAGTGAACTCTACTATAATTATATACAAAAAGTTGCAAACCCCCGTTTTGAGTGAACTCTAATACAATAACATACAAAAAGTTGTAAACCCCCATTTTGAGTAAACTCTACTATACAATTATATACAAAAAGTGGTAAACCCCGTTTTATTGTGGAAAAAGTTGTAAGCCCCTGTTTTGAGTAAACACTACTATACCATTATATACAAATAGATGTAAACCCCCATTTTTAGTAAACTCTACCATACCATTATATACAAAAATTTGTAAACCCCCGTTTTGAGTAAACTCTACTATAAATATATACAAAAAGTTTTAAACCTCCGTTTTGAGTGAACTCTACTATAATTATTTACAAAAAGTTGTTAACCCCCGTTTTGATTAAACTCTAATACAATAATATACAAAAAGTTGTAAACCCCCGTTTTGAGTAACTCTACCATACAATTATATACAAAAAGTTGTAAACCCCATTTTGAGTAAACTCTAATACAATAATATACAAAAAGTTGTAAACCCCCGTTTTGAGAAAACTCTACTATACAATTATTTACAAAAAGTTGTAAACCCCCGTTTTGAGTAAACTCTACTATAATTATATACAAAAAGTTGCAAACCCCCGTTTTGAGTGAAATCTAATACAATAATATACAAAAAGTTGTAAACCCCCATTTTGAGTAAACTCTACTATACAATTATATACAAAAAGTTGTATACCCTGTTTTATTGTAGAAAAAGTTGTAAACCCCCGTTTTGAGTAAACACTACTATACCATTATATACAAAAAGTTGTAAACCCCCGTTTTGAGTAAACTTTAATACAATAATATACAAAAAGTTGTAAACCCCTAATTTGAGTAAACTCTACTATACAATTATTTACAAAAAGTTGTAAACCCCCATTTTGAGTAAACTCTACTATAATTATATACAAAAAGTCGTAAACCTCCATTTTGAGTGAACTCTAAACCTTCGTTTTGAGAGAACTCTACTATAATTATATAAAAAAAGTTGTAAACCCCCGTTTTGAGTAAACTCTACAATACAATTATATACAAAAAGTTGTAAACCTCCGTTTTGAGAAAAATCAACTATAATTATATACAAAAAGTTGTAAACCTCCATTTTGAGTGAACTCTACTATAATTATATACAAAAAGTTGTAAACCCCCGTTTTGAGTAAACTCTAATACAATAATATACAAAAAGTTGTAAACCCAAGTTTTAAGTTAACTCTACTATACTTATATACAAAAAGTTGTAAACCCCCGTTTTGAGTAAACTCTACTAAATAATTATATACAAAAAGTTGTAAAACCCCGTTTTATTGTACAAAAAGTTGTGAACCCCCGTTTTGAGTACACTCTACTATACAATTATATACAAAAATTTGTAAACCCGCGTTTTGAGTAAACTCTAATACAACAATATACAAAAAGTTATAAACCCCCGTTTTGAGTAACTCTACTATAATACTATAATATACAAAATGTTGCAAACCCCCGTTTAGAGTAAACTCTACTAACAATTATTTACAAAAAGTTTTAAACCCCCGTTATGAGTAAACTCTACTATAATTATATACAAAAAGATGTAAACCTCCGTTTTGAGTGAACTCTACTAAAATTATATACAAAAAGTTGTTAACCCCCGTTTTGAGAAAACTATAATACAATAATATACAAGGAGTTGTGAATCCCCGTTTAGAGTAAACTCTACTATACAATTATTTAGAAAATACCTCCGTTTTGAGTGAACTCTACTTTAATTATATACAAAAAGTTTTAAACCCCCGTTTTGAGTAAACTCTAATACAATAATATACAAAAAGTTGTAAACCCCCGTTTTGAGTAAACTCTACTATACCATTATCTACAAAAAGCTTTAAACCTCCGTTTTGAATAAACTCTACTATAATTATATACAAAAAGTTGTAAACCTCCGTTTTGAGTGCACTCTACTATAATTATATACAAAAAGTTGTAAACCCCCGTTTTGAGTAAACTCTAATACAATAATTTACAAAAAGTTGTAAACCCCTATTTTGAGTAAACACTACTATACAATTATATACAAGAAGTTGTAAACCCCCGTTTTGAGTAAAATCAATACATTAATATACAAAAAGTTGTAAACTCCCGTTTTGAGTAAACTCTACTATAGAATTATTTACAAAAAGTTGTAAACCCCCGTTTTGAGTAAACTCTATTATAATTATATACAAAAAGTTGTAGACCTCCGTTTTGAGTGAACTCTACTACAATAATATTAAAAAAGTTGTAAACCCCCGTTTTGAGTAAACTCTACTACAATAATATACAAAAAGTTGTAAACCCCGTTTTGAGTAAACTCTACTATACAATTATGTACAAAAAGTTGTAAACCCTCGTTTTTAGTGAACTCTACTATAATTATATACAAAAAGGTTTCAACCCCGTTTTGTGTAAACTCTAATATAATTATATACAAAACGTTGTTAACCCCCATTTTGTGTAAACTCTAATACAAAAATATACAAAAGGTTGTAAACCCCCATTTTGAGTAAACTCTACTGTACAATTATATACAAAAAGTTGTAAACCCCTTTTTTGAGTAAACTCAACTATACAATTATATACAAAAAGTTGTAAACCTCCGTTTTGAGTGAACTCTACTATAATTATATACAAAAACTGGTAAACCCCGTTTTGAGTAAACTCTAATACAATAATATAAAAAAAGTTGTAAACCCCTATGTTGAGTAAACTCTACAATACAATTATATACAAAAAGTTGTAAACCCCCGTTTTGAGTAAAATCTACAATACAATTATATACAAAAAGTTGTAAACCCCCGTTTTGAGTAAACTCTAATACAATAATATACAAAAAGTTGTAAACCCCCGTTTTGAGTAAACTCTACTACACAATTATTTACAAAAAGTTGTAAACCCCCATTTTGTGTAAACTCTACTATAATTATATACAAAAACTTGTAAACCTTCATTTTGAATGAACTCTACTATAATTATATACAAAAAGTTGTTAACCCCCGTTTTAAGTAAACTCTAATACCATAATATACAAAAAGATGTAAACCCCCATTTTGAGTAAACTCTACTATACAATTTATATACAAAAATTTGTAAACCCCCGTTTTGAGTATACTCTACTATAAATATATACAAAAAGTTTTAAACCTCCGTTTTGAGTGAACTCTACTAAAATTTGTAAACCCCCCGTTTTGAGTAAACTCTAATACAATAATATACAAAAAGTTGTAAACCCCTGTTTTGAGTAAACTCTACTATACAATTATATACAAAAAGTTGTAAACCCTGTTTTGAGTAAACTCTAATACAATAATATACAAAAAGTTGTAAACCTCCGTTTTGTATAAACTCACTATACAATTATTTACAAAAAGTTGTAAACCCCCGTTTCGAGTAAACTCTAATATAATTATATACAAAAAGTTGTAAACCTCCGTTTTGAGTGAACTCTACTATAATTATATACAAAAAGTTGTAAACCTCTGTTTTGAGCAAACTCTAATACAATAATATACAAAAAGTTGTAAACCTCCATTTTGAGTAAACTCTACTATACAATTATATATACAAAAAGCTGTAAACCCCAGTTTTGAGTAAACTCTAATACACTAATATACAAAAAGTTGTAAACCCCCGTTTTGAGTAAACTCTACTATACAATTATTTACATAAAGTTGTAAACCCCCGTTTTGAGTGAACTCTACTATAATTAAATACAAAAAGTTGCAAACCCCCGTTTTGAGTGAACTCTAATACAATAACATACAAAAAGTTGTAAACCCCCATTTTGAGTAAACTCTACTATACAATTATATACAAAAAGTGGTAAACCCCGTTTTATTGTAGAAAAAGTTGTAAGCCCCTGTTTTGAGTAAACACTACTATACCATTATATACAAAAAGATGTAAACCCCTATTTTTAGTACACTCTACCATACAATTATATACAAAAATTTGTAAACCCCCGTTTTGAGTAAACTCTACTATAAATATATACAAAGAGTTTTAAACCTCTGTTTTGAGTGAACTCTACTATAATTATTTACAAAAAGTTGTTAACCCCCGTTTTGATTAAACTCTAATACAATAATATACAAAAAGTTGTAAACCCCCGTTTTGAGTAAACTCTACTATACAATTATATACAAAAAGTTGTAAACCCCATTTTTTAGTAAACTCTTATACAATAATATACAAAAAGTTGTAAACCCCCGTTTTGAGAAAACTCTACTATACAATTATTTACAAAAAGTTGTAAACCCCCGTTTTGAGTAAACTCTACTATAATTATATACAAAAAGTTGCAAACCCCCGTTTTGAGTGAACTCTAATACAATAATATACAAAAAGTTGTAAACCCCCATTTTGAGTAAACTCTACTATACAATTAGATACAAAAAGTTGTAAACCCCGTTTTATTGTACAAAAAGTGGTAAACCCCCGTTTTGAGTAAACTCTAATACAATAATATACAAAAAGTTGTAAACCCCTATTTTGAGAAAACTCTACTATACAATTATTTACAAAAAGTTATAAACCCCCATTTTGAGTAAACTCTACTATAATTATATACAAAAAGTCGTAAACCTCCATTTTGAGTGAACTCTAAACCTCCGTTTTGAGAGAACTCTACTATAATTATATAAAAAAGTTGTAAACCCCCGTTTTGAGTAAATTCTACAATACAATTATATACAAAAAGTTGTAAACCCCCGTTTTGTGTAAAATCAACTATAATTATATAAAAAAAGTTGTAAACCTCCATTTTGAGTGAACTCTACTATAATTATATACAAAAAGTTGTAAACCCCCGTTTTGAGTAAACTCTAATACAATAATATACAAAAAGTTGTAAACCCAAGTTTTAAGTAAACTCTACTATACTTATATACAAAAAGTTGTAAACCCCCGTTTTGAGTAAACTCTACTACTATAATTAGATACAAAAAGTTGTAAAGCCCCGTTTTATTGTACAAAAAGTTGTAACCCCCGTTTTGAGTAAACTCTACTATACAATTATATACAAAAATTTGTAAACCCCCGTTTTGTGTAAACTCTACTATACAACAATATACAAAAAGTTATAAACCCCCGTTTTGAGTAAACTCTACTATAATACAATAATATACAAAAAGTTGCAAACCCCCGTTTAGAGTAAACTCTACTAACAATTATTTACAAAAAGTTTTAAACCCCCGTTATGAGTAAACTCTACTATAATTATATACAAAAAGATGTAAACCTCCGTTTTGAGTGAACTCTACTAAAATTATATACAAAAAGTTGTTAACCCCCTTTTTGAGTAAACTATAATACAATAATATACAAGAAGTTGTGAATCCCCGTTTAGAGTAAACTCTACTAAACAATTATTTAGAAAATACCTCCGTTTTGAGTGAACTCTACTTTAATTATATACAAAAAGTTTTAAACCCCCGTTTTGAGTAATATCTAATACAATAATATACAAAAAGTTGTAAACCCCCGTTTTGAGTAAACTCTACTATACCATTATCTACAAAAAGCTTTGAACCTCCGTTTTGAATAAACTCTACTATAATTATATACAAAAAGTTGTAAACCTCCGTTTTGAGTGAACTCTACTATAATTATATACAAAAAGTTGTAAACCCCCGTTTTGAGTAAACTCTAATACAATAATTTACAAAAAGTTGTAAACCCCCATTTTGAGTAAACTCTACTATACAATTATATACAAAAAGTTGTAAACCCCCGTTTTGAGTAAACTCTACTATACAATTATATACAAAAAGTTGTAAACCCCCGTTTTGAGTAAACGATATACAAAAACTTGTAAACCTCCGTTTTGAGTGAACTATACTATAATTATATACAAAAAGTTGTAAACCCCCATTTTGAGTAAACTCTACTATACAATTATATACAAAAAGTTGTATACCCCCATTTTGAGTAACTCTACCATAATTATATACAAAAAGTTGTAAACCTCTCGTTTTGAGTGAACTCTACTATAATTATATACGAAAAATTGTTAACCCCCGTTTTCGCAAAACTCTAATACAATAGTATACAAAAAGTTGTAAACCCCGTTTTGAGTAAACTCTACTATACAATTATTTACAAAAAGTTGTAAACCCCCATTTTGAGGAAACTCTACTAAACAATTATATACAGAAAGTTGTAAACCTCCGTTTTAAGTGAACTCTACTACAAAAAGTTGTAAACCCCCATTTTGAGTAAACTCTACTATAATTATATACAAAAAGTTGTAAACCTCCGTTTTGAGTGAACTCCACTATAATTATATACAAAAAGTTGTAAACCCCGTTTTGAGTAAACTCTAACACAATAATATACAAAAAGTTTTAAACCCAAGTTTTAAGTAAACTCTACTATAATTATATACAAAAAGTTGTAAACCCCTTTTTTTTACAATAATATACAAAAAGAGTAAACTCTACTATACAATTTTATACAAAAAGTTGTAAAGCCCAGTTTTACTGTACAAAAAGTTGTAAACCACCGTTTTGGGTAAACTCTACTATATAATTATATACAAAAAGTTGTAAACCCCCGTTTTGAGTAAACTCTAATACAATAATATGCAAAAAGTTACAAACCCCCGTTTAGAGTAAACTCTACTATCAATTATTTACAAAAAGTTTTAAACTCCCGTTTTGAGTAAACTCTACTATAATTATATACAAAAAGATGTAAACCTCCATTTTGAGTGAACTCTACTAAAATTATATACAAAAAGTTGTTAACCCCCGTTTTGAGTAAACTATAATACAATAATATACAATAAGTTGTAAATCCCCGTTTTGAGTAAACTCTACTATACAATTATTTAGAAAATACCTCCGTTTTGAGTGAACTCTACTATAATTATATACAAAAAGTTTTAAACCCCCGTTTTGAGTAAACTCTAATACAATAATATACAAAAAGTTGTAAACCCCCGTTTTGAGTAAACTCTACTATACCATTATCTACAAAAAGCTTTAACCTCCGTTTTGAGTAAACTCTACTATAATTATATACAAAAAGTTGTAAACCTCCGTTTTGAGTGAACCTTACTATAATTATATACAAAAAGTTGTAAACCCCGTTTTGAGTAAACTTTAATAGAATAATATATAAAAAGTTGTAAACCCCCATTTTGAGTAAACTCTACTAAAATTATATACAAAAACTTGTAAACCCCCATTTTCAGTAAACTCTAATACTATAATATACAAAAAGTTGTAAACCCCCGTTTTAAGTAAACTCTACTATACAATTATATACAAATAGTCGTAAACCCCCGTTTTGAGTAAACTCTACTATATAATTATATACAAAAAGTTGTAAACCCCTGTTTTGAGTAAAATCTACAATACAATTATATACAAAAAGTTGTAAACCCCCGTTTTGAGTAAACTCTAATACCATAATATACAAAAAGTTGTAAAACCCCGTTTTGAGTGAACTCTACTATACAATTATTCACAAAAAGTTATAAACCCCCATTTTGAGAAAACTCTACTATACATTTATTTATAAAAATTTGTAAATCCCCGTTTTGAGTAAACGGTACTATAATTATATACAAAAAGTTCTAAACCCCCGTTTTGAGTGAACTCTAATACAATAATATATACAAAAAGTTGTAAACACCTGTTTTGAGTAAACTCTACTATACAATTATATACAAAAAGTTGTAAACCCCCATTTTGAGTAAAATCTACTATACAATTATATACAAAAAGTAGTAAACCCCCGTTTTCAGTAAACTCTACTATAATTATATACAAAAAGTTGTAAACCCCTATTTTGAGTAAACTCTACTATACAATTATATACAAGAAGTTTTAAACCCCCGTTTTGAGTAAACTCAATACATTAATATACAAAAAGTTGTAAACTCCCGTTTTGAGTAAACTCTACTATAGAATTATTTACAAAAAGTTGTAAACCCCCGTTTTGAGTAAACTCTACTATAATTATATACAAAAAGTTGTAGACCTCCGTTTTGAGTGAACTCTACTACAATAATATTAAAAAAGTTGTAAACCCCCGTTTTGAGTAAACTCTACTACAATAATATACAAAAAGTTGTAAACCCTCGTTTTGAGTAAACTCTACTATACAATTATATACAAAAAGTTGTAAACCTCTGTTTTTAGTGAACTCTACTATAATTATATACAAAAAGGTTTCAACCCCCGTTTTGAGTAAACTCTAATATAATTATATACAAAACGTTGTTAACCCCCATTTTGTGTAAACTCTAATACAAAAATATACAAAAAGTTGTAAACCCCCATTTTGAGTAAACTCTACTGTACAATTATATACAAAAAGTTGTAAACCCCTGTTTTGAGTAAACTCAACTATACAATTATATACAAAAAGTTGTAAACCTCCGTTTTGAGTGAACTCTACTATAATTATATACAAAAACTGGTAAACCCCCGTTTTGAGTAAACTCTAATACAATAATATACAAAAAGTTGTAAACCCCTATGTTGAGTAAACTCTACAATACAATTATATACAAAAAGTTGTAAACCCCCGTTTTGAGTAAAATCTACGATACAGTTATATACAAAAAGTTGTAAACCTCCGTTTTGAGTAAACTCTTATACAATAATATACAAAAAGTTGTAAACCCCCGTTTTGAGTAAACTCTACTATACAATTATTTACAAAAATTGTAAACCGCCATTTTGAGTAAACTCTACTATAATTATATACAAAAATTTGTAAACCTCTATTTTTGAGTGAACTCTACTATAATTATATACAAAAAGTTGTAAACTCCGTTTTTGAGTAAACTCTACAATACAATTATATACAAAAAGTTGTAAACACCCGTTTTGAGTAAACTCTACTATAAATTATATACAAAAAGTTGTTAACCTCCGTTTTGAGTGAACTCTACTATAATTATATTCAAAAAGCTCTAAACCCCGTTTTGAGTACCAAAATACAAAAAGTTATAAACCCCCGTTTTGAGTAAACTCTAATACCTTAATATACAAAAAGTTGTAAAACCCCATTTTGAGTGAACTCTACTATACAATTATTCAAAAAGTTATTAACCCCCATTTTGAGAAAACTCTACTATACATTTATTTACAAAAATTTGTAAACCCCCATTTTGAGTAAACGGTACTATAATTATATACAAAAAGTTGTAAACCCCCGTTTTGAGTGAACTCTAATACAATAATATATACAAAAAGTTGTAAACCCCTATGTTGAGTAAACTCTACAATACAATTATATACAAAAAGTTGTAAACCCCCGTTGTTAGTAAAATCTACAATACAATTATATACAAAAAGTTGGAAACCCCCGTTTTGAGTAAACTCTATACTAATAATATACAAAAAGTTGTAAACCCCCGTTTTGAGTAAACTCAAAACAATTATTTACAAACGTTGTAAACCCCCATTTTGAGTAAACTCTACTATAATTATATACAAAAATTTGTAAACCTCCGTTTTGAGTGAACTATACTATAATTATATACAAAAAGTTGTAAACTCCCATTTTGAGTAAACTCTACATACAATTATATACAAAAAGTTGTAAACCCCGTTTTGAGTAAACTCTACTATTATTTACAAAAAGTTAACCTCCGTGTTGAGTGAACTACAAATTATATTTGTAAACACCCGTTTTGAGTAAACCACTAAATATACAAAAAGTTATAAACCCCCGTTTTGAGTAAACTCTACTATACAATTATCATATACAATTGTAAACCCCCGTTTTGATATACAAAAAGTTGTAAACCCCCGTTTTGTAAACTCTACTATAATTATATACAAAAAGTTTATAATAATGTACAAAAAGTTGTAAACCCCGTTTTGAGTTAACTCTACTATACAATTATATACAAAAAGTTGTTAACCCCCGTTTTGAGTAAACTCTACAATAATTATATACAAAAAGTTGTAAACCTCCGTTTTGAGTGAACTCTACTATAATTATATACAAAAAGTTGTAAACCCCCGTTTTGAGTAAACTCTAATACAATAATATACAAAAAGTTGTAAACCCCCATTTTGAGTAAACTCTACTATATAATTATATACAAAAAGTTGTAAACCCCCGTTTTGAGTAAACTCTACTATACAATTATATACAAAAAGTTATAAACCCCCGTTTTGAGTAAACTCTACTATAATTATATACAAAAAGTTGTAAACCCCCATTTTGAGTAAACTCTACTATACAATTATATACAAAAAGTTGTAAACCCCCGTTTTGAGTAAACGATATACAAAAACTTGTAAACCTCCGTTTTGAGTAAAACTCTACTATAATTATATACAAAAAGTTGTAAACCCCCGTTTTGAGTAAACTCTACTATACAATTATTTACAAAAAGTTGTAAACCCCCATTTTGAGTAAACTCTACTATAATTATATACAAAAAGTTGTAAACCTCTATTTTGAGTGAACTCTACTATAATTATATACAAAAAGTTGTAAACCCCCGTTTTGAGTAAACTCTAATACAATAATATACAAAAAGTTGTAAACCCCGTTTTGAGTAAACTCTACTATACAATTATATACAAAAAGTTGTAAACCCCGTTTTTGAGGAAAACTCTACTACAATTATATACAAAAAGTTGTAAACCCCGTTTTGAGTAAACTCTACTACTACAAAAAGTTGTAAACCCCCGTTTTGAGTAAACTTTACTATATTATATACAAAAAGTTGTAAACCTCCGTTTTGAGTAAACTCTAATATAATTATATACAAAAAGTTGTAAACCCCTGTTTTGAGTAAACTCTACTATACAATTATATACAAAAAGTTGTAAACCCCGTTTTGAGTAAACTCTACTATAATTATATACAAAAAGTTGTAAACCCCGTTTTGAGTAAACTCTACTATACAATTATATACAAAAAGTTGTAAACCCCCGTTTTGAGTAAACTCTAATACAATAATATACAAAAAAACCCCGTTGTAAACCCCCGTTTCGAGTAAACTCTACTATAATTATATACAAAAAGTTGTAAACCCCCGTTTTGAGTAAACTCTAATACAATAATATACAAAAAGTTGTAAACCCCCGTTTTGAGTAAACTCTACTATACAATTATTTACAAAAAGTTTAAACCCCCGTTTTGAGTAAACTCTACTATAATTATATACAAAAAGTTGTAAACCTCCGTTTTGAGTGAACTCTACTATAATTATATACAAAAAGTTGTAAACCCCCGTTTTGAGTAAACTATACTAATACAATAATATACAAAAAGTTGTAAACCCCCAGTTTTGAGTAAACTCTACTATACAATTATATACAAAAAGTTGTAAACCCCGTTTTGAGTAAACTCTAATATAATTATATACAAAAAGTTGTAAACCCCGTTTTGAGTAAACTCTACTATACAATTATATACAAAAAGTTGTAAACCCCGTTTTGAGTAAACTCTACTATACAATTATATACAAAAAGTTGTAAACCCCGTTTTGAGTAAACTCTACTATAATTATATACAAAAAGTTGTAAACCCCGTTTTGAGTAAACTCTACTATACAATTATATACAAAAAGTTGTAAACCCCCGTTTTGAGTAAACTCTAATACAATAATATACAAAAAGTTGTAAACCCCATTTTGAGTAAAACTCTACTATACAATTATATACAAAAAGTTGTAAACCCCCGTTTTGAGTAAACTCTACTATAAATTATATACAAAAAGTTGTAAACCTCCGTTTTGAGTGAACTCTACTATAATTATATACAAAAAGTTGTAAACCCCCGTTTTGAGTAAACTCTACTATACAATTATATACAAAAAGTTGTAAACCCCCGAGTTTTAATTAGTAAACTCTACTTTGATAAACTTATATACAAAAAAAGTTGTAAACCCCTCGTTTTGAGTAAACTCTACTATACAATTATATACAAAAAGTTGTAAACCCCCATTTTGAGTAAACTCTACTATACAATTATATACAAAAAGTTGTAAACCCCGTTTTGAGTAAACTCTACTATACTATAATTATATAAAAAGTTGTAAACCCCCGTTTTGAGTAAACTCTACTATAATTATATACAAAAAGTTGTAAACCCCCGTTTTGAGTGAACTCTACTACAATTATATACAAAAAGTTGTAAACCCCCGTTTTGAGTAAACTCTAAGTACTCACTATACAATTATATACAAAAAGTTGTAAACCCCGTTTTGAGTAAACTATACTATACAATTATATACAAAAAGTTGTAAACCCCCGTTTTGAGTAAACTCTACTATAAAATATACAAAAAGTTGTAAACCCCCGTTTTGAGTAAACTCTACTATAAATTATATACAAAAAGTTGTAAACCCCCGTTTTGAGTAAACTCTAATACAATAATATACAAAAAGTTGTAAACCCCCGTTTTGAGTAAACTCTACTATACAATTATATACAAAAAGTTGTAAACCCCCGTTTTGAGTAAACTCTACTATACAATTATATACAAAAAGTTGTAAACCCCCGTTTTGAGTAAACTCTACTATACAATATATACAAAAAGTTGTAAACCCCCGTTTTGAGTAAACTCTAATACAATAATATACAAAAAGTTGTAAACCCCCATTTTGAGTAAACTCTACTATACAATTATATACAAAAAGTTGTAAACCCCGTTTTGAGTAAACTCTACTATACAATATATACAAAAAGTTGTAAACCCCGTTTTGAGTAAACTCTACTATACAATTATATACAAAAAGTTGTAAACCCCCGTTTTGAGTAAACTCTACTACAATAATATACAAAAAGTTGTAAACCCCCGTTTTGAGTAAACTCTACTATACAATTATATACAAAAAGTTGTAAACCCCCGTTTTGAGTAAACTCTAATACAATAATATACAAAAAGTTGTAAACCCCCGTTTTGAGTAAACTCTACTATACAATTATATACAAAAAGTTGTAAACCCCCGTTTTGAGTAAACTCTACTATAATTATATACAAAAAGTTGTAAACCTCCGTTTTGAGTAAACTCTACTATAATTATATACAAAAAGTTGTAAACCCCCGTTTTGAGTAAACTCTAATACAATAATATACAAAAAGTTGTAAACCCCCGTTTTGAGTAAACTCTACTATACAATTATATTCAAAAAGTTGTAAACCCCCGTTTTGAGTAAACTCTACTATACATATATACAAAAAGTTGTAAACCCCGTTTTGAGTAAACTCTACTATACAATTATATACAAAAAGTTGTAAACCCCGTTTTGAGTAAACTCTACTATACAATTATATACAAAAAGTTGTAAACCCCGTTTTGAGTAAACTCTAATACAATTATATACAAAAAGTTGTAAACCCCGTTTTGAGTAAACTCTACTATACAATTATATACAAAAAGTTGTAAACCCCCGTTTTGAGTAAACTCTAATACAATTATATACAAAAAGTTGTAAACCCCCGTTTTGAGTAAACTCTACTATACAATTATATACAAAAAGTTGTAAACCCCCGTTTTGAGTAAACTCTACTATACAATTATATACAAAAAGTTGTAAACCCCCGTTTTGAGTAAACTCTACTATACAATTATATACAAAAAGTTGTAAACCCCCGTTTTGAGTAAACTCTAATATACAATAATATACAAAAAGTTGTAAACCCCGTTTTGAGTAAACTCTACTATACAATTATATACAAAAAGTTGTAAACTCCTGTTTTGAGTAAACTCTACTATAAATTATATACAAAAAGTTGTAAACCCCCGTTTTGAGTAAACTCTTCTATAATTATATACAAAAAGTTTTAAACCCCCGTTTTGAGTAAACTCTACTATACAATAATATACAAAAAGTTGTAAACCCCCGTTTTGAGTAAACTCTACTATACAATTATTTACAAAAAGTTGTAAACCCCCGTTTTGAGTAAACTCTACTATAATTATATACAAAAAGTTGTAAACCCCGTTTTGAGTGAACTCTACTATACAATTATATACAAAAAGTTGTAAACCCCCGTTTTGAGTAAACTCTACTATACAATATATACAAAAAGTTGTAAACCCCCGTTTTGAGTAAACTCTACTATACAATTATATACAAAAAGTTGTAAACCCCCGTTTTGAGTAAACTCTACTATAATTATATACAAAAAGTTGTAAACCTCCGTTTTGTGTACTAACTTGTAAACCCCGTTTTGAGTAAACTACTATACAATAATATACAAAAAGTTGTAAACCCCGTTTTGAGTAAACTCTATATAATTATATACAAAAAGTTGTAAACCCCCGTTTTGAGTAAACTCTACTATACAATTATATACAAAAAGTTGTAAACCCCCGTTTTGAGTAAACTCTACTATAATTATATACAAAAAGTTGTAAACCCCCGTTTTGAGTAAACTCTACTATACAATAATATACAAAAAGTTGTAAACCTCCGTTTTGTGTAAACTCACTATACAATTATTTACAAAAAGTTGTAAACCCCCGTTTTGAGTAAACTCTACTATAATTATATACAAAAAGTTGTAAACCTCCGTTTTGAGTGAAACTCTACTATAATTATATACAAAAAGTTGTAAACCCCCGTTTTGAGCAAACTCTAATACAATAATATACAAAAAGTTGTAAACCCCCATTTTGAGTAAACTCTACTATACAATTATATATACAAAAAGTTGTAAACCCCCGTTTTGAGTAAACTCTAATAATACAATAATATACAAAAAGTTGTAAACCCCCGTTTTGAGTAAACTCTACTATACAATTATTTACAAAAAGTTGTAAACCCCCGTTTTGAGTGAACTCTACTATAATTATATACAAAAAGTTGTAAACCCCCGTTTTGAGTGAACTCTAATACAATAATATACAAAAAGTTGTAAACCCCCATTTTGAGTAAACTCTACTATACAATTATATACAAAAAGTGGTAAACCCCCGTTTTATTGTATAAAAAGTTGTAATCCCCCGTTTTGAGTAAACTCTACTATACAATTATATACAAAAAGTTGTAAACCCCCGTTTTTAGTAAACTCTACTATACAATTATATACAAAAATTTGTAAACCCCCGTTTTGAGTAAACTCTACTATAAATATATACAAAAAGTTGTAAACCTCCGTTTTGAGTGAACTCTACTATAATTATTTACAAAAAGTTGTTAACCCCCGTTTTGATTAAACTCTAATACAATAATATATACAACAAAAAGTTGTAAACCCCCCTTTTGAGTAAACTCTACTATACAATTATATACAAAAAGTTGTAAACCCCATTTTGAGTAAACTCTACTATACAATAATATACAAAAAGTTGTAAACCCCCGTTTTGAGAAAACTCTACTAACAATTAATCACAAAAAATTTTAAACCCCGTTTTGAGTAAACTCTACTATAATTATATACAAAAAGTTGTAAACCCCCGTTTTGAGTGAACTCTAATACAATAATATACAAAAAGTTGTAAACCCCCATTTTGAGTAAACTCTACTATACAATTATATACAAAAAGTTGTAAACCCCGTTTTATTGTACAAAACACTACTATACCATTATATACAAAAAGTTGTAAACCCCGTTTTGAGTAAACTCTAATACAATAATATACAAAAAGTTGTAAACCCCTATTTTGAGTAAACTCTACTATACAATTATTTACAAAAAGTTGTAAACCCCGTTTTGAGTAAACTCTACTATAATTATATACAAAAAGTTGTAAACCTCCATTTTGAGTGAACTCTAAACCTCCGTTTTGAGAGAACTCTACTATAATTATATAAAAAAGTTGTAAACCCCCGTTTTGAGTAAACTCTACAATACAATTATATACAAAAAGTTGTAAACCCCCGTTTTGAGTAAAATCAACTATAATTATATACAAAAAGTTGTAAACCTCCGTTTTGAGTGAACTCTACTATAATTATATACAAAAAGTTGTAAACCCCCGTTTTGAGTAAACTCTAATACAATAATATACAAAAAGTTGTAAACCCAAGTTTTAAGTAAACTCTACTATACTTATATACAATAAGTTGTAAACCCCCGTTTTGAGTAAACTCTACTAAATAATTATATACAAAAAGTTGTAAAGCCCCGTTTTATTGTACAAAAAGTTGTGAACCCCCGTTTTGAGTAAACTCTACTATACAATTATATACAAAAATTTGTAAACCCCCGTTTTGAGTAAACTCTAATACAAAAATATACAAAAAGTTATAAACCCCCGTTTTGAGTAAACTCTACTATAATACAATAATATACAAAAAGTTGTAAACCCCCGTTTTGAGTAAACTCTACTAACAATTAATTACAAAAAGTTTTAAACCCCCGTTTTGAGTAAACTCTACTATAATTATATACAAAAAGTTGTAAACCTCCGTTTTGAGTGAACTCTACTATAATTATATACAAAAAGTTGTAAACCCCGTTTTGAGTAAACTATAATACAATAATATACAAAAAGTTGTAAACCCCCGTTTTGAGTAAACTCTACTATACAATTATTTACAAAAAGTTGTAAACCTCCGTTTTGAGTGAACTCTACTTTAATTATATACAAAAAGTTTTAAACCCCCGTTTTGAGTAAACTCTAATACAATAATATACAAAAAGTTGTAAACCCCCGTTTTGAGTAAACTCTACTATACAATTATATACAAAAAGTTTAAACCTCCGTTTTGAGTAAACTCTACTATAATTATATACAAAAAGTTGTAAACCTCCATTTTGAGTGAACTCTACTATAATTATATACAAAAAGTTGTAAACCCCCGTTTTGAGTAAACTCTACTACAATAATTTACAAAAAGTTGTAAACCCCTATTTTGAGTAAACTCTACTATACAATTATATACAAAAAGTTGTAAACCCCCGTTTTGAGTAAACTCAATACATTATATACAAAAAGTTGTAAACTCCCGTTTTGAGTAAACTCTACTATAAATTATTACTACAAAAAGTTGTAAACCCCCGTTTTGAGTAAACTCTACTATAATTATATACAAAAAGTTGTAAACCTCCGTTTTGAGTGAACTCTACTACAATAATATATACAAAAAGTTGTAAACCCCCGTTTTGAGTAAACTCTACTACAATAATATACAAAAAGTTGTAAACCCTCGTTTTGAGTAAACTCTACTATACAATTATATACAAAAAGTTGTAAACCCCCGTCTTTTTTAGTGAACTCTACTATAATTATATACAAAAAGTTTTAAACCCCGTTTTGAGTAAACTCTAATATAATTATATACAAAACATTGTAAACCCCATTTTGAGTAAACTCTAATACAAAAATATACAAAAAGTTGTAAACCCCCATTTTGAGTAAACTCTACTGTACAATTATATACAAAAAGTTGTAAACCCCTTTTTTGAGTAAACTCAACTATACAATTATATACAAAAAGTTGTAAACCTCCGTTTTGAGTGAACTCTACTATAATTATATACAAAAAGTTGTAAACCCCGTTTTGAGTAAACTCTAATACAATAATATACAAAAAGTTGTAAACCCCCATTTTGAGTAAACTCTACAATACAATTATATACAAAAAGTTGTAAACCCCCGTTTTGAGTAAAATCTACAATACAATTATATACAAAAAGTTGTAAACCCCCGTTTTGAGTAAACTCTAATACAATAATATACAAAAAGTTGTAAACCCCCGTTTTGAGTAAACTCTACTATACAATTATTTACAAAAAGTTGTAAACCCCCATTTTGTGTAAACTCTACTATAATTATATACAAAAACTTGTAAACCTTCATTTTGAATGAACTCTACTATAATTATATACAAAAAGTTGTTAACCCCCGTTTTAAGTAAACTCTAATACCATAATATACAAAAAGATGTAAACCCCCATTTTGAGTAAACTCTACTATACAATTATATACAAAAAGTTGTAAACCCCGTTTTGAAAAGTTGTTTTAAACCTCCGTTTTGAGTGAACTCTACTATAATTATATACAAAAAGTTGTAAACCCCCGTTTTGAGTAAACTCTACAATATAATATATACAAAAAGTTGTAAACCCCATTTTGAGTAAACTCTATACAAACCAAAAAGTTGTAAACCCTGTTTTGAGTAAACATACAAAAAGTTGTAAACCTCCGTTTTGTGTAAACTCACTATACAATTATTTACAAAAAGTTGTAAACCCCCATTTCGAGTAAACTCTAATATAATTATAAACAAAAAGTTGTAAACCTCCGTTTTGAGTGAACTCTACTATAATTATATACAAAAAGTTGTAAACCCCTATTTTGAGCAAACTCTAATACAATAATATACAAAAAGTTGTAAACCTCCATTTTGAGTAAACTCTACTATACAATTATATATACAAAAAGTTGTAAACCCCAGTTTTGAGTAAACTCTAATACACTAATATACAAAAAGTTGTAAACCCCGTTTTGAGTAAACTCTACTATACAATTATTTACAAAAAGTTGTAAACCCCGTTTTGAGTGAACTCTACTATAAATATATACAAAAAGTTGCAAACCCCCGTTTTGAGTGAACTCTAATACAATTACATACAAAAAGTTGTAAACCCCCATTTTGAGTAAACTCTACTATACAATTATATACAAAAAGTGGTAAACCCCGTTTTATTGTAGAAAAAGTTGTAAGCCCCTGTTTTGAGTAAACACTACTATACCATTATATACAAAAAGATGTAAACCCCCATTTTTAGTAAACTCTACCATACAATTATATACAAAAATTTGTAAACCCCCGTTTTGAGTAAACTTACTATAAATATATACAAAGAGTTTTAAACCTCCGTTTTGAGTGAACTCTACTATAATTATTTACAAAAAGTTGTTAACCCCCGTTTTGATTAAACTCTAATACAATAATATACAAAAAGTTGTAAACCCCCGTTTTGAGTAAACTCTACTATACAATTATATACAAAAAGTTGTAAACCCCATTTTTTAGTAAACTCTAATACAATAATATACAAAAGGTTGTAAACCCCCGTTTTGAGAAAACTCTACTATACAATTATTTACAAAAAGTTGTAAACCCCCGTTTTGAGTAAACTCTACTATAATTATATACAAAAAGTTGCAAACCCCCGTTTTGAGTGAACTCTAATACAATAATATACAAAAAGTTGTAAACCCCCATTTTGAGTAAACTCTACTATACAATTATATACAAAAAGTTGTAAACCCCGTTTTATTGTACAAAAAGTTGTAAACCCCCGTTTTGAGTAAACTCTAATACAATAATATACAAAAAGTTGTAAACCCCTATTTTGAGTAAACTCTACTATACAATTATTTACAAAAAGTTGTAAACCCCCATTTTGAGTAAACTCTACTATAATTATATACAAAAAGTCGTAAACCTCCATTTTGAGTGAACTCTAAACCTCCGTTTTGAGAGAACTCTACTATAATTATATAAAAAAGTTGTAAACCCCCGTTTTGAGTAAACTCTACAATACAATTATATACAAAAAGTTGTAAACCCCCGTTTTGAGTAAAATCAACTATAATTATATACAAAAAGTTGTAAACCTCCATTTTGAGTGAACTCTACTATAATTATAAACAAAAAGTTGTAAACCACCGTTTTGAGTAAACTCTAATACAATAATATACAAAAAGTTGTAAACCCAAGTTTTAAGTAAACTCTACTATAATTATATACAAAAAGTTGTAAACCCCGTTTAAACCCAAGTTTTAAGAGTAAACTCTACTATAATAACAATTTGTAAACCCCCGTTTTGAGTAAACTCTACTAAATAATTATATACAAAAAGTTGTAAAGCCCCGTTTTATTGTACAAAAAGTTGTGAACCCCCGTTTTGAGTAAACTCTACTATACAATTATATACAAAAATTTGTAAACCCCCGTTTTGAGTAAACTCTAATACAAAAATATACAAAAAGTTATAAACCCCCGTTTTGAGTAACTCTACTATAATACAATAATATACAAAAAGTTGCAAACCCCCGTTTAGAGTAAACTCTACTAACAATTATTTTCAAAAAGTTTTAAACCCCCGTTATGAGTAAACTCTACTATAATTATATACAAAAAGATGTAAACCTCCGTTTTGAGTGAACTCTACTAAAATTATATACAAAAAGTTGTTAACCCCCGTTTTGAGTAAACTATAATACAATAATATACAAGAAGTTGTGAATCCCCGTTTAGAGTAAACTCTACTATACAATTATTTAGAAAATACCTCCGTTTTGAGTGAACTCTACTTTAATTATATACAAAAAGTTTTAAACCCCCGTTTTGAGTAAACTCTAAGACAATAATATACAAAAAGTTGTAAACCCCCGTTTTGAGTAAACTCTACTATACCATTATCTACAAAAAGCTTTAAACCTCTGTTTTGAATAAACTCTACTATAATTATATACAAAAAGTTGTAAACCTCCGTTTTGAGTGAACTCTACTATAATTATATACAAAAAGTTGTAAACCCCCGTTTTGAGTAAACTCTAATACAATAATTTACAAAAAGTTGTAAACCCCATTTTACAAAAAGTTGTAAACCCCCATTTTGAGTAAACTCTACTATACAATTATATACAAAAAGTTGTAAACCCCCGTTTTGAGTAAACGATATACAAAAACTTGTAAACCTCCGTTTTGAGTGAACTATACTATAATTATATACAAAAAGTTGTAAACCCCCATTTTGAGTAAACTCTACTATACAATTATATACAAAAAGTTGTATACCCCCATTTTGAGTAACTCTACCATAATTATATACAAAAAGTTGTAAACCTCTGTTTTGAGTGAACTCTACTATAATTATATACGAAAAATTGTTAACCCCTGTTTTCAGTAAACTCTAATACAATAGTATACAAAAAGTTGTAAACCCCCGTTTTGAGTAAACTCTACTATACAATTATTTACAAAAAGTTGTAAACCCTCATTTTGAGGAAACTCTACTAAACAATTATATACAGAAAGTTGTAAACCTCCGTTTTGAGTGAACTCTACTACAAAAAGTTGTAAACCCCCATTTTGAGTAAACTCTACTATAATTATATACAAAAAGTTGTAAACCTCCGTTTTGAGTGAACTCCACTATAATTATATACAAAAAGTTGTAAACCCCGTTTTGAGTAAACTCTAATACAATAATATACAAAAAGTTGTAAACCCAAGTTTTAAGTAAACTCTACTATAATTATATACAAAAAGTTGTAAACCCCTATTTTGAGTAAACTCTACTATACAATTTTATACAAAAAGTTGTAAAGCCCAGTTTTACTGTACAAAAAGTTGTAAACCACCGTTTTGGGTAAACTCTACTATATAATTATATACAAAAAGTTGTAAACCCCCGTTTTGAGTAAACTCTAATACAATAATATGCAAAAAGTTACAAACCCCCGTTTAGAGTAAACTCTACTAACAATTATTTACAAAAAGTTTTAAACTCCCGTTTTGAGTAAACTCTACTATAATTATATACAAAAAGATGTAAACCTCCGTTTTGAGTGAACTCTACTAAAATTATATACAAAAAGTTGTTAACCCCCGTTTTGAGTAAACTATAATACAATAATATACAAGAAGTTGTAAATCCCCGTTTAGAGTAAACTCTACTATACAATTATTTAGAAAATACCTCCGTTTTGAGTGAACTCTACTATAATTATATACAAAAAGTTTTAAACCCCTGTTTTGAGTAAACTATAATACAATAATATACAAAAAGTTGTAAACCCCCGTTTTGAGTAAACTCTACTATACCATTATCTACAAAAAGCTTTAACCTCCGTTTTGAGTAAACTCTACTATAATTATATACAAAAAGTTGTAAACCTCCGTTTTGAGTGAACTTTACTATAATTATATACAAAAAGTTGTAAACCCCCGTTTTGAGTAAACTTTAATAGAATAATATATAAAAAGTTGTAAACCCCCATTTTGAGTAAACTCTACTAAAATTATATACAAAAACTTGTAAACCCCCATTTTCAGTAAACTCTAATACAATAATATACAAAAAGTTGTAAACCCCCGTTTTAAGTAAACTCTACTATACAATTATATACAAATAGTCGTAAACCCCCGTTTTGAGTAAACTCTACTATATAATTATATACAAAAAGTTGTAAACCCCTGTTTTGAGTAAAATCTACAATACAATTATATACAAAAAGTTGTAAACCCCCGTTTTGAGTAAACTCTAATACCATAATATACAAAAAGTTGTAAAACCCCGTTTTGAGTGAACTCTACTATACAATTATTCACAAAAAGTTATAAACCCCCATTTTGTAAATCCCCGTTTTGAGTAAACGGTACTATAATTATATACAAAAAGTTCTAAACCCCCGTTTTGAGTGAACTCTAATACAATAATATATACAAAAAGTTGTAAACACCTGTTTTGAGTAAACTCTACTATACAATTATATACAAAAAGTTGTAAACCCCCATTTTGAGTAAAATCTACTATACAATTATATACAAAAAGTAGTAAACCCCCGTTTTCAGTAAACTCTACTATAATTATATACAAAAAGTTGTAAACCCCTATTTTGAGTAAACTCTACTATACAATTATATACAAGAAGTTGTAAACCCCCGTTTTGAGTAAACTCAATACATTAATATACAAAAAGTTGTAAACTCCCGTTTTGAGTAAACTCTACTATAGAATTATTTACAAAAAGTTGTAAACTCCCGTTTTGAGTAAACTCTACTATAATTATATACAAAAAGTTGTAGACCTCCGTTTTGAGTGAACTCTACTACAATAATATTAAAAAAGTTGTAAACCCCCGTTTTGAGTAAACTCTACTACAATAATATACAAAAAGTTGTAAACCCTCGTTTTGAGTAAACTCTACTATACAATTATATACAAAAAGTTGTAAACCTCTGTTTTTAGTGAACTCTACTATAATTATATACAAAAAGGTTTCAACCCCCGTTTTGAGTAAACTCTAATATAATTATATACAAAACGTTGTTAACCCCCATTTTGTGTAAACTCTAATACAAAAATATACAAAAAGTTGTAAACCCCCATTTTGAGTAAACTTACAATTATATACAAAAAGTTGTAAACCCCTGTTTTGAGTAAACTCAACTATACAATTATATACAAAAAGTTGTAAACCTCCGTTTTGAGTGAACTCTACTATAATTATATACAAAAACTGGTAAACCCCCGTTTTGAGTAAACTCCAATACAATAATACACAAAAAGTTGTAAACCTCTATGTTGAGTAAATTCTACAATACAATTATATACAAAAAGTTGTAAACCCCCGTTTTGAGTAAAATCTACAATACAATTATATACAAAAAGTTGTAAACCCCCGTTTTGAGTAAACTCTTATACAATAATATACAAAAAGTTGTAAACCCCCGTTTTGAGTAAACTTATTTACAATTATTTATAAACGATTGTAAACCGCCATTTTGAGTAAACTCTACGATAATTATATACAAAAATTTGTAAACCTCTATTTTGAGTGAACTCTACTATAATTATATACAAAAAGTTGTAAACTCTAGTTTTGAGTAAACACTACAATACAATTATATACAAAAAGTTGTAAACATCCGTTTTGAGTAAACTCTACTGTACAATTATTTACAAAAAGTTGTTAAACTCCGTGTTGAGTGAACTCTACTATAATTATATTCAAAAAGCTCTAAACCCATGTTTTGAGTACCATAATATACAAAAAGTTATAAACCCCCGTTTTGAGTAAACTCTAATACCTTAATATACAAAAAGTTGTAAAACCCCATTTTGAGTGAACTCTACTATACAATTATTCACAAAAAGTTATAAACCCCCATTTTGAGAAAACTCTACTATACATTTATTTACAAAAATTTGTAAACCCCCATTTTGAGTAAACGGTACTATAATTATATACAAAAAGTTGTAAACCCCCGTTTTGAGTGAACTCTAATACAATAATATATACAAAAAGTTGTAAACACCTGTTTTGAGTAAACTCTACTATACAATTATATACAAAAAGTTGTAAACCCCCATTTTGAGTAAAATCTACTATACAATTATATACAAAAAGTTGTAAACCCCCGTTTTCAGTAAACTCTACTATAATTATATACAAAAAGTTGTAAACCCCGTTTTGAGTAAACTCTACTATACAATTATTTACAAACGAAGTTGTAAACCCCGTTTTGAGTAAACTCTACTATAATTATATACAAAAAGTTGTAAACCCCCTATTTTGAGTGAACTCTACTATAATTATATACAAAAAGTTGTAAACCCCCGTTTTGAGTAAACACTACTACAATTATATACAAAAAGTTGTAAACCCCGTTTTGAGTAAACTCTACTACAATTATTTACAAAAAGTTGTTAACCTCCGTGTTGAGTGAACTCTACTATAATTATATTCAAAAAACTCTAAACACTGTTTTGAGTACCATAATATACAAAAAGTTATAAACCCCCGTTTTGAGTAAACTGTACTATACAATCATATACAAAAAGTTGTAAACCCCCGTTTTATTGTACAAAAAGTCGTAAACCCCCGTTTTGAGTTAACTCTACTATACAATTATATACAAAAAGTTGTGAACCCCTAATTTGAGTAAACACTACAATAATTATATACAAAAAGTTGTAAACCTCCGTTTTGAGTGAACTCTACTATAATTATATACAAAAACTTGTAAACCCCCGTTTTGAGTAAACTCTAATACAATAATATACAAGATGTTGTAAACACCTGTTTTGAGTAAACTCTACTATATAATTATATACAAAAAGTTGTAAACACTTATTTTGAGTAAAATCTACTATACAATTATATACAAAAAGTTATAAACCCCCGTTTTCAGTAAACTCTACTATAATTATATACAAAAAGTTGTAAACCCCCATTTTGAGTAAACTCTACTATACAATTATATACAAAAAGTTGTAAACCCCCGTTTTGAGTAAACGATATACAAAAACTTGTAAACCTCCGTTTTGAGTGAACTATACTATAATTATATACAAAAAGTTGTAAACCCCTATTTTGAGTAAACTCTACTATACAATTATATACAAAAAGTTGTAAACCCCCATTTTGAGTAACTCTACCCTAATTATATACAAAAAGTTGTAAACCTCTATTTTGAGTGAACTCTACTATAATTATATACGAAAAGTTGTTAACCCCAGTTTTCAGAAAACTCTAATACAATAGTATACAAAAAGTTGTAAACCCCCGTTTTGAGTAAACTCTACTATACAATTATTTCCAAAAAGTTGTAAACCCCCATTTTGAGGAAACTCTACTAAACAATTATATACAGAAAGTTGTAAACCTCCGTTTTGAGTGAACTCTACTACAAAAAGTTGTAAACCCCCATTTTGAGTAAACTCTACTATAATTATATACAAAAACTTGTAACCTCCGTTTTGAGTGAACTCCACTATAATTATATACAAAAAGTTGTAAACCCCGTTTTGAGTAAACTCTAATACAATAATATACAAAAAGTTGTAAACCCAAGTTTTAAGTAAACTCTACTATAATTATATACAAAAAGTTGTAAACCCCTGTTTTGAGTAAACTCTACTATACAATTTTACACAAAAAGTTGTAAAGCCCCGTTTTACTGTACAAAAAGTTGTAAACCACCGTTTTGGGTAAACTCTACAATATAATTATATACAAAAAGTTGTAAACCCCCGTCTTGAATAAACTCTAATACAATAATATGCAAAAAGTTACAAACCCCCGTTTAGAGTAAACTCTACTAACAATTATTTACAAAAAGTTTTAAACTCCCGTTTTGAGTAAACTCTACTATAATTATATACAAAAAGATGTAACCCTCCGTTTTGAGTGAACTCTACTAAAATTATATACAAAAAGTTGTTAACCCCCGTTTTGAGTAACTATAATACAATAATATACAAGAAGTTGTAAATCCCCGTTTAGAGTAAACTCTACTATACAATTATTTAGAAAATACCTCCGTTTTGAGTGAAATCTTCTATAATTATATACAAAAAGTTTTAAACCCCTGTTTTGAGTAAACTCTAATACAATAATATACAAAAAGTTGTAAACCCCCGTTTTGAGTAAACTCTACTATACCATTATCTACAAAAAGCTTTCTCCGTTTTGAGTAAACTCTACTATAATTATATACAAAAAGTTGTAAACCTCCGTTTTTAGTGAACTATACTATAATTATATACAAAAAGTTGTAAACCCCCGTTTTGAGTAAACTCTAATACAATAATATACAAAAAGTTGTAAACACCCATTTTGAGTAAACTCTACTATACAATTATATAAAAAAGTTGTAAACCCCTGTTTCGAGTAAACTATCTACAAAAACTTGTAAACCTCCGTTTTGAGTGAACTCTACTATAATTATATACAAAAAGTTGTAAACCCCCGTTTTGAGTAAACTCTACTATACAATTATATACAAAAAGTTGTAAACCCCCGTTTTGAGTAAACTCTACTATAATTATATACAAATAGTTGTGAACCTCTGTTTTGAGTGAACTCTACTATAATTAAATACGAAAAGTTGTTAACCCCTGTTTTCAGTAAACTCCCGTTTTGAGTAAACTCTACTATACAATTATTTACAAAAAGTTGTAAACCGCCATTTTGAGGAAACTCTACTATACAATTATATACAGAAAGTTGGAAACCTCCGTTTTGAGTGAACTATACTACAAAAAGTTGTAAACCCCCGTTTTGAGTTAAACTCTACTATAATTATATACAAAAATTTGTAAACCTCCGTTTTGAGTGAACTCTACTATAATTATATACAAAAAGTTGTAAACCCCCGTTTTGAGTAAACTCCCGTTTTGAGTAAACTCTACTATACAATTATATACAAAAAGTTGTAAACCCCGTTTTATTTTACCAAAAGTTGTAAATTCCCGTTTTGAGTAAACTCTAATAGAATAATATATAAAAAGTTGTAAACCCCCATTTTGAGTAAACTCTACTAAAATTATATACAAAAACTTGTAAACCCCCATTTTTAATTAACTCTAATACAATAATATACAAAAAGTTGTAAACCCCCGTTTTAAGTAAACTCTACTATACAATTATATACAAATAGTCGTAAACCCCTGTTTAGAGTAAACTCTACTATATAATTATATACAAAAAGTTGTAAACCCCTGTTTTGAGTAAAATCTACAATACAATTATATACAAAAAGTTGTAAACCCCCGTTTTTAGTAAACTCTAATACCATAATATACAAAAAGTTGTAAACCCCCATTTTGAGTGAACTCTACTATACAATTATTCACAAAAAGTTATAAACCCCCATTTTGAGAAAACTCTACTATACATTTATTTACAAAAATTTGTAAACCCCCGTTTTGAGTAAACGGTACTATAATTATATCCAAAAAGTTGTAAACCCCCGTTTTGAGTGAACTCTAATACAATAATATATACAAAAAGTTGTAAACACCTGTTTTGAGTAAACTCTAATATACAATTATATACAAAAATTTGTAAACCCCCATTTTGAGTAAAATCTACTATACAATTATATACAAAAAGTTGTAAACCCCCATTTTCAGTAAACTCTACTATAATTATATACAAAAAGTTGTAAACCCCTATTTTGAGTAAACTCTACTATACAATTATATACAAAAAGTTGAAAACCCCCGTTTTGAGTAAACTCAATACATTAATATACAAAAAGTTGTAAACCCCCGTTTTGAGTAAACTCTACTATACAATTATTTACAAAAAGTTGTAAACCCCCGTTTTGAGTAAACTCTACTATAATTATATACAAAAAGTTGTAAACCTCCGTTTTGAGTGAACTCTACTACAATAATATTAAAAAAGTTGTAAACCCCCATTTTGAGTAAACTCTACTACAATAATATACAAAAAGTTGTAAACCCTCGTTTTGAGTAAACTCTACTATACAATTATATACAAAAAGTTGTAAACCTCCGTTTTGAGTGAACTCGACTATAATTATATACAAAAAGGTTTCAACCCCCGTTTTGAGTAAACTCTAATATAATTATATACAAAACGTTGTTAACCCCCGTTTTGTGTAAACTCTAATACAAAAATATACAAAAAGTTGTAAACCCCCATTTTGAGTAAACTCTACTGTACAATTATATACAAAAAGTTGTAAACCCCTGTTTTGAGTAAACTCGACTATATACAAAAAGTTGTAAACTCTACTGTACATCTATACAATTATATACAAAAAGTTGTAAACCTCCGTTTTGAGTGAACTCGACTATAATTATATACAAAAACTGGTAAACCCCCGTTTTGAGTAAACTCTAATACAATAATATACAAAAAGTTGTAAACCCCTATGTTGAGTAAACTCTACAATACAATTATATACAAAAAGTTGTAAACCCCCGTTGTTAGTAAAATCTACAATACAATTATATACAAAAAGTTGGAAACCCCCGTTTTGAGTAAACTCTTATACAATAATATACAAAAAGTTGTAAACCCCCGTTTTGAGTAAACTCTACAATACAATTATTTACAAACAGTTGTAAACCGCCATTTTGAGTAAACTCTACTATAATTATATACAAACATTTGTAAACCTCTATTTTGAGTGAACTATACTATAATTATATACAAAAAGTTGTAAACTCCCGTTTTGAGTAAACACTACAATACAATTATATACAAAAAGTTGTAAACACCCGTTTTGAGTAAACTCTACTATACAATTATTTACAAAAAGTTGTTAACCTCCGTGTTGAGTGAACTCTACTATAATTATATTCAAAAAACTCTAAACACCTGTTTTGAGTACCATAATATACAAAAAGTTATAAACCCCCGTTTTGAGTAAACTCTACTATACAATCATATACAAAAAGTTGTAAACCCCCGTTTTATTGTACAAAAAGTCGTAAACCCCCGTTTTGAGTTAACTCTACTATACAATTATATACAAAAAGTTATGAACCCCTAATTTGAGTAAATACTACAATAATTATATACAAAAAGTTGTAAACCTCCGTTTTGAGTGAACTCTACTATAATTATATACAAAAACTTGTAAACCCCCGTTTTGAGTAAACTCTAATACAATAATATACAAAATGTTGTAAACACCTGTTTTGAGTAAACTCTACTATATAATTATATACAAAAAGTTGTAAACCCTTATTTTGAGTAAAATCTACTATACTATTATATACAAAAAGTTATAAACCCCCGTTTTCAGTAAACTCTACTATAATTATATACAAAAAGTTGGAAACCCCCATTTTGAGTAAACTCTACTATACAATAATATACAAAAAGTTGTAAACCTCCGTTTTGTGTAAACTCACTATACAATTATTTACAAAAAGTTGTAAACCCCCGTTTCGAGTAAACTCTAATATAATTATATACAAAAAGTTGTAAACCTCCGTTTTGAGTGAACTCTACTATAATTATTTACAAAAAGTTGTAAACCCCTGTTTTGAGCAAACTCTAATACAATAATATACAAAAAGTTGTAAACCTCCATTTTGAGTAAACTCTACTATACAATTATATATACAAAAAGTTGTAAACCCCAGTTTTGAGTAAACTCTAATACACTAATATACAAAAAGTTGTAAACCCCCGTTTTGAGTAAACTCTACTATACAATTATTTACAAAAAGTTGTAAACCCCCGTTTTGAGTGAACTCTACTATAATTATATACAAAAAGTTGCAAACCCCCGTTTTGAGTGAACTCTAATACAATAACATACAAAAAGTTGTAAACCCCATTTTGAGTAAACTCTACTATACAATTATATACAAAAAGTGGTAAACCCCGTTTTATTGTAGAAAAAGTTGTAAGCCCCTGTTTTGAGTAAACACTACTATACCATTATATACAAAAAGATGTAAACCCCCATTTTTAGTAAACTCTACCATACAATTATATACAAAAATTTGTAAACCCCCGTTTTGAGTAAACTCTACTATAAATATATACAAAGAGTTTTAAACCTCTGTTTTGAGTGAACTCTACTATAATTATTTACAAAAAGTTGTTAACCCCCGTTTTGATTAAACTCTAATACAATAATACACAAAAAGTTGTAAACCCCCGTTTTGAGTAAACTCTACTATACAATTATATACAAAAAGTTGTAAACCAAATTTTTTAGTAAACTCTAATACAATAATATACAAAAAGTTGTAAACCCCCGTTTTGAGAAAACTCTACTATACAATTATTTACAAAAAGTTGTAAACCCCCGTTTTGAGTAAACTCTACTATAATTATATACAAAAAGTTGCAAACCCCCATTTTGAGTGAACTCTAATACAATAATATACAAAAAGTTGTAAAAACCCTCATTTTGAGTAAACTCTACTATACAATTAGATACAAAAAGTTGTAAACCCCGTTTTATTGTACAAAAAGTTGTAAACCCCCGTTTTGAGTAAACTCTAATACAATAATAAACAAAAAGTTGTAAACCCCTATTTTGAGTAAACTCTACTATACAATTATTTACAAAAAGTTGTAAACCCCCATTTTGAGTAAACTCTACTATAATTATATACAAAAAGTCGTAAACCTCCATTTTGAGTGAACTCTAAACCTCCGTTTTGAGAGAACTCTACTATAATTATATAAAAAAAGTTGTAAACCCCCGTTTTGAGTAAACTCTACAATACAATTATATACAAAAAGTTGTAAACCCCCGTTTTGAGTAAAATCAACTATAATTATATACAAAAAGTTGTAAACCTCCATTTTGAGTGAACTCTACTATAATTATATACAAAAAGTTGTAAACCCCCGTTTTGAGAAAACTCTAATACAATAATATACAAAAAGTTGTAAACCCAAGTTTTAAGTAAACTCTACTATACTTATATACAAAAAGTTGTAAACCTCTACTAAATAATTATATACAAAAAGTTGTAAAGCCCCGTTTTATTGTACAAAAAGTTGTGAACCCCCGTTTTGAGTAAACTCTACTATACAATTATATACAAAAATTTGTAAACCCCCGTTTTGAGTAAACTCTAATACAACAATATACAAAAAGTTATAAACCCCCGTTTTGAGTAACTCTACTATAATACAATAATATACAAAAAGTTGCAAACCCCCGTTTAGAGTAAACTCTACTAACAATTATTTACAAAAAGTTTTAAACCCCCGTTATGAGTAAACTCTACAATAATTATATACAAAAAGATGTAAACCTCCGTTTTGAGTGAACTCTACTAAAATTATATACAAAAAGTTGTTAACCCCCGTTTTGAGTAAACTATAATACAATAATATACAAGAAGTTGTGAATCCCCGTTTAGAGTAAACTCTACTAAACAATTATTTAGAAAATACCTCCGTTTTGAGTGAACTCTACTTTAATTATATACAAAAAGTTTTAAACCCCCGTTTTGAGTAATATCTAATACAATAATATCCAAAAAGTTGTAAACCCCCGTTTTGAGTAATCTCTACTATACCATTATCTACAAAAAGCTTTAAACCTCCGTTTTGAATAAACTCTACTATAATTATATACAAAAAGTTGTAAACCTCCGTTTTGAGTGAACTCTACTATAATTATATACAAAAAGTTGTAAACCCCCGTTTTGAGTAAACTCTAATACAATAATTTACAAAAAGTTGTAAACCCCCATTTTCTGTAAACTCTACTATACAATTATATACAAAAAGTTGTAAACCCCCGTTTTGAGTAAACGATATACAAAAACTTGTAAACCTCCGTTTTGACTGAACTATACTATAATTATATACAAAAAGTTGTAAACCCCCATTTTGAGTAAACTCTACTATACAATTATATACAAAAAGTTGTATACCCCCATTTTGAGTAACTCTACCATAATTATATACAAAAAGTTGTAAACCTCTGTTTTGAGTGAACTCTACTATAATTATATACGAAAAGTTATTAACCCCTGTTTTCAGTAAACTCTAATACAATAGTATACAAAAAGTTGTAAACCCCCGTTTTGAGTAAACTCTACTATACAATTATTTACAAAAAGTTGTAAACCCCCATTTTGAGTCTAAACTTATATACGAAAAGTTGTAAACCTCCGTTTTAAGTGACAAAAAAAAGTTGTAAACCCCCGTTTTGAGTAAACTCTAATACAATTATATACAAAAAGTTGTAAACCTCCGTTTTGAGTGAACTCTACTATAAATTATATACAAAAAGTTGTAAACCCCCGTTTTGAGTAAACTCTACTATAAATATATACAAAAAGTTGTAAACCTCCGTTTTGAGTAACTCTACTATAATTATATACAAAAAGTTGTAAACCCCCGTTTTGAGTAAACTCTAATACAATAATATACAAAAAGTTGTAAACCCCCATTTTGAGTAAACTCTACTATACAATTATATACAAAAAGTTGTAAACCCCCGTTTTGAGTAAACTCTACAATACAATTATATACAAAAAGTTGTAAACCCCCGTTTTGAGTAAACTCTAATACAATAATATACAAAAAGTTGTAAACCCCCATTTTGAGTAAACTCTACTATACAATTATATACAAAAAGTTGTAAACCCCCGTTTTGAGTAAACTCTACTATAATTATATACAAAAAGTTGTAAACCCCCGTTTTGAGTGAACTCTACTATACAATTATATACAAAAAGTTGTAAACCCCCGTTTTGAGTAAACTCTACAATACAATTATATACAAAAAGTTGTAAACCCCCGTTTTGAGTAAACTCTACTATACAATTATTTACAAAAAGTTGTAAACCCCCGTTTTAGTAAACTCTACTATAAATTATATACAAAAAGTTGTAAACCCCCGTTTTGAGTGAACTCTACAATAATATATACAAAAAGTTGTAAACCCCCGTTTTGAGTAAACTCTACTATACAATTATATACAAAAAGTTGTAAACCCCCATTTTATACAATTATATACAAAAAGTAGTAAACCCCCGTTTTGAGTTAACTCTACTATAAATTATATACAAAAAGTTGTAAACCCCGATTTGAGTAAACTCTACTATACAATTATATACAAAAAGTTGTAAACCCCCGTTTTGAGTAAACTACTATACATTATATACAAAAAGTTGTAAACCCCCGTTTTGAGTAAACTCTAATACAATTATATACAAAAAGTTGTAAACCCCGTTTTGAGTAAACTCTACTATAATTATATACAAAAAGTTGTAAACCCCGTTTTGAGTAAACTACTATACAATAATATATACAAAAAGTTGTAAACCCCGTTTTGAGTAAACTCTACTATACAATTATATACAAAAAGTTGTAAACCCCGTTTTGAGTAAACTCTACTATACAATTATATACAAAAAGTTGTAAACCCCCGTTTTGAGTAAACGAGTAAACTCTACTATAATTAATATACAAAAAGTTGTAAACCCCCGTTTTGAGTAAACTCTACTATACAATTATATACAAAAAGTTGTATAAACTCTATATACAAAAAGTTGTAAACCCCGTTTTGAGTAAACTCTACAATACAATTATATACAAAAAGTTATAAACCCCATTTTTTGTAAAATCTACTATACAATTAAATACAAAAAGTTGTAAACCTCCATTTTGAGTGAACTCTACCATAATTATATACAAAAACTTTTAAACCCCCTGTTTTGAGTAAAATCTAATACAATAATATACAAAAAGTTGTAAACCCCGTTTTGAGTAAACTCTACTATACAATTATATACAAAAAGTTGTAAACCCCCGTTTTGAGTAAAATCTACTATACAATTATATACAAAAAGTTGTAAATCCCCGTTTTGAGTGAACACTACTATAATTATATACAAAAAGTTGTAAACCCCCGTTTTGAGTAAACTCTAATACAATATATACAAAAAGTTGTAAACCCCCGTTTTGAGTAAACTCTACTATACAATTATATACAAAAAGTTGTAAACCCCATTTTGAGTAAACTCTACTATACATTATATACAAAAATTTGTAAACCCCCGTTTTGAGTAAACTCTACTATAATACAATAATTATATAAAAAAGTTGTAAACCCCCGTTTTGAGTAAACTCTACTATACAATTATATACAAAAAGTTGTAAACACCCGTTTTGAGTAAACTCTACTATACAATTATATACAAAAAGTTGTAAACCCCGTTTTGAGTAAACTCTACTATACAATTATATACAAAAAGTTGTAAACCCCCGTTTTGAGTTTTGAGTAAACTCTACTATACAATTATATACAAAAAGTTGTAAACCCCCGTTTTGAGTAAACTCTACTATACAATTATATACAAAAAGTTGTAAACCCCGTTTTGAGTAAACTCTACTATACAGGTATATGCAAAAAGTTTTGAACCCCCGTTTTGAGTAAACACTACTACAATATATACAAAAAGTTTTAAACCCCCGTTTTGAGTAAACACTACTATAATTATATACAAAAAGTTGTAAACCCCCGTTTTGAGTAAACTCTACTACAATAATATACAAAAATTTGTAAACCTCCGTTTTGAGTAAACTTTTGAGTAAACTCTACTACAATAATATACAAAAAGTTGTAAACCCCGTTTTGAGTAAACTCTACTATACAATTATATACAAAAAGTTGTAAACCTCCGTTTTGAGTAAACTCTACTACAATTATATACAAAAAGTTGTAAACCCCCGTTTTGAGTAAACTCTACTATAATTATATACAAAAAGTTGTAAACCCCCGTTTTGAGTAAACTCTAATACAATAATATACAAAAAGTTGTAAACCCCCGTTTTGAGTAAACTCTACTATACAATTATATACAAAAAGTTGTAAACCCCCGTTTTGAGTAAACTCAACTATACAATTATATACAAAAAGTTGTAAACCTCCGTTTTGAGTGAACTCTACTATAATTATATACAAAAAGTTGTAAACCCCCGTTTTGAGTAAACTCTACTATACAATAATATACAAAAAGTTGTAAACCCCTATTTTGAGTAAACTCTACTATACAATTATATACAAAAAGTTGTAAACCTCCATTTTAGTAAACTCTACTATAATTTTACACAAAAAGTTGTAAACCCCCGTTTTGAGTAAACTACTATACAATAATATACAAAAAGTTGTAAACCCCGTTTTGAGTAAACTCTACAATACAATTATATACAAAAAGTTGTAAACCCCCATTTTGAGTAAACTCTACTATAATTATATACAAAAATTTGTAAACCCCCGTTTTGAGTGAACTCTACTATAATTATATACAAAAAGTTGTAAACCCCCGTTTTGAGTAAACACTACTATACAATTATATACAAAAAGTTGTAAACCCCCATTTTGAGTAAACTCTAATACAATTATATACAAAAAGTTGTAAACCCCCGTGTTGAGTAAACTCTACTATAATTATATAAAAAACTCAAAAGTACCATAATATACAAAAAGTTGTAAACCCCCGTTTTGAGTAAACTCTACTATACAATTATATACAAAAAGTTGTAAACCCCCGTTTTGAGTAAACTCAATACATTAATATACAAAAAGTTGTAAACCCCCGTTTTGAGTAAACTCTACTATACAATTATTTACAAAAAGTTGTAAACCCCCGTTTTGAGTAAACTCTACTATAATTATATACAAAAAGTTGTAAACCTCCGTTTTGAGTGAACTCTACTATAATAATATATAAAAAAGTTGTAAACCCCCGTTTTGAGTAAACTCTACTACAATAATATACAAAAAGTTGTAAACCCTCGTTTTGAGTAAACTCTACTATACAATTATATACAAAAAGTTGTAAACCCTTATTTTGAGTAAACTCTACTATAATTATATACAAAAAGTTGTAAACCCCCGTTTTGAGTAAACTCTAATATAATTATATACAAAAAGTTGTTAACCCCCGTTTTGTGTAAACTCTACTATACAATTATATACAAAAAGTTGTAAACCCCCGATTTTGAGTAGTGAACTATACTATAATTATATACAAAAAGTTGTAAACCCCCGTTTTGAGTAAACTCAACTATACAATTATATACAAAAAGTTGTAAACCTCCATTTTGAGTAAACTCTACTATAATTATATACAAAAAGTTGTAAACCCCCGTTTTGAGTAAACTCTACTATACAATTATTTACAAAAAGTTGTAAAACCCTGTTTGGAGTAAACTCTACCATAATTATATACAAAAAGTTGTAAACCCCCATTTTGAGTAAACTCTACTATACAATTATATACAAAAAGTTGTAAACCCCCGTTTTGAGTAAACTCTACTACAATAAATATACAAAAAGTTTTAAACCCCGTTTCGAGTAAACTCTACTATACAACTATTTACAAAAAGTTGTAAACCCCCATTTTGAGTAAACTCTACTATAATTATATACAAAAATTTGTAAACCTCCGTATTGAGTGAACTCTACTACCATAATTATATACAAAAAGTTGTAAACCCCGTTTTGAGTAAACTCTACTACAATAATATACAAAAAGTTGTAAACCCAAGTTTTGAGTAAACTCTACTATAAATTATATACAAAAAGTTGTAAACCCCTGTTTTTAGTAAACTCTACTATAATTATATACAAAAAGATGTCAACCCCCGTTTTGAGTAAACTCTACTATATAATTATATACAAAAAGTTGTAAACCCCCGTTTTGAGTAAACTCTAATACAAAAATATACAAAAAGTTGTAAACCCCCGTTTTGAGTAAACTCTACTATACAATTATATACAAAAAGTTGTAAACCCCCGTTTTGAGTAAACTCTACTATAATTATATACAAAAAGTTGTAAACCTCCGTTTTGAGTGAACTCTACTATAATTATATACAAAAAGTTGTAAACCCCCGTTTTGAGTAAACTCTAATACAATAATATACAAAAAGTTGTAAACCCCTATTTTGAGTAAACTCTACTATACAATTATATACAAAAAGTTATAAACCCCGTTTTGAGTAAAATCTACTATACAATTAAATACAAAAGTTGTGAACCTCCGTTTTGAGTGAACGTTACGATAATTATATAAAAAAACTTGTAAACCCCCGTTTTGAGTAAACTCTACAATACAATTATATACAAAATTTGTAAACCCCATTTTGAGTAAACTCTACTATAATTATGTACAAAAAATTGTAAACCTCTATTTTCGAGTGAACCCTACTATAATTAATATACAAAAAGTTGTAAACTCCGTTTTGAGTAAACTAACTATACAATTATATACAAAAACTTGTAAACCCCGTTTTGAGTAAACTCTACTATAATTATATACAAAAAGTTGTAAACCTCCGTTTTGAGTGAACTCTACTATAATTATATTCAAAAAGTTCTAAACCCCCGTTTTGAGTACCTACTAATAATACAAAAAGTTGTAAACCCCGTTTTGAGTAAACTCTACTATACAATTATATACAAAAAGTTGTAAACCCCCGTTTTATTGTACAAAATATCGTTGTAACCTCCGTTTTGAGTAAACTCTACTATACAATTATATACAAAACGTTGTAAACCTCCGTTTTGAGTGAACTCTACAATAATTATATACAAAAAGTTGTAAACCTCCGTTTTGAGTGAACTCTACTATAATTATATACAAAAAGTTGTAAACCCCCGATTTGAGTAAACTCTACTATACAATAATATACAAAAAGTTGTAAACCTCCGTTTTGAGTAAACTACTACTATATAATTATATACAAAAAGTTGTAAACCCCGTTTTGAGTAAAATCTAATATACAATTATATACAAAAAGTTGTAAACCCCCGTTTTGAGTAAACTCTACTATAATTATATACAAAAAGTTGTAAACCCCCATTTTGAGTAAACTCTACTATACAATTATATACAAAAAGTTGTAAACCCCCTTTTTGAGTAAACTCAATACATTAATATACAAAAAGTTGTAAACCCCCGTTTTGAGTAAACTCTACTATACAATTATTTACAAAAAGTTGTAAACCCCCGTTTTGAATAAACTCTACTATAATTATATACAAAAAGTTGTAAACCTTCGTTTTGAGTGAACTCTACTATACAATAATATTTAAAAAAGTTGTAAACCCCGTTTTGAGTAAACTCTACTACAATAATATACAAAAAGTTGTAAACCCTCGTTTTGAGTAAACTCTACTATACAATTATATACAAAAAGTTGTAAACCTCCATTTTTTGTGAACTCTACTATAATTATATACAAAAAGTTGTCAACCCCCGTTTTGAGTAAACTCTAATATAATTATATACAAAAAGTTGTAAACCCCCGTTTTGAGTAAACTCTAATACAATAATATACAAAAAGTTGTAAACCCCCGTTTTGAGTAAACTCTACTATAAATTATATACAAAAAGTTGTAAACCCCCGTTTTGAGTAAACTCAACTATACAATTATATACAAAAAGTTGTAAACCTCCGTTTTGAGTGAAACTCTACTATAATTATATACAAAAACTTGTAAACCCCCGTTTTGAGTAAACTCTAATACAATAATATACAAAAAGTTGTAAACCCCTATGTTGAGTAAACTCTACTATAATTATATACAAAAAGTTGTAAACCCCTATTTTGAGTAAACTCTACTATACAATTATATACAAAAAGTTGAAAACCCCCGTTTTGAGTAAACTCAATACATTAATATACAAAAAGTTGTAAACCCCCGTTTTGAGTAAACTCTACTATACAATTATTTACAAAAAGTTGTAAACCCCCGTTTTGAGTAAACTCTACTATAATTATATACAAAAAGTTGTAAACCTCCGTTTTGAGTGAACTCTACTACCATAATATTAAAAAAAGTTGTAAACCCCCGTTTTGAGTAAACTCTACTACAATAATATACAAAAAGTTGTAAACCCTCGTTTTGAGTAACTCTACTATACAATTATATACAAAAAGTTGTAAACCTCTGTTTTTAGTGAACTCTACTATAATTATATACAAAAAGTTGTCAACCCCCGTTTTGAGTAAACTCTAATATAATTATATACAAAACGTTGTTAACCCCCGTTTTGTGTAAACTCTAATACAAAAATATACAAAAAGTTGTAAACCCCCATTTTGAGTAAACTCTACTGTACAATTATATACAAAAACTTGTAAACCCCCGTTTTGAGTAAACTCAACTATACAATTATATACAAAAAGTTGTAAACCTCCATTTTGAGTGAACTCTACTATAATTATATACAAAAACTGCTAAACCCCCGTTTTGAGTAAACTCTAATACAATAATATACAAAAAGTTGTAAACCCCTATGTTGAGTAAACTCTACTATACAATTATATACAAAAAGTTGTAAACCCCCGTTTTGAGTAAAATCTACAATACAATTATATACAAAAAGTTGTAAACCCCCGTTTTGAGTAAACTCTTATACAATAATATACAAAAAGTTGTAAACCCCCGTTTTGAGTAAACTCTACAATACAATTATTTACAAACATTTGTAAACCGCCATTTTGAGTAAACTCTACTATAATTATGTACAAAAATTTGTAAACCTCTATTTTCAGTGAACCCTATTATAATTATATACAAAAAGTTGTAAACTCCCGTTTTGAGTAAACACTACAATACAATTATATACAAAAAGTTGTAAACACCCGTTTTGAGTAAACTCTACTGTACAATTATATACAAAAAGTTGTTAACCTCCGTGTTGAGTGAACTCTACTATAATTATATTCAAAAAGTTCTAAACCCCTGTTTTGAGTACCATAATATACAAAAAGAGATAAACCCCCGTTTTGAGTAAACTCTACTATACAATCATATACAAAAAGTTGTAAACCCCCGTTTTATTGTACAAAAAGTCATGAACCTCCGTTTTGAGTAAAATCTACTATACAATTATATACAAAAAGTTGTAAACCCCTGATTTGAGTAAACTCTACAATAATTATATACAAAAAGTTGTAAACCTCCGTTTTGAGTGAACTCTACTATAATTATATACAAAAACTTGTAAACCCCCGTTTTGAGTAAACTATAGTACAATAATATACAAAATATGGTAAACACCTGTTTTGAGTAAACTCTACTACTATATAATTGTATACAAAAAGTTGTAAACCCCCATTTTGAGTAAAATCTACTATACAATTATATACAAAAAGTTGTAAACCCCCGTTTTCAGTAAACTCTACTATAATTATATACAAAAAGTTGTAAACCCCCATTTTGAGTAAACTCTACTATACAATTATATACAAAAAGTTGTAAACCCCCTTTTTGAGTAAACTCAATACATTAATATACAAAAAGTTGTAAACCCCCGTTTTGAGTAAACTCTACTATACAATTATTTACAAAAAAAGTTGTAAACCCCCGTTTTGAGTAAACTCTACTATAATTATATACAAAAAGTTGTAAACCTCCATTTTGAGTGAACTCTACTTCAATAATATTTAAAAAGTTGTAAACCCCGTTTTGAGTAAACTCTACTACAATAATATACAAAAAGTTGTAAACCCTCGTTTTGATTAAACTCTACTATACAATTATATACAAAAAGTTGTAAACCTCCATTTTTTGTGAACTCTACTATAATTATATACAAAAAGTTGTCAACCCCCGTTTTGAGTAAACTCTAATATAATTATATACAAAATGTTGTTAACCCCCGTTTTGTGTAAACTCTAATACAATAATATATAAAAAGTTAAACCCCCATTTTGAGTAAACTCTACTGTATACAAAAAGTTGTAAACCCCCGTTTTGAGTAAACTCAACTATACAATTATATACAAAAAGTTGTAAACCTCCGTTTTGAGTGAACACTACTATAATTATATACAAAAACTTGTAAACCCCCGTTTTGAGTAAACTCTAATACAATAATATACAAAAAGTTGTAAACCCCTATGTTTAGTAAACTCTACTATACAATTATATACAAAAAGTTGTAAACCCCCGTTTTGAGTAAAATCTACTATACAATTATATACAAAAAGATGTAAACCCCCGTTTTGAGTAAACTCTTATACAATAATATACAAGAAGTTGTAAACCCCCGTTTTAGTAAACTCTACTATACAATTATTTACAAAAAGTTGTAAACCCCCGTTTCGAATAAACTCTACTATAATTATATACAAAAAGTTGTAAACCTCCGTTTTGAGTGAACTCTACTACAATAATATTAAAAAAGTTGTAAACCCCCGTTTTGAGTAAACTCTACTACAATAATATACAAAAAGTTGTAAACCCTCGTTTTGAGTAAACTCTACTATATAATTATATACAAAAATTTGTAAACCTCTGTTTTTAGTGAACTCTACTATAATTATATACAAAAAGTTGTAAACCCCCGTTTTGAGTAAACTCTAATATAATTATATACAAAACGTTGTTAACCCCCGTTTTGTGTAAACTCTAATACAAAAATATACAAAAAGTTGTAAACCCCCATTTTGAGTAAACTCTACTGTACAATTATATACAAAAAGTTGTAAACCCCCGTTTTGAGTAAACTCAACTATACAATTATATACAAAAAGTTGTAAACCCCCGTTTTGAGTGAACTCAACTATAATTATATACAAAAAGTTGTAAACCCCCGTTTTGAGTAAACTCTAATACAATAATATACAAAAAGTTGTAAACCCCTATTTTGAGTAAACTCTACTATACAATTATATACAAAAAGTTGTAAACCCCCGTTTTGAGTAAAATCTACTATACAATTATATACAAAAAGTTGTAAACCCCCGTTTTGAGTAAACTCTTATACAATAATATACAAAAGTTGTAAACCCCCGTTTTGAGTAAACTCTACAATACAATTATTTACAAAAAGTTGTAAACCGCCATTTTGAGTAAACTCTACTCTAATTATATACAAAAATTTGTAAACCTCTATTTTCAGTGAACTCTACTATAATTATATACAAAAAGTTGTAAGCTCCCGTTTTGAGTAAACACTACAATACAATTATATACAAAAAGTTGTAAACACCTGTTTTGAGTAAACTCTACTGTACAATTATATACAAAAAGTTGTTAATCTCCGTGTTGAGTGAACTCTACTATAATTATATTCAAAAAGTTCTAAACCCCTATTTTGAGTACCATAATATACAAAAAGTGATAAACCCCCGTTTTGAGTAAACTCTACTATACAATCATATACAAAAAGTTGTAAACCACCGTTTTATTGAACAAAAGTCATAAACCTCCGTTTTGAGTAAACTCTACTAAACATTTATATACAAAAAGTTGTAAACCCCCTGATTTGAGTAAACTCTACAATAATTATATACAAAAAGTTGTAAACCTCCGTTTTGAGTGAACTCTACTATAATTATATACAAAAACTTGTAAACCCCCGTTTTGAGTAAACTCTAATTCAATAATATACAAAATGTTGTAAACACCTGTTTTGAGTAAACTCTACTACTATATAATTATATACAAAAAGTTGTAAACCCCCATTTTGAGTAAAATCTACTATACAATTATATACAAAAAGTTGTAAACCCCCGTTTTCAGTAAACACTACTATAATTATATAAATAAAGTTGTAAACCCCCATTTTGAGTAAACTCTACTATACAATTATATACAAAAAGTTGTAAACCCCCGTTTTGAGTAAACTCCACTATAATTATATACAAAAAGTTGTAAACCCCCGTTTTGAGTAAACTCTACTATACAATTATTTACAAAAAAAGTTGTAAACCCCCGTTTTGAGTAAACTCTACTATAATTATATACAAAAAGTTGTAAACCTCCATTTTGAGTGAACTCTACTTCAATAATATTTAAAAAGTTGTAAACCCCGTTTTGAGTAAACTCTACTACAATAATATACAAAAAGTTGTAAACCCTCGTTTTGATTAAACTCTACTATACAATTATATACAAAAAGTTGTAAACCTCCATTTTTAGTGAACTCTACTATAATTATATACAAAAAGTTGTCAACCCCCGTTTTGAGTAAACTCTAATAGAATTATATACAAAACGTTGTTAACCCCCGTTTTGTGTAAACTCTAATACAATAATATACAAAAAGTTGTAAACCCCCATTTTGAGTAAACTCTACTGTATAATTATATACAAAAAGTTGTAAACCCCCGTTTTGAGTAAACTCAACTATACAATTATATACAAAAAGTTGTAAACCTCCGTTTTGAGTGAACACTACTATAATTATATACAAAAACTTGTAAACCCCCGTTTTGAGTAAACTCTAATACAATAATATACAAAAAGTTGTAAACCCCTATGTTGAGTAAACTCTACTATACAATTATATACAAAAAGTTGTAAACCCCCGTTTTGAGTAAAATCTACAATACAATTATATACAAACAGTTGTAAACCCCTGTTTTGAGTAAACTCTTATACAATAATATACAAAAAGTTGTAAACCCCCGTTTTAGTAAACTCTACTATACAATTATTTACAAACAGTTGTAAACCGCCATTTTGAGTAAACTCTACTATAATTATATACAAAAATTTGTAAACCTCTATTTTGAGTGAACTCTACAATAATTATATACAAAAAGTTGTAAACCCCCGTTTTGAGTAAACTCTAATACAATGATATACAAAAAGTTGTAAACCCCTGTTTTGAGTAAACCCCCCGTTTTGAGTAAACTCTACATACAATTATATACAAAAAGTTGTAAACCCCCGTTTTGAGTGAACTCTAATACAATAATATACAAAAAGTTGTAAACCCCCGTTTTGAGTAAACTCTACTATACAATTATATACAAAAAGTTGTAAACCCCTGTTTTGAGTAAACTCTACTATAAAATTATATACAAAAAGTAGGAAACCTCTGTTTTGAGTGAACTCTACTATAATTATATACAAAAAGTTGTAAACCCCCATTTTGAGTAAAATCTACTATACAATTTTATACAAAAAGTTGTAAACCCCCATTTTGAGTAAAATCTAATATACAATTATATACAAAAAGTTGTAAACCCCCATTTTGAGTAAACTCTACTATACAATTATATACAAAAAGTTATAAACCCCCTTTTTGAGTAAACTCAATACATTAATATACAAAAAGTTGTAAACCCCCGTTTTGAGTAAACTCTACTATACAATTATTTACAAAAAGTTGTAAACCCCCGTTTTGAGTAAACTCTACTATAATTATATACAAAAAGTTGTAAACCTCCATTTTGAGTGAACTCTACTACAATAATATTTAAAAAGTTGTAAACCCCCGTTTTGAGTAAACTCTACTACAATAATATACAAAAAGTTGTAAACCCTCGTTTTGATTAAACTTTACTATACAATTATATACAAAAAGTTGTAAACCTCCATTTTTAGTGAACTCTACTATAATTATATACAAAAAGTTGTCAACCCCCTTTTGAGTAAACTCTAATATAATTATATACAAAAAGTTGTTAACCCCCGTTTTGTGTAAACTCTAATACAATAATATACAAAAAGTTGTAAACCCCCATTTTGAGTAAACTCTACTATAATTATATACAAAAAGTTGTAAACCCCCGTTTTGAGTAAACTCAACTATACAATTATATACAAAAAGTTGTAAACCTCCGTTTTGAGTGAACTCTATGATAATTATATACAAAAACTTGTAAACCCCCGTTTTGAGTAAACTCTAATACAATAATATACAAAAAGTTGTAACCCCCTATGTTGAGTAAACTCTACTATACAATTATATACAAAAAGTTGTAAACCCCCGTTTTGAGTAAAATCTACAATACAATTATATACAAAAAGTTGTAAACCCCTATTTTGAGTAAACTCTTATACAATAATATACAAAAAGTTGTAAACCCCCGTTTTGAGTAAACTCTACTATACAATTATTTACAAACAGTTGTAAACCGCCATTTTGAGTAAACTCTACTATAATTATATACAAAAATTTGTAAACCTCTATTTTGAGTGAACTCTACAATAATTATATACAAAAAGTTGTAAACCCCCGTTTTGAGTAAACTCTACAATACAATTATATACAAAAAGTTGTAAACCCCCGTTTTGAGTTTTGAAACCCCCGTTTTGAAACTCAACATACAATTATATACAAAAAGTTGTAAACCTCCGTTTTGAGTGAACTCTACTATAATTATATACAAAACGTTGTAAACCCCCGTTTTGAGTGAACTCTAATACAATAATATACAAAAAGTTGTAAACCCCCGTTTTGAGTAAACTCTACTATACAATTATATACAAAAAGTTGTAAACCCCCGTTTTGAGTAAACTCTACTATAAAATTATATACAAAAAGTTGTAAACCTCCGTTTTGAGTGAACTCTACTATAATTATATACAAAAAGTTGTAAACCCCCGTTTTGAGTAAACTCTAATACAATAATATACAAAAAGTTGTAAACCCCGTTTTGAGTAAACTCTACTATACAATTATATACAAAAAGTTGTAAACCCCCGTTTTGAGTAAACTCTACTATAAAATTATATACAAAAAGTTGTAAACCTCTGTTTTGAGTGAACTCTACTATAATTATATACAAAAAGTTGTAAACCCCCATTTTGAGTAAAATCTACTATACAATTTTATACAAAAAGTTGTAAACCCCCATTTTGAGTAAAATCTACTATACAATTATATACAAAAAGTTGTAAACCCCCATTTTGAGTAAACTCTACTATACAATTATATACAAAAAGTTATAAACCCCCTTTTTGAGTAAACTCAATACATTAATATACAAAAAGTTGTAAACCCCCGTTTTGAGTAAACTCTACTATACAATTATTTACAAAAAAGTTTTGAGTAAACTCTACTATAATTATATACAAAAAGTTGTAAACCTCCATTTTGAGTGAACTCTACTACAATAATATTTAAAAAGTTGTAAACCCCCGTTTTGAGTAAACTCTACTACAATAATATACAAAAAGTTGTAAACCCTCGTTTTGATTAAACTTTACTATACAATTATATACAAAAAGCTGTAAACCTCCATTTTTAGTGAACTCTACTATAATTATATACAAAAAGTTGTCAACCCCCGTTTTGAGTAAACTCTAATATAATTATATACAAAACGTTGTTAACCCCCGTTTTGTGTAAACTCTAATACAATAATATACAAAAAGTTGTAAACCCCCATTTTGAGTAAACTCTACTGTATAATTATATACAAAAAGTTGTAAACCCCCGTTTTGAGTAAACTCAACTATACAATTATATACAAAAAGTTGTAAACCTCCGTATTGAGTGAACACTACTATAATTATATACAAAAACTTGTAAACCCCCGTTTTGAGTAAACTCTAATACAATAATATACAAAAAGTTGTAACCCCCTATGTTGAGTAAACTCTACTATACAATTATATACAAAAAGTTGTAAACCCCCGTTTTGAGTAAAATCTACAATACAATTATATACAAAAAGTTGTAAACCCCTGTTTTGAGTAAACTCTTATACAATAATACACAAAAATTTGTAAACCCCCGTTTTAGTAAACTCTACTATACAATTATTTACAAACAGTTGTAAACCGCCATTTTGAGTAAACTCTACTATAATTATATACAAAAATTTGTAAACCTCTATTTTGAGTGAACTCTACAATAATTATATACAAAAAGTTGTAAACCCCCGTTTTGAGTAAACTCTAATACAATTATATACAAAAAGTTGTAAACCCCTGTTTTGAGTGAAACCCCCGTTTTGAGTAAACTCAACATACAATTACAAAAAGTTGTAAACCTCCGTTTTGAGTGAACTCTACTATAATTATATACAAAAAGTTGTAAACCCCCGTTTTGAGTGAACTCTAATACAATAATATACAAAAAGTTGTAAACCCCCGTTTTGAGTAAACTCTACTATACAATTATATACAAAAAGTTGTAAACCCCTGTTTTGAGTAAACTCTACTATAAAATTATATACAAAAAGTTGAAACCTCTGTTTTGAGTGAACTCTACTATAATTATATACAAAAAGTTGTAAACCCCCGTTTTGAGTGAACTCTAATACAATAATATACAAAAAGTTATAATCCACCTTTTAAGTAAACTGTACTATACAATTATATACAAAAAGTTGTAAACCCCAATTTTATTGTACAAAAAGTTGTAAACGCCCGTTTTGAGTGAACTCTAATACAATAATATACAAAAAGTTGTAAACCCCCGTTTTGAGTAAACTCTAATACAATAATATACAAAAAGTTGTAAACCCCCGTTTTGATTAAACTCTAGTATACAATTATTTACAAAAAGTTGTAAGCCCCCGTTTTGAGTAAACTCTACTATAATTATATACAAAAAGCTGTACACCTCCGTTTTGAGTGAACTCTACTATAATTATATACAAAAAGTTGTTAACCTCCATTTAGAGTAAACTCTAATACAATACAATACAAAACATTGTAAACCCCCGTTTTGAGTAAACTCTACTATACAATTATATACAAAAAGTTGTAAACCCCCATTTGAGTAAACTCTACTATACAATTATACACAAAAAGTTGTAAACCTGCGTCTTAAGTGAACTCTACTATAATTATATACAAAAAGTTGTAAACCCCCGTTTTGAGTAAACTCTAATACAATAATATACAAAAAGTTGTAAACCCCCGTTTTGAGTTAACTCTACTATAATTATATACAAAAAGTTGTAAACCCCGTTTTGTGTGAACTTTAATACAATAATATACAAAAAGTTGTAACTCCCGTTTTGAGTAAACACTACAATACAATTATGTACAAAAAGTTGTAAACACCCGTTTTGAGTAAACTCTACTGTACAATTATATACAAAAAGTTGTAAACCTCCGTGTTGAGTGAACTCTACTATAATTATATTCAAAAAGTTCTAAACCCCTGTTTTGAGTACCATAATATACAAAAAGTTATAAACCCCCGTTTTGAGTAAACTCTACTATACAATCATATACAAAAAGTTGTAAACCCCCGATTTGAGTAAACTCTACAATAATTATATACAAAAAGTTGTAAACCTCCGTTTTGAGTGAACTCTACTATAATTATACACAAAAACTTGTAAAACCCCGTTTTGAGTAAACTCTAATACAATAATATACAAAATGTTGTAAACACCTGTTTTGAGTAAACTCTACTATACAAGTATATACAAAAAGTTGTAAACCCCCATTTTGAGTAAAATCTACTATACAATTATATACAAAAAGTTGTAAACCCCTGTTTTCAGTAAACTGTACTATAATTATATACAAAAAGTTGTAAACCCCCATTTTGAGTAAACTCTACTATACAATTATATACAAAAAGTTGTAAACCCCCGTTTTGAGTAAACTCTACTATACAATTATTTACAAAAAGTTGTAAACCCCCATTTTGAGTAAACTCTACTATAATTATATACAAAAAGTTGTAAACCTCCGTTTTGAGTGAACTCTACTACAATAATATTTAAAAAGTTGTAAACCCCTGTTTTGAGTAAACTCTACTACAATAATATACAAAAAGTTGTAAACCCTCATTTTGAGTAAACTCTACTATACTATTATATACAAAAAGTTGTAAACCTCCGTTTTTAGTGAACTCTACTATAATTATATACAAAAAGTTGTCAACCCCCGTTTTGAGTAAACTCTAATATAATTATATACAAAACGTTGTTAACCCCCGTATTGTGTAAACTCTAATACAATTATATACAAAAAGTTGTAAACCCCCGTTTTGAGTAAACTAAACTATAGAATTATATACAAAAAGTTGTAAACCCCCGTTTTGAGTAAACTCTACATACAATTATATACAAAAAGTTGTAAACCTCCGTTTTGAGTGAACTCTACTATAATTATATACAAAAAGTTGTAAACCCCCGTTTTGAGTGAACTCTAATACAATAATATACAAAAAGTTGTAAACCCCCGTTTTGAGTAAACTCTACTATACAATTATATACAAAAAGTTGTAAACCCCCGTTTTGAGTAAACTATACTATAAAATTATATACAAAAAGTTGAAACCTCTGTTTTGAGTGAACTCTACTATAATTATATACAAAAAGTTGTAAACCCCCGTTTTGAGTGAACTCTAATACAATAATATACAAAAAGTTATAATCCACCTTTTGAGTAAACTGTACTATACAATTATATACAAAAAGTTGTAAACCCCAATTTTATTGTACAAAAAGTTGTAAACGCCCGTTTTGAGTGAACTCTAATACAATAATATACAAAAAGTTGTAAACCCCCGTTTTGAGTAAACTCTAATACAATAATATACAAAAAGTTGTAAACCCCCGTTTTGAGTAAACTCTACAATACAATAATATACAAAAAGTTGTAAACCCCGTTTTGAGTAAACTCTAATACAATTATTTACAAAAAGTTGTAAACCCCCCCGTTTTGAGTAAACTCTACTATAATTATATACAAAAAGTTGTAACCCCCGTTTTGAGTGAACTCTACTATAAATAATATACAAAAAGTTGTTAACCTCCATTTTGAGTAAACTCTACAATACAATAATATACAAAATGTTGTAAACCCCCGTTTTGAGTAAACTCTACTATACAATTATATACAAAAAGTTGTAAACCCCGTTTTGAGTAAACTCTACTATAATTATATACAAAAAGTTGAAACCTCCGTTTTGAGTGAACTCTACTATAATTATATACAAAAAGTTGTAAACCCCCGTTTTGAGTAAACTCTACTATACAATTATATACAAATAGTTGTAAACCTCCGTTTTGTGAAGTCTACTATAATTATATACAAAAACTTGTAAACCCCCATTTTGAGTAAACTCTAATATAATAATACAGAAAAGTTGTCAACCCCGGTTTGAGTAAACTCTACTACACAATTATATACAAAAAGTTGTAAACCCCCGTTTTGAGTAAAATCTACAATACAATTATATACAAAAAGTTGTAAACCCCTGTTTTGAGTAAACTCTTATACAATAATATACAAAAAGTTGTAAACCCCATTTTGAGTAAACTCTACTATACAATTATTTTCAAAAAGTGTAAACCCCTGTTTTGAGTAAACTTTACTATAATTATATACAAAAAGTTGTAAACCTCCATTTTGAGTGAACTCTACTATAATTATTTACAAAAAGTTGTAAACCCCCGTTTTGAGTGAACTCTAATACAATAATATACAAAAAGTTGTAAACCCCCATTTTGAGTAAACTCTACTATACAATTATATACAAATAGTTGTAAACCTCCGTTCTGAGTGAAGTCTACTATAATTATATACAAAAACTTGTAAACCCCCGTTTTGAGTAAACTCTAATACAATAATATAGAAAAGTTGTCAACCCCGGTTTGAGTAAACTCTACTATACAATTATATACAAAAAGTTGTAAACCCCCGTTTTGAGTAAAATCTACAATACAATTATATACAAAAAGTTGTAAACCCCTGTTTTGAGTAAACTCTATACAATAATATACAAAAAGTTGTAAACCCCCATTTTGAGTAAACTCTACTATACAATTATTTTCAAAAAGTGTAAACCCCTTTTTGAGTAAACTTTACTATAATTATATACAAAAAGTTGTAAACCTCCATTTTGAGTGAACTCTACTATAATTATATACAAAAAGTTGTAAACCCCGTTTTGAGTGAACTCTAATACAATAATATACAAAAAGTTGTAAACCCCCATTTTGAGTAAACTCTACTATACAATTATATACAAAAAGTTGTAAACCCCCGTTTTGAGTAAACTCTACTATACAATTATATACAAAAAGTTGTAAACCCCCGTTTTGAGTAAACTCTAATACAATAATATACAAAAAGTTGTAAACCCCCGTTTTGAGTAAACTCTACTATACAATTATATACAAAAAGTTGTAAACCCCCGTTTTGAGTAAACTCTACTATAATTATATAAAAAAAACCCCCGTTGTAAACCTCCGTTTTGAGTGAACTCTACTATAAATAATATACAAAAAGTTGTAAACCCCCCATTTTGAGTAAACTCTACTATACAATAATATACAAAAAGTTGTAAACCCCCGTTTTGAGTAAACTCTACTATACAATTATATACAAAAAGTTGTAAACCCCCGTTTTGAGTAAACTCTACTATAAAATTATATACAAAAAGTTGAAACCTCCGTTTTGAGTGAACTCTACTATACAATTATATACAAAAAGTTGTAAACCCCCGTTTTGAGTAAACTCTACTATACAATTATATACAAATAGTTGTAAACCTCCGTTTTGTGAAACTCTACTATAATTATATACAAAAACTTGTAAACCCCATTTTGAGTAAACTCTAATACAATAATATACAAAAAGTTGTAAACCCGGTTTGAGTAAACTCTACTATACAATTATATACAAAAAGTTGTAAACCCCGTTTTGAGTAAAATCTACAATACAATTATATACAAAAAGTTGTAAACCCCCGTTTTGAGTAAACTCTTATACAATAATATACAAAAAGTTGTAAACCCCCGTTTGAGTAAACTCTACTATACAATTATTTACAAAAAGTTGTAAACCCCCGTTTTGAGTAAACTCTACTATATAATTATATACAAAAAGTTGTAAACCTCCATTTTGAGTGAACTCTACTATAATTATATACAAAAAGTTGTAAACCCCCGTTTTGAGTAAACTCTAATACAATAATATACAAAAAGTTGTAAACCCCCGTTTTGAGTAAACTCTACTATACAATTATATACAAAAAGTTGTAAACCTCCGTTTGAGTTTGAGTAAATTATATACTACTCTACTATACAATTATATACAAAAAGTTGTAAACCCCCGTTTTGAGTAAACTCTAATACAATAATATACAAAAAGTTGTAAACCCCGTTTTGAGTAAACTCTAATACAATTATATACAAAAAGTTGTAAACCCCCGTTTTGAGTAAACTCTACAATACAATTATATACAAAAAGTTGTAAACCCCCGTTTTGAGTAAACTCTATACAATAAATATATACAAAAAGTTGTAAACCCCCGTTTTGAGTAAACTCTACTATACAATTATTTACAAAAAGTTGTAAACCCCCGTTTTGAGTAAACTTTACTATAATTATATACAAAAAGTTGTAAACCTCCATTTTGAGTGAACTCTACTATAATTATATACAAAAAGTTGTAAACCCCCGTTTTGAGTAAACTCTAAAGTTGTAAACCCCCATTTTGAGTAAACTCTACAATACAATTATATACAAAAAGTTGTAAACCCCCGTTTTGGGAAACTGTACTATAATTATATACATAAAAGTTGTAAACACCCATTTTGAGTAAACTCTAATACAATAATATACAAAAAGTTGTAACCCCGGTTTTGAGTAAACTCTACTATACAATTATTTACAAAAAGTTGTTAACCCCCGTTTTGAGTAAACTTTACTATAATTATATACAAAAAGTTGTAAACCTCCGTTTTGAGTGAACTCTACTATAATTAAAGACAAAAAGTTGTAAACCCCCATTTTGAGTAAACTCTACTATACAATAATATACAAAAAGTTGTAAACCCCTGTTTTGAGTAAACTCTACTATACAATTATATACAAAAAGTTGTAAACCCCGTTTTGAGGAAACTCTACTATAAAATTATATACAAAAAGTTGAAAACCTCTGTTTTGAGTGAACTCTACTATAATTATATACAAAAAGTTGTAAACCCCCATTTTGAGTAAACTCTACTATACAATTATATACAAATAGTTGTAAACCTCCGTTCTGAGTGAAGTCTACTATAATTATATACAAAAACTTGTAAACACCCATTTTGAGTAAACTCTAATACAATAATATAGAAAAGTTGTCAACCCCGGTTTGAGTAAACTCTACTATACAATTATATACAAAAAGTTGTAAACCCCCGTTTTGAGTAAAATCTACAATACAATTATATACAAAAAGTTGTAAACCCCCGTTTTGAGTAAACTCTTATACAATAATATACAAAAAGTTGTAAACCCCCATTTTGAGTAAACTCTACTATACAATTATTTTCAAAAAGTGTAAACCCCTGTTTTGAGTAAACTTTACTATAATTATATACAAAAAGTTGTAAACCTCCATTTTGAGTGAACTCTGCTATAATTATTTACAAAAAGTTGTAAACCCCCGTTTTGAGTGAACTCTAATACAATAATATACAAAAAGTTGTAAACCCCCATTTTGAGTAAACTCTACTATACAATTATATACAAAAGTTGTAAACCTCCGTTACGAGTGAAGTCTACTATAATTATATACAAAAACTTGTAAACCCCCGTTTTGAGTAAACTCTAATACAATAATATAGAAAAGTTGTCAACCCCGGTTTGAGTAAACTCTACTATACAATTATATACAAAAAGTTGTAAACCCCCGTTTTGAGTAAAATCTACAATACAATTATATACAAAAAGTTGTAAACCCCCGTTATGAGTAAACTCTTATACAATAATATACAAAAAGTTGTAAACCCCCATTTTGAGTAAACTCTACTATACAATTATTTTCAAAAAGTGTAAACCCCCTTTTTTGAGTAAACATTACTATAATTATATACAAAAAGTTTTAAACCCCCGTTTTGAGTGAACTCTAATACAATAATATACAAAAAGTTGTAAACCCCCGTTTTGAGTAAACTACTATACAATTATATACAAAAAGTTGTAAACCCCCATTTTGAGTAAACTATACTATACAATTATATACAAAAAGTTGTAAACCTCTGTTTTGAGTGAACTCTACTATAATTATATACAAAAACTTGTAAACCCCCGTTTTGAGTAAACTCGAATACAGTAATATAGAAAAGTTGTCAACCCCGGTTTGAGTAAACTCTACTATACAATTATATACAAAAAGTTGTAAACACCCGTTTTGAGTAAATTCTACAATACAATTATATACAAAAAGTTGTAAACCCCGTTTTGAGTAAACTCTTATACAATAATATACAAAAAGTTGTAAACCCCATTTTTTGAATAAACTCTACTATACAATTATTTTCAAAAAGTGTAAACCCCCGTTTTGAGTAAACTTTACTATAATTATATACAAAAATTTTAAACCTCCGTTTTGAGTGAACTCTACTATAATTATATACAAAAAAGTTGTAAACCCCCGTTTTGAGTAAACTCTACTATACAATTACATACAAAAAGTTGTAATTCCTCTTTTTTGAGTAAACTCTACTAGACAATTATATACAAAAATTTGTAAACCCCCGTTTTGAGTAAACTCTAATACAATAAATTACAAAAAGTTGTAAACCCCGGTTTTGAGAAAACTCTACTATACAATTATATACAAAAAGTTGTAAATCCCCGTTTTGAGTAAAATCTACCATACAATTACATAAAAAAAGTTGTAAACCCCCGTTTTGAGTAAACTCTTATACAATAATATACAAAAAGTTGTAAAACCCCGTTTTGAGTAAACTCTACTATACAATTATTTACAAAAAGGTGTAAACCCCCATTTTGAGTAAACTCTACTATAATTATATACAAAATGTTGTAAACCTCCGTTTTGAGTGAACTCTACTATAATTATATACAAAAAGTTGTAAAACCCCATATTGAGTAAACTCTAATACAATTATATACAAAATGTTGTAAACCCCCGTTTTGAGTCAACTCTACTATACAATTATATACAAATCGTTGTAAACCCCCATTTTGAGTGAAACCCCCATTTTCAGTAAACTCTACTATACAATTATATACAAAAAGTTGTAATTCCCCTTTTGAGTAAACTCTACAAGACAATTATATACAAAAATTTGTAAACCCCGTTTTGAGTAAACTCTAATACAATAAAATACAAAAAGTTGTAAACCCCTATTTTGAGAAAACTCTACTATACAATTATATACAAAAAGTTGTAAACCCCCATTTTGAGTAAACTCTAATACAATTATATACAAAAAGTTGTAAACCCCCGTTTTGAGTCAACTCTACTATACAATTATATACAAATCGTTGTAAACCCCCATTTTGAGTGAAACCCCCGTTTTCAATAAACTCTACTATACAATTATATACTAAAAGTTGTAAACATCCGTTTTGAGTGAACTCTAATACAATTATATACAAAAAGTTGTAAACCCCCGTTTTGAGTAAACTCTACTATACAATTATATACAAAAAGTTGTAAAACCCCATTTTGAGTAAAATCAACAATACAATTATATACAAAAAGTTTTATACCCCCATTTTGAGTAACTCTTATATAATAATACACAAAAAGTTGTAAACCCCGTTTTGAGTAAACTCTACTATACAATTATTTACAAAAAGTTGTTAACCCCCGTTTTGAGTAAACTTTACTATAATTATATACAAAAAGTTGTAAACCTCCGTTTTGAGTGAACTCTACTATAAGTAAAGACAAAAAGTTGTAAACCCCTATTTTGAGTAAACTCTAATACAATAATATACAAAAAGTTGTAAACCCCCGTTTTGAGTAAACTCTACTATACAATTATATACAAAAAGTTGTAAACCCCAGTTTTGAGTAAACTCTACTATAAAATTATATACAAAAAGTTGAAACCTCTGTTTTGAGTGAACTCTACTATAATTATATACAAAAAGTTGTAAACCCCCATTTTGAGTAAACTCTACTATACAATTATATACAAATAGTTGTAAACCTCCGTTCTGAGTGAAGTCTACTATAATTATATACAAAAACTTGTAAACCCCCGTTTTGAGTAAACTCTAATACAATAATATAGAAAAGTTGTCAACCACGGTTTGAGTAAACTCTACTATACAATTATATACAAAAAGTTGTAAACCCCCGTTTTGAGTAAATCTACAATACAATTATATACAAAAAGTTGTAAACCCATGTTTTGAGTAAACTCTTATACAATAATATACAAAAAGTTGTAAACCCCCATTTTGAGTAAACTCTACTATACAATTATTTTCAAAAAGTGTAAACCCCTGTTTTGAGTAAACTTTACTATAATTATATACAAAAAGTTGTAAACCTCCATTTTGAGTGAACTGTGCTATAATTATTTACAAAAAGTTGTAAACCCCCGTTTTGAGTGAACTCTAATACAATAATATACAAAAAGTTGTAAACCCCATTTTGAGTAAACTCTACTATACAATTATATACAAATAGTTGTAAACCTCCGTTCTGAGTGAAGTCTACTATAATTATATACAAAAACTTGTAAACCCCCGTTTTGAGTAAACTCTAATACAATAATATAGAAAAGTTGTCAACCCCGGTTTGAGTAAACTCTACTATACAATTATATACAAAAAGTTGTAAACCCCCGTTTTGAGTAAAATCTACAATACAATTATATACAAAAAGTTGTAAACCCCCGTTTTAGTAAACTCTTATACAATAATATAAAAAAGTTGTAAACCCCCATTTTGAGTTTTATTTTCAAAAAGTAAACTTTAGTAAACTTTACTATAATTATATACAAAAAGTTGTAAACCTCCATTTTGAGTGAACTCTACTATAATTATTTACAAAAAGTTGTAAACCCCGTTTTGAGTGAACTCTAATACAATAATATACAAAAAGTTGTAAACCCCCATTTTGAGTAAACTCTACTATACAATTATATACAAATAGTTGTAAACCTTCGTTCTGAGTGAAGTCTACTATAATTATATACAAAAACTTGTAAACCCCCGTTTTGAGTAAACTCGAATACAGTAATATAGAAAAGTTGTCAACCCCGGTTTGAGTAAACTCTACTATACAATTATATACAAAAAGTTGTAAACCCCCGTTTTGAGTAAATTCTACAATACAATTATATACAAAAAGTTGTAAACCCCTGTTTTGAGTAAACTCTTATACAATAATATACAAAAAGTTGTAAACCCCCATTTTGAATAAACTCTACTATACAATTATTTTCAAAAAGTGTAAACCCCTATTTTGAGTAAACTTTACTATAATTATATACAAAAATTTTAAACCTCCGTTTTGAGTGAACTCTACTATAATTATATACAAAAAAGTTGTAAACCCCCGTTTTGAGTAAACTCTACTATACAATTACATACAAAAAGTTGTAATTCCTCTTTTGAGTAAACTCTACTAGACAATTATATACAAAAATTTGTAAACCCCCGTTTTGAGTAAACTCTAATACAATAAAATACAAAAAGTTGTAAACCCCGGTTTTGAGAAAACTCTACTATACAATTATATACAAAAAGTTGTAAATCCCCGTTTTGAGTAAAATCTACCATACAATTACATAAAAAAAAGTTGTAAACCCCCATTTTGAGTAAACTCTTATACAATAATATACAAAAAGTTGTAAAACCCCGTTTTGAGTAAACTCTACTATACAATTATTTACAAAAAGGTGTAAACCCCCGTTTTGAGTAAACTCTACTATAATTATATACAAAATGTTGTAAACCTCCGTTTTGAGTGAACTCTACTATAATTATATACAAAAAGTTGTAAAACCCCATATTGAGTAAACTCTAATACAATTATATACAAAATGTAGTAAACCCCCGTTTTGAGTCAACTCTACTATACAATTATATACAAATCGTTGTAAACCCCCATTTTGTGTGAAACCCCCATTTTGAGTGAAACCCCCATTTTGAGTGAAACCCCCATTTTCAGAAAACTCTACTATACAATTATATACAAAAAGTTGTAATTCCCCTTTTGAGTAAACTCTACAAGACAATTATATACAAAAATTTGTAAACCCCGTTTTGAGTAAACTCTAATACAATAAAATACAAAAAGTTGTAAACCCCTGTTTTGAGAAAACTCTACTATACAATTATATACAAAAAGTTGTAAACCCCCATTTTGAGTAAACTCTAATACAATTATATACAAAAAGTTGTAAACCCCCGTTTTGAGTCAACTCTACTATACAATTATATACAAATCGTTGTAAACCCCCATTTTGAGTGAAACCCCCGTTTTCAGTAAATTCTACTATACAATTATATACTAAAAGTTGTAAACATCCGTTTTGAGTGAACTCTAATACAATTATATACAAAAAGTTGTAAACCCCCGTTTTGAGTAAACTCTACTATACAATTATATACAAAAAGTTGTAAAACCCCATTTTGAGTAAAATCAACAATACAATTATATACAAAAAGTTTTATACCCCCATTTTGAGTAACTCTTATATAATAATACACAAAAAGTTGTAAACCCCGTTTTGAGTAAACTCTACTATACAATTATTTACAAAAAGTTGTTAACCCCCGTTTTGAGTAAACTTTACTATAATTATATACAAAAAGTTGTAAACCTCCGTTTTGAGTGAACTCTACTATAAGTAAAGACAAAAAGTTGTAAACCCCTATTTTGAGTAAACTCTAATACAATAATATACAAAAAGTTGTAAACCCCCGTTTTGAGTAAACTCTACTATACAATTATATACAAAAAGTTGTAAACCCCAGTTTTGAGTAAACTCTACTATAAAATTATATACAAAAAGTTGAAACCTCTGTTTTGAGTGAACTCTACTATAATTATATACAAAAAGTTGTAAACCCCAATTTTGAGTAAACTCTACTATACAATTATATACAAATAGTTGTAAACCTCCGTTCTGAGTGAAGTCTACTATAATTATATACAAAAACTTGTAAACCCCCGTTTTGAGTAAACTCTAATACAATAATATAGAAAAGTTGTCAACCCCGGTTTGAGTAAACTCTACTATACAATTATATACAAAAAGTTGTAAACCCCCGTTTTGAGTAAAATCTACAATACAATTATATACAAAAAGTTGTAAACCCCTGTTTTGAGTAAACTCTTATACAATAATATACAAAAAGTTGTAAACCCCCATTTTGAGTAAACTCTACTATACAATTATTTTCAAAAAGTGTAAACCCCCGTTTTGAGTAAACTTTACTATAATTATATACAAAAAGTTGTAAACCTCCATTTTGAGTGAACTCTACTATAATTATTTACAAAAAGTTGTAAACCCCCGTTTTGAGTGAACTCTAATACAATAATATACAAAAAGTTGTAAACCCCCATTTTGAGTAAACTCTACTATACAATTATATACAAATAGTTGTAAACCTCCGTTCTGAGTGAAGTCTACTATAATTATATACAAAAACTTGTAAACACCGTTTTGAGTAAACTCGAATACAGTAATATAGAAAAGTTGTCAACCCCGGTTTGAGTAAACTCTACTATACAATTATATACGAAAAGTTGTAAACCCCTGTTTTGAGTAAATTCTACAATACAATTATATACAAAAAGTTGTAAACCCCTGTTTTGAGTAAACTCTTACACAATAATATACAAAAAGTTGTAAACCCCCATTTTGAATAAACTCTACTATACAATTATTTTCAAAAAGTGTAAACCCCTGTTTTGAGTAAACTTTACTATAATTATATACAAAAATTTTAAACCTCCGTTTTGAGTGAACTCTACTATAATTATATACAAAAAAGTTGTAAAACCCCGTTTTGAGTAAACTCTACTATACAATTACATACAAAAAGTTGTAATTCCTCTTTTGAGTAAACTCAACTAGACAATTATATACAAAAATTTGTAAACCCCCGTTTTGAGTAAACTCTAATACAATAAAATACAAAAAGTTGTAAACCCCGGGTTTTGAGAAAACTCTACTATACAATTATATACAAAAAGTTGTAAATCCCCGTTTTGAGTAAAATCTACCATACAATTACATAAAAAAAGTTGTAAACCCCCGTTTTGAGTAAACCCTTATACAATAATATACAAAAAGTTGTAAAACCCCGTTTTGAGTAAACTCTACTATACAATTATTTACAAAAAGGTGTAAACCCCCATTTTGAGGTAACTCTACTATAATTATATACAAAATGTTGTAAACCTCCGTTTTGAGTGAACTCTACTATAATTATATACAAAAAGTTGTAAAACACCATATTGAGTAAACTCTAATACAATTATATACAAAATGTTGTAAACCCCCGTTTTGAGTCAACTCTACTATACAATTATATACAAATCGTTGTAAACCCCCATTTTGAGTGAAACCCCCATTTTCAGTAAACTCTACTATACAATTATATACAAAAAGTTGTAATTCCCCTTTTGAGTAAACTCTACAAGACAATTATATACAAAAATTTGTAAACCCCGTTTTGAGTAAACTCTAATACAATAAAATACAAAAAGTTGTAAACCCCTGTTTTGAGAAAATTCTACTATACAATTATATACAAAAAGTTGTAAACCCCCATTTTGAGTAAACTCCAATACAATTATATACAAAAAGTTGTAAACCCCTGTTTTGAGTCAACTCTACTATACAATTATATACAAATCGTTGTAAACCCCCATTTTGAGTGAAACCCCCGTTTTCAGTACACTCTACTATACAATTATATACTAAAAGTTGTAAACATCCGTTTTGAGTGAACTCTAATACAATTATATACAAAAAGTTGTAAACCCCCGTTTTGAGTAACGGATGTCGCTTCTTACTCGGCTTGTACACATTCCCTTGATACGTCTTATCTGATTTTCCGGGTACCTTAAAAGTCACTTTCTTCTCTCCGAAATCTAAGTGAACATAATTCTCGGATAGCCAATCTATTCCATGAATCACATCAAAGTTTGAAAAGTCTAAAACTGTGAAGTCACTCTTGCATCGATAAGATCCAACTCGAACGTCCACATGAGGTATCATCCTAGTTACCTTTGTTACCTTCCCTAACGGTGTAGTTATCTCCAAAGTGTTTCTTAAAGGTTCCAAAAGTAAACACAACTTCTTAGCTACCTTGGTCGACACAAAGGTGTTAGACGCTCCCGTATCAAACAAAGCTCTGACCACTAGATTATCTAACATTATCGTACCTAAGATGCATATTCATTCATTTAAATAAAATTATAGCATGAATAAATGTGCTATAAAGTATCTTAACAAAATAAACAACAACAATAAGGTACCTGAGATAACATCATCCTCTGGTTCTGCATCTCTAGCATCAACCGCAAAAACTCGAACCGGTCGACTGGGTCCGCTTCCACCATTTCCTTGGCTCGAATAGCCCTTGTTTACTCTGTTTGGACACGCTCTAGAAAAGTGCCCTGGCTCTCTGCAAACATAGAAACCATTAGTATTCTGCTTGCACTCCCCTGAATGATTTCTGTTGCACTTAGGGCAAAGCGCTGCACTGTTTGGGGCCTTGGTTGCTGCAGGAGCTGCTTTCCTCTTGACGTTCTATTGCGGCGCTCCCCGGTAATTGCCCTGACTAGTCCCAAAGTTCCTCTTGTTTCCAATAACCACCGTAGCCTTCTTCCTGAAGGTCTCAACCTCCAAGGCTTTATTCAATAACTCCGCCATATTCTTCGTTGTAAATCCCAACATGCCAGACTGTATCTCGTGAGCTAAACCTTCCTTATAGAGGGCCATCTTCCCCTCTTCCACTTTCATTAGCTCGGGGTAGAACCTTCCTAGCTCATTATATTTATTGGAATACTGAGATACAGTTAAATGAATACCTTGCTTGAGTTTCAGGAACTGACTTGCCTTATCTGCTTGTACCGTTGCCGGGATGTACTCGTTGTAAAAAATAGCTTTGAAAGCTTCCCAGTCTGCTACCTTGCCATTGCTACTCTGTATGTCATCTATCCATGCTTCAACTGCACCCAAAAGAAAACTGACCTCCAGTTGTGCCATCTCTGTTTCAGGAACATGTATATTCCTGCAAGCCTTCTCAAAACCTCTCAGCCATTCCTCATCCTTTGAATGCTCTACATTCCCATAGAAGTTTTCAACCCGATTCCTTCTCAATCTTGTATACCAATCCACAGGCGGTGCTTGCTCAAATTCCGGTCTAACTGGTGGGTAAACCAGAGGGTATCCAAAAGGTATCTGTTGCTGGTACTGGGTTGTTGAGGGTAAGGTGGGATCACTAGAGGCTCAGGCCATATGGGTAGTACCCCTGATGGTAATTCTTGTGATGTTGTGGGGTCGGCTGAGGTTGTTGGAAACCAAAGGGTGGTTAACCAAAACCTTGGTGATGGTCTAAAAGTGGTGAAAGTAGTACAGTAGGTCGAGGGGTATGACCTACAGGAGGTGGGTAGAAGGTTTGTTGTTGTTGATGAAACACTAGTGGTGAGGGGTGGCTCGCTGGTGGAGGGTAAACGCTGAATGGTGGCAGGTAAACACTGACTGGTGGCGGGCAGAAGGTTTGTTGGTGTGGAGGGTAGCTTACCGGCGGTGGTACAAAACCTACTGGAACAGCACTTACCAAAGAGAACTGAACCGAACTCCCCACGTGCCATCATGGAGGTTGCTGCTGATGAGGTCGCGGTGACAAACTCTATTGAGATCTTGGTGTAGGTGTCGCAGTATGAGGTGGTGGTGACAAACTCCGATGAGGTGGAGGAATCTGCCTCACAACACCGCCTCCTACGACCGGTGTTGGACTTTCCCGACGAACTCCAGAAGTCTCCGCACCCGCTCCAGTTCTTGTGAACACCATCCTGATGATCAAAGAAAACCAGAATGTTACTAAAAGGTCTAAAGAAAGCTTATGTTAAAAGAAAGGAAGCCTAAAAAATGCTTCTCTCTGATACCAACTGTAATGCCCCGTTCCCGGACACCGAGTCCTTATCCGGAAAAGAAACGTTCGGCACGTGTAAAATAAAAATAAATTCATTTCATACGTAAGCCTCTACTACGTCGTATTGAAAACAATCAATTGAAAGCAAAAGACTCAGGTAATAAATTTCCAATAACAACCAAGAATAGAAATGAAATCTAAAGATGGATATGTAACTTTATTACATTCAAGAAAAACGAAACTTAAAAGAAACGTACGATATTCTCAAAAGAAATGTAAAGGGTACTACGGGTCTCGAAAGACTAAAGTCAAAACCAAAAGTACTAAAACAGTCTAATAAGTAAATGACAAAGTAAATAACTGCTAAGTCTTCAATGAGGCGACGTCAAACGTCGTCATCGAACTCCTCCTCGTAACCATGATCAACCTGTTCGTCTTCTCACCCCCAAACACATAGAAAACATGCATTTGAGGTAAGTACAACGTACTTAATAAGAAAGAGAAGGTATGACAACAATTATTAGTTATAAAGAAAAGATATTTAATCGTTTAGTTGTTTAGGCGTGACCGACTCAATCTGGGGTTCATTCCATGTCCATCAACATGAATTGACTAAACGTTTCTACCTAGCCTATCTATGTTACAATCGCACTCAAGGGCACTATGCATATCCAAACTGAGGATATTTTTGACAACATATTAGTGGATCACACCAATATCCACGGAGTCTAGAATAGGTAAACTCCGATAGTACGCACATCCCTCCGTACTTAGGGTTTTTTTGACCTACAGAGTTCTTCCACCTTCAGAGGTAGCACACACATCACGATATAGACTGGTGCCTATCCAAGAGAGACATGTTGTTTAATCTTTTACTAGTGAAGTACGTATTTTATTAAAATGATTAACTAACCACCTAAGTGTTTTCAAGTAATCTCCCTCACACAAACTACTCTCTTCCTAGACCACTAGACATTATCAAGGCCTAGCAATTACACATACATTGATGAATGCTAATTCATCAAAGCACAAGCCTATCATGCTCTTCTGACGGATGCGAACTTCAACTCCCTTTAAGAGTACATTCGGTGTTTTTACTGAACGAATTAGAAGCTCAATTCAGGGTTTAAAAAATGTTAACATATCATAATTAAGGGTTTAAAACCGAAAGACATAGCTTAAACATCACTTATGTAAAAACAGAGGGCAATGCGTGCGCATCCCTATGGAATGCGTACGCAATCCTAAGCTGAAAACCTGCTGAAAACTTTCTGTCCAAACAATGCGTGCGCATTTCTCTGCAATGCGTACGCATTACCTGACCAGAACTTCTCCTAAAACTCTCTGTTTGATCAATGCGTGCGCATCCCTATGAATGCGTACGTATTCAGCAACCAGAAACAAACCAGAACTCTCTGTTCAAGGAATGCGTGCGCATTCTTTTGAATGCGTACGCATTCAGCGTCCAGAAGCCAAAACCTGCAAATCCTATATCAAGAATGCGTGCGCATTGATATGCAATGCGTACGCATCCTGCCTGCTGCCCTAAATACTGAATTCATCTTTAACGGTTTCTAATCCGTTTCTAACCCAAATCACATTAAATTTAACACAGTAAATTATAGAAAAACATATCTAAACATTCCATAACACCTATGATCATTGATCCATGAAAGGACTCATCTTTCTAGCATTAAAACGTCTTAAAACATGATCTAAAACCTATAAACGATAATTGAGATCATAGGAAGAGTCTCTTACTTATTTGCAGCCAAAAACCAGATTCAAACAGCCTTGAAAAGGCTGCTGCAATTCCCATGAACTGATATCCAAACGGTGCTCTTATCACAACGATTCCAATTCTCCACTCCGATCTGAAAACGTTCAAGAACCGCTTCAGTTATTGTGAAAACATCCTTGGCCTTTTTCTCTTCTCAACACGCAGAGAAAGAAAAGCGTGGAGTCTGAATTTCTGATATAGTCTAGGTTATGGGATTACTGTGTGTTAATTTTTCCTTAAATACCAATTTCCAAATTAATCCCTTTTTCCTTATTTGCCCTTAATTACCAAAAATCAGAAATCTCCTTTAATTATATACATAAATTCTAAAATTATATATATATATATATATATATATATATATATATAATTAACAATACACTTAACTCCAATAAAAAAAAGAAATATTAATATTTCATTTTTGCAAAATGACACGTCTACCCTTTCCCGAAAATCGGAATGTTACCTTACCCATTTCTTGATGTTGGTTTTGTTGTGATAATGAAGAACTTAATTTAATGTCTTGGTTGCCTTTTTTTTTTAATTTTAGAGAAATTATGTTCACTCCCTAAATGCATTTTTCAATTGTATTTCATCATTTTTTTACCATTGATATAACTACAGAAAGACTGATAAAGAAATCAAGAAAAAAGGCAAATGTGTTGATGGGATTTTTGTTGTTACGGTGTCTATTGGTTTCTTGAATAATTTAGAGAATGTGTGTAGGCTTTGGACTTTTGTGGCAACGTTTCTTGATGTTGATTTTTTGGAGAAAGAAAAATGGAAATACATTGCTTGATCAGACAACTGTTGAGATCTAAACTTTAGCCATTCCTTCATTCTTTTAAGTTTAATTATTTTAAGATTTACACACACGTTATCATCATTATTTATATTAATTTCATGGTAGGTTTGAGTATGATTTAGGATAAAATGTTGGCGTCATTGTGTGTCAATGTATAGGGTGTTATTTCAGAAAATGTAGTTCTCATTAGGTGTCACTTCATAAAATGACATTAATGTCACTGCATTTAAAATTAGAGAATTGATGTGACATTGATGTCACTGCATGTACAATTTGATACACAAATTTGGTAAATTTGTAAAATAATTATAGCGTCATTCACATTAGGGCTGTAATCGAGCTGAGTCGAGTCGATACTCCCTCGAGCTCGAGCTCGACTACAAATGTTTGGGCTCGATCAAGCCATAAAAAACATGATTGAACTCGACTCGCTAAGTACTCGATATATCTCGACTTCGCTCGTAAGCCTGGTTATTTTCTTAGAATTCATTTATTTTTTAATAAAACATAACAAGATCGAGCTCGACTAGTCTACTACTCGACTCGAATAATACTTTTTTAATTATAAAAAACAATATTTTATTATAAATTTAATATTTATAATTATTTAAATACTTATTTAATGAATCCCGATTAGCTCGTGAGGTACTCGATTACTATATTTTAAAACTCGAGATTGACTCGATTAAATATTCGAGTAGCTCGACTCGAGTTTGAACTCAAAAAACACCAAATCAAGTCAAACTCTCTTGTGAGTTGAGCACGAGTAGCTCACGAGTAGCCCAATTCACATGTCACTTCATCGTCAAATGTCACATCGTGTATCGACACCGTTGATCATAATGTAATAATGATCAATTAGTTTAACATGAATCACCTTGAAACAAAGAAAGAAAAGCTATACGTTGATGGTGGGTTTGTGTATGATTTGGAATAAAATTGATGTGGTGATATTGATGTCACTGCATTTACAGTTAGATAATTGATGCAGTGACATCGATGTCACTGCATATGTCACTGCATATGTCAATGCATATACAATTTACAAAGTTTTTGTTTTTGCAATTTGGGTGTTGATGTCACTGCATATACAACTTGTTGGAAATAATATTTGTGTTTTGATGATGATTCATCACGTAATTAGTAAGATCACTAACAACCCATGATGATGAAGTCATAACTAGCTATTATAGTGCGTAATGAAAGAAGAAGCAAGAAATGGTCTAGAGAAAATGTATAAGTTCTATTTAGAGTCTGAACTTTGTATAAGTTGTTTCAGACAAGCATTGTAATTGATAGGAACTAGGCGAACAACTGGGTCACAGCAAGCAAACTGAGTATACATATGAAGAACTGAGGGTTCAAACTCAGTTATGAGAAAACTGAAGAAGATAAGTTCGCTGAGGGTCACAGACTCAGTTGGCTTATCTAGAAGACTGAGAACTGAGGTTTCAAACTCAGTTGATGAAGAACGAGGGGCACAAACTCAGACTGAAGAACTGAGGTGGCAAACTCAGTTAGAATCTGATTAAGTGGTGACTATAAGTCAGGATTCATGCAAGTCTGTGGTGACCTGAAAACTGAATTGTAGATCATGTGAAGCTGAATAATCTTAAGGACAAAGATTATCAGTTACCAAGAAAAGAAGAAACTGAATGGTGTACTCTGACTTAGTCAATTAAAGTCGGATGTCAAGAATATGAGGTACTCAGTTTTGAAGAAGAGTAGAAAACTGAGTTAAGGCCTTGTTGAAATTTGAATCAACAAAACGACAAAAGGTCGTACATATGAACATTGGCTAAACGACAAATGCAACGGCTATAAGATTCATCTTACCATTCCATTGCCCCTATAAATACACAGAGGGAAACACTTGAGAGATAAGATCGGAAAAAGCTTTACGAACATATATCTAAAGATCCAGATCCAGAAAATCAGATTTCATATCTAGAAAAGGGGAAGCCAACATAATTTCCTTGAAGATTGAAAAGAAAGATCCACTAACCCATTAAGGGGGAAGAAGGCATCTTGGAGCTGCAACGCTATATCCAGAAGAAGCAAACAGCTCACTGAATTAATCACTTGATTAATTCTAAACCTAACCTTTGTGAAAAAGGGTTGGTTGTGCATAGTTTGAAGAGAGCAACTCCACCTTTCCTCATACGGTTGCAACTTAGTTTCCACAGCTGTTGGTGAAGTCTGTGGACTGTGTTTGTGTTAGTGGTGAGCTGGTGAAGGAGTCCTTCCACCTCCGAAATATCAGTGTGCAGAGTGAAGGGAGCAATTTCACCTTTCTTCTTTATGTGTAGACAGTGAAACTAGGGTGTCGTGAAGGACTGTCATTGGGCTAGGATTTTGTAAAAATTATCTCAAGATTCTAGTGATACCTCCTACACCACAGGAGAAGGGGAGACGTACGGGATTACACCACCCGGAACTTCCATAAACAAACTTTGTGTTGATTTACTTTATGCTTTTATATTTGTGCTATGTTTTCTTTAATTATTGCATAATCATTTTATCACTTCACTCAGCAAACATTAGACACTGAGTCAGCACCAAACTGATACATAGGAGGTTCAGATCTTTATTGACACATCTATTGCACGAAAGGCTTGTTCTTATCCGCTGCAAGTTAATTCAGTTCCAGCTTTCGCAGAACTGAATTAGCTAACTCCTTACAAGTTTAAAGGTTAGGAACAAAACTGAACTGAGCATCAGTTTGTTATTTCAGCCTTGAGTTTGACAAAACTCAGTTCCTGGGGTACTTCCAGTTTAAGAAAAGTTTTTGGTGACAAGTTTATTCACCCCCCTCTAAACTTGTGTTAGCCTTTCCAAGGGACCAACAATTGGTATCGGAGCATTGCTTCTGTTTTGAAGAGATCCATGATCGGGGTCAATCAGTTATAATATACTTGACCACCATAAACCAATACTAGCAAGAGGACTAGGCCCATCGTAGTATAGCTATAGTGAATCAAGGTCGATCCCACAGGGAACCAATTGTGGATCATCTTATATACAAACAATTAATTAAACATGTCAAGGACATAGAGGCGGTCTACGACCAACATAAGACAAGAAAGGTAAAGACACGACTCGACACAACGTAATTAACCTCCCCAATTATAGTCTTTATCGTTTGGACCCGGATAATTTATATAATAAACCGAACTTATTAACTCGTCAATCCGTTTGTATCTATCTTAGATTGGCTACGGGAGTCATCCTCTTTAACTTGACTTAGCACCGGTTAGGTTGCTAGATCACTGTGCTACATTACGTGACTTCACCTTTTGGGTATCCATCTCATATAACTTGCACGCTTACGACACTAAGGATGCCGATATTAATCGTACACCTCGCCTAGGCAACATTCCTATGGTTAGGCGTACTTCCTAAACGATTACTCAAGCTCTCGTCCAACTAGCAATTACCAAGTTATAGTCTCATGCTAATCTACGACGTACGTATAATCAGGTGCATGCAATTCCCAAATATAAACCTACCTAGATATTGCTGAACGTCCGTGAAGAGCAATTCATAAGCCTACCTAAGAGTTTTATATTGGTATTTCCTTTTTACACGTTTTAATTAAACTAAGCGAGTAACGTAGCCATAGCCATACCTACTGAGATAATAAATTCAACTAGGCTAAACCTACCATAAAGACGTGGCAGAAATAACTGATGACACAGGGCTCGGTCGACAGAGTGTAAGGCCTCGGTCGACCGAATGACACCTTTCGGTCACCCGAACGATTTCAACCCAGAATACATCTTAGAATATATCTCTCAGCGTTTCGTCATACAGAACAGATTAAACAGTAATTCGTTAAGCAATCATATAAATTAACATAGATACACGTTAAGTAAACAACGTAGATTCATGGATAGAAACTAAGTAGATGACGTAGGCTATGGGATCCCCATAGACAAGGAGTCGCCACATCCCTAACGTCATGGCCTAGATCTACATCATCTAGCTATGATTAACTAACTCAAACGATAAAGCATAATTGGGGGGACTAATTACTTAAAATAAAGAAGACAGAAAATAAAGGCTTACATATTGAAGCCCCTAAATTGTGAAAAACCTTCAATCAAAATTATGTATTTGGTTGTGTAATGTAATGGTTCAATGATACATATTATAAATTTCGTAGCTGCTGCTTATATAGAGGCTGTAACCGACCTAGGGAGGATCTAGAAGATATACACGCAAAAATCCCATGAGTGACCGAATCGACATACTCGGTCGACCGAATGATAGGGCTCGGTCGACCGAGACTTTTTCTGCACAAGTTAAACGTTTCTCTCGTCTATCTTGTTCCCCACTGCACGCTTTCGTGTTGATCTGATTTCTCTAATTTATCTCTTGATTAATGCTCCGATTTTCTTCCTTATTATCTTGAGATCCATCGATTGAATGACATTTATCCTCCCGATTTATCACGATCTACGGAATCAGCATTTATCGCACAATAAATCGGTCTTTTAATAATAAAAACAGCTAAATACCAAAATATCATATTAATAATCACTTAACATTAAATAATAAATATAAACATGTGATTTAATATGATATATACATTATTAATCTCGATTTAAGGTCAACGTTGATGACTTTTACGGGTATAATTTGACCGTCATCAATCCATTACTGAATCTCAGTATTAGTTTGTTTGTTTGAAGTAACTGGCCATCTGTTATTTCCGATACCAACAATTGGTATCGAAGCAGTTCTTCCACTTGGAAGTGATCCAAAGATTTCTGACAAATCAGTTGTTGGAAACCCTTCAATGTATCCGTTGAAGGAGCACTTATGGCTACATCTAGAATTAGTAACTGGCTTACTCACCCCCCGACTAACTGTTTGCAAAATGTATCTAATTTTCAGGATCAATATTTGAGAGGTTTAATGCTATAAATTCTCATACAAGTCCAGAACCTCAATTCAGTGATGATGTGGATAGCAATCTCAATGAATATATTGACGAATCCGGAGGAGTTCCATCACTAAGAAATCTCTCAAAAGAAGAAGAAAAGAAGTTATTGCAAGTAACTGTTGATATAGAAGATTCATTAGAGCAACAAAAGAATGTGTATTCAAATCTTAAAACTGTAACAAACCATCAAGAAAAGGTACATACTTCAACTCAGTTATCATTTGCTAAACTCAGTCAGAGAAACTCTGAGCTTGTCAAGTTGACCGAAAAACTTACAATAGAGTTGAAACTAAAAGACTTAGAACTTGGCAAAGAAAAAGATTTGAATGAGTTTCTTGAAACTGAGATGTCAAATCTTGCTGAAAGATTAATGTCTAGTAAATTTGACAAAAGCAATGATGATTTGCCACCCCTACCCAGTCTCAAGATTTCAAGGAGTGTAAACTCTGGACATCGAGATACTGGAAGACCTAGTGGATTACACAAAGAAATTAAAGATGAAAAATCTAAAAGAATCCTTGTGGAATCAATTAAGGTTGAGTGTAATGGTCTATCTAGAAAGGAGACGAGAAAGGTTAATTCTCTCATCAAAGAAACTGAAAGTTATACTTCAGTAACTAATCCAGCCGGACCCAAAAAGATATGGGTACCAAAGAAAACTTAAAACTGTTTTGCATGATAAGTCAGTTCTTATGTTCCTGAAACCAGAGAAAACTGACTTTACACACAAAGCTGATGAAGGGAAAATTGGTCAAAAGCAGAAAACTTTCCAGCTACCATCTGACGCTTGGGCTGAGATGAAAAATCACTTACAGCCATGTGTCAATCAAGGAGAAAAAGTAGATGTACATCCCCACAAATCTCATTGATTGCGACACGACTCTTATTTGAAAATGATTGAAAGACCAAGAAACGCAATCTTGATGAAATCTGCTCAATCAATTTCAACACATTCAAAGTTCTATCAAGAGTTCCTAATTTAGAAATCCATGGAGCGATTCAACATTCATGAAGGAATCACCACATGTCTAGATGATTTCGTCAAAAAATTTCAAACTCCACTCTGTCAATTCGATTGCAAACAAAATCAAAAAGATTCGAGGACTTAAGAATCGATTGACACGAAGGTCAATGCTCGTGCCCGAAACTATCAAAGATTTCTACGGCAATCTTTGTAATAACCAATAATGGAAAGAGCTTCGGACGAAGTTCAAGATAAAAGCTTTACTTGTTGATGAACAATTGCTTTCCCTAGTCCGTGGTTTAGACATAATTGGAGGATCTTCATCTCTCACTTTTGGAAATGAAGAAAAAGGGAACCTTTGGAACGTCAACGCACAACAAAAATGAGAAGAAATTCATTGGATCCATTTATCAACAGAAACAAGAATTCGCATTCTTGACAATTCTTCTGACCAGAAACGTTATTGGTCACACTTGGAATCTCTACACACTTTCGACAAAAAAGATGAAACTGATCTATGCTATATGGTTTGATGAAAGACTGGACTGGAACAAACTTGTTCTCAAGCAAATCTCTGACGAAAAAGCAAAAGCTCAAGGAAGGAAAGGCATGTTGGAGAAAAATTCTTATTGAAAAAGGGATTTACATACCTGGTTCAAAGAATACTAAATCACTTCTCCATCTCAAAATCTACGAGACAACGGTAAAACGAAAATCGGTGTCCACTGGAGCAAAGAAAAGGAAAGTCATTGAAGAAGAATGGAGTGAAGTTTCAGATTCTAGTTCAAGTGGAACTATACATTTGGATGACAGAACCTTGAGGAGACAAAGAAGAATGTGGAACAAACATCAATCAAAGAAAACTGAAACTGGAGATACTATTCTAATTGAAGAAGAAACTGAAGAAAGTGAACATGATGAAACTGAAGAAAGTGAACATGATGAAACTGAAGGAAGTGATCTTCCAACTGAAATGCATGGAGAATTTACTGAAGAGCAAAGAGAAGCAAAAAGGATTATCAAGTCATGATTTTCATTTTCATTATCATGAAGCCGGCTCCTCATCTCAATTTCATGAATCGTCAACAAGCAAATCTGCAACTGGAGGATCTCAGCACCAAGAAACTAAAACTAAAGAAAAATTAGAAAGATTGGAAGAGATCATCGAAAGCCCGATGCGGACTACTACACCGAAGCTTTACAATCTGCATGATTTTATTGGAAAAGCACAGTACTCAGGTTTGCACAAATTCTCAAACATCATCACCTTGCGCAAGTTATTTGAAGAAATCTTTTGCATATCTTCAAACAAGGGGGAAGATAAAGTTGAAGGTGATGCTGCTAAAGATAAAGCTGAAGGTGATGCTGCTAAAACTGATGCTTGATGCAGAAGAAATCTATGCCAAACTATTGGTCGAAGAGCAAGACAGACAAGTAGATGCTGATCTACTGACCACTCAACTAAATAGAGAAGAAGTTGATAGTCTGATCGAGGAGTTGATTGCAGAAGAGACTTTTACAGATACATGAACTGAGGAAGATGAAGAAGCCTCAGTTAAAGCTGTGTTGAATATCAGGAAAAAGTTTGTAATATGTGTCAGATTGAAAGAAAATCTAAAGGCAGTGAAAGATAACGAGACAAGAATCAAGGGGGAAAAGACTAAAGAAAAGGAACCTAGTCTTATTTCAGAAGAAGAAGAAAAGATGATGAATGAGGAAATTAAAGAGACCTTGATAAAGCTCAAGAACCAAGAAAACGAAGAGGCAAATCGATTGATCAATGAATATCTGGAAATCAAGCCCAGAGTTAATGAATCAACTGAAGAAGGAAAGGCAAGAAGACATCTAGAAACTAAAAGAAGCATTTTCTTGGTGAAAAGATGAAATTATTGGAAAAAGGAAAATTGTAATGAATTCAGGTTATTCGGTTTGTTTTGTAATGAACTCAGCTGTTCTAGCTTGTTATTTTAATTTGTTATGATTTCTTGCATTATTCTTTCATTATTGCTTTTAGGGAGGGTTATGATACATCATAAAAAAAGAGGAAATTGTTGGAAATAATATTTGTGTTTTGATGATGATTTGTCATGTAATTAGTAACATCACTAACAACCCACGATGATGAAGTCATAACTAGCTGTTATAGTTCGTAATGAAAGAAGAAGCAATAAATGGTCTACAGAAAATGTATAAGTTCTATTTAGAGTCTGAACTTTGTATAAGTTGTTTCAGACAAGCATTGTAATAGATAGGAACTAGGCGAATAGCTGGGTCACAGCAAGCAAACTGAGTATACATATGAAGAACTAGAGGGTTCAAACTCAGTTATGAGAAAACTGAAGAAGATAAGTTCGCTGAGGGTCACAGACTCAGTTGGCTTACCTAGAATACTGGAGAACTGAGGGTTCAAACTTAGTTGATGAAGAACTGAGGGGCACAAACTCAGACTGAAGAACTGAGGTGGCAAACTCAGTTAGAATCTGATTAAGTGGTGACTATAAGTCGGGATTCATGCAAGTCGTGGTGACCGAAAACCGAATTGTAGATCATGTGAAGTGAATAATCTTAAGGACAAAGATTATCGAGTTACCAAGAAAAGAAGAAACCGAATGGTGTACTCGACTTAGTCAATTAAAGTCGGATGTCAAGAATATGAGGTACTCGAGTTTTGAAGAAGAGTAGAAAACTGAGTTAAGGCCTTGTTGAAATTTGAATCAACAAAACGACAAAAGGTCGTACATATGAACGTTGGCTAAACGACAAATGCAACGGCTATAAGATTCATCTTACCATTCCATTTCCCCTATAAATACACAGAGGGAAACACTTTAGAGATGAGACCGGAAAAAGCTTTACAAGCATATATCTAAAGATCCAAATCCAAAAAATCAGATTTCATATCTAGAAAAGGGGAAGCCAACATAATTGCCTTGAAGATTGAAAAGAAAGATCCGGTAACCCATTAAGGGGGAAGAAGGCATTTTGGAGCCGCAACGCTATATCCGAAGAAGCAAACGACTCACCGAATTAATCACTTGATTAATTCTAAACCTAACCTTTGTGAAAAAGGGTTGGCGGTGCATAGTTTGAGGAGAGCAACTCCACCTTTCCTCATACGGTTGCAACTTTGTTGCCACAATCGTTGGTGCGATGCGGGATCTGTGTTTGTGTTAGTGGTGAGATGGTGAAGGAGTCATTCCACCTCCGAAAGATCGGTGTGCGAGTGAAGGGAGCAATTTCACCTTTCTTCATTATGTGTAGACGGTGAAACTAGGGCGTCGTGAAGGACTCGTCATTGGGCTAGGATTTTGTAACGATTATCTCAAGATTCTAGTGATACCTCCTACACCACAGGAGAAGGGGAGACATACGGGATTACACCACCGGAACTTCCATAAACAAACTTTGTGTTGATTTACTTTATGCTTTTATATTTGTTCTATGTTTGCTTTAATTATTGCATAATCATTTTATCACTTCACTCAGCAAACATTAGACACTGAGTTAGCACCAAAATGTTACATAGGAGGTTCATATCTTTATTGACACATCTATTGCACGAAAGGCTTGTTCTTATCCGCTGCAAGTTAATTCAGTTCCAGCTTTCGCAGAACTGAATTAGCTAACTCCTTACAAGTTTAAAGGTTAGGAACAAAACTGACCTGAGCATCAGTTTGTTAGTTCAGCCTTGAGTTTGACAAAACTCAGTTCCTGGGGTACTTCCAGTTTAGGGAAAGTTTTTGGTGACAAGTTTATTCACCCCCCCCCCCCTCTCTAAACTTCTGTTAGCCTTTCCAAGGGACCAACAAAACTTCATACAAAAATTGGTAACTTTGTAAAATAAGTGTAGTGTCATTCACATTAGGGTGTAATCGATCCGAGTCGAGTCGATACTCCCTAGGCTCGAGCTCGAATCAACAAAAAAAGTTTGGGCTCGATTGAGCCATAAAAAGGAAACATCGAACTCGACTGGCTAAGTACTTGATATAGGTCGACACGGCTCATAAGCTCGATTTCCCGTGAAAAATCTTCCTAATTTCGGGACAAAAAGTTCAACAAAAATGTTGATGTCACTGCATATTTGATTGCCGATCTCACAACATAAATTGTTGATGTCATTCATAGATGATTGCGATGTCACCGCATAAAATGTTGATGTTACTTGCATATCTAATTGCCGATGTCACTGCACAAATTGTTGATGTCACGCATATATGATTGCCGATGTCACTGCATAAAATGTTGATCTCACTACATATATGATTGCCGATGTCACTACATAAAAAATTGAATTAAGGTGAAAGATTTTTGTTGACCGTAGTTTTATATCAAAAGATATAGCCATTTGAAGTCGATTTTATGAAGAAAAGAAATCAATTTTATGAAATTTAGTCGAAAAAATATCAAATGTCATCATGGTGTTGCTTTATCAAATGTCAATGCATCCCGATGGTCTCTGAATCGCGGTGTCTCTGTATCGGGGGTGGTCACTTCATCACGGTGTCTCTGCATCGGGGGTGGCCACTGCATCACGGTGTCACTTCATCGCGATGTCTCTGCATATATGATTGCCGATGACATTACATAAATTGTTGATGTCATTCATATATTATTGCTGATGTCACTGCATAAAATGTTGATGTCACTGCATATCTGATTGCCGATGTCACTGTATAAATTGTTGATGTCACGCGTATATGATTGCTGATGTCACTGCATATATGATTGTCGGTGTCACTGCATATATGATTGCCGGTGTCAATGCATCGCGGTGGTCAAAGCATCCCGGTTGTTAGTGCATCGCGGTGTCTCTACTTTGGGGGTGATCACTGCATCGCGGTGTCTCTCTATTAGGGGTGGTCACTGCATCGGGTTGCCCCTACATTGCGGTGCCAATGCATCGCGGTGGTCAATACATCGCGGTTGTCGGTGCATCGCGGTGTCTTTACATCGCGGCGTCTCTGCATCGCGGTGTCACTTCATCACGGTAGTCAATGCATCGCGGTGGTTAATGAAAAAAAAGAAAAAATAAATTTTCACTGTCCGCTGAAGGGAAAAAAACCTCTTTCATCGTCCAGGTGAAAAAAAAAACCTTTCAGCGTCCAGTTGAAGTAAAAAAAATTCACACAAACTTTCAGCACGTCCTGGTTCCCTCCTCTTTTCTTTTTTTTTCCTCCTTCATTATGGTTATTTGGGTCTATCTACCTAATTTTTGTCCTTATAACTAAGTGTTTTTTTAGGTGTCTTTTTTGCCTAATTGAATCCAATATGTGTCATTTTGAATAATTGTACCTAAAATAAGTCTCATATTATATGTAAGCCTATACTACGTCGTATCGAGTTAAGAAAAACGGAAGCTAATAGACTCGGGTATATTTTTTTTCTAACAATCAAGAATAGAAACATCACTCTAAAGATAGAAGGGGGTGTCTTATTACAATGAAAATCTCCAAAGAAACTTACAACGTATGGAACCTCCAAAAGGATAATAAAAGAAATTACAAAGTCAAAAGGAAATACATCATATTTCAAAAGCCAACTGAATAAAACTAGAAAGCCATAACAAAAGAAATAATGAAAAACTTCAAGATAGCGTCTTTAAGAAATCCTCATCGAATTCCGGCTCAACTTTGTTCATCTTTTCTTCCCCAAACACATAGAAAACATGCATTTGAGGTAAGTACAATGTACTTAGTAAAAGGTAGAAGCTACAAATTAATTAAGGTTTATAACACAAGATTTATAATTAATAGATTATCTTTATAAGACCGACTCAATGTAGGGCTCACTTCATGTCAATCAACATGTCATAACTATACATATCTAGCTTAACTTATCTTGGTCACATCGATCATCAAGGGCACTATGCATGGCGTGTATCAGCCTGAAGATATTCTTGCTAACTAACGGGGATTAGCACCGGATAGCTCCGGGGTCTCCCCGGTATGCGTAAACGTTCGATGAATTTCATCCACTACCCTTCATCCTTTTGAGCTAGTAGCGTTGTTCACCGTTATGAACGTATCATATCGCCGATATATATCGGTGCCTTAGCAAGAATAGCATGACATTTAATTTTTTTTACTAACTATGTACTACCTCTGTCCCAAAATATATGTCCTTTTAGGCTTTTTCACACATATTATGAAAGTTAGTTAAATTTGTTATTTGTCATTAATTTTGATTAAAAGGACTAAAATGACCTTTCATCGGTATTAATGTAAAGTTGTAAAAAGTTGTTGAGTATATAATAAATGAGGGGTAGAAAGAGAAATCTGTAATAAAAGCTTTATTGGTTTTGTAAATGGACTTACATTTTGGGACAAAACTAAAAAGCTAAATGGACATACATTTTGGGACGGAGGTAGTAATTTATTATGTGTTAACTAGCCACCTAAGTGTTTTCAAGGCAAAGTTGTCCTTAACAACTCTGCTCCCTCACTCAGACAGTTAGACACCACATCTTATCAAGTACACAGACATTGGTGGATTCTAAATCACCAAAGCACAAGCTTGTAGTGCCCTTCCGACGGTCCTAAACTTGAACTCTTTGGAAGAGTACATTCGGTGCTGGAACTGAACGCATCAGAAACTCAATGAAGGCTTGTTCAAGTTTAATTAACGTTATTAGGTTAAGAAACAACATTTAAGACTTATACCATAACGTAAAAAATGTTTTTCCCAAAACAGGGGCACTGTGTGCACATTCCAGGTAATGTGTGCACATTGGGCAACAGAAAACATTCGGCCCGGTCAATGTGTGCACATTCCAGGGAATGTGTGCACATTGGGCAACGAAAAACATTCGCCGATCAATGTGTGCACATTCTAGGTAATGTTTGCACATTGGGCCTGCTCAAAACAAAAATAGCATTCTGCCTCAGCAATGTGTGCACATTGCTAGCGAATGTGTTCACATTGAGCGCAGAAAAGCCCTAAACACGTTTTCCTGCACTTTTACGATCTCTACTCAAATCCAAGAAAGTTGAACACAGAAATAACTCAAAAAATAGTAGAAAAACACCAATTTATCATGGCTAAACATTAGCTAACATCTCAATAACTTCTAAGCTTGATTTCTATCATAAAATCACACCAAAACACAACCTTAACCTTACAAAACGTAATCAAATTGTAGGAAGAGCCTCTTACATGATAGAAATCAAATCCAAGTCCAAACTCCCAGAAAAACAGCAGCAAAACGACCCTTTCCTCACATAAAACCTAGGTGGTCAATCCAAATAGGTTAGATTCGATCACACGCTTATATTGTAGGAAAACAACGAATAATATGAGTTTTAATCCCTAAAACTCATCCGAGAACACATTTAGGTCGAATTTACATACCTTGGCAAAGCTCAAAACATTTAGTACTGAAACGACGCCCTCTTCACGACGATTCCAAAGCTCTACACGAATCTGAAAACCATTAAGACACGCCTTAGAATTCGGAAGAAGTCTCTTAGCCCTTTTCTATTGCTCTCAAGCATTTCTCAAGAACGTAAAACCAATTTCTGATTTTGCTAATAGGTTATACGTATAATGAGGTGATTATTTTCCTTAAATAACCATTCCTTAAATAATAACCTATTATTTCTTTTCCTTAATTATTCTCTAAAAATAAAAAAAATTTAGATTTTCCAAAATATATATACATATTTCGACATATATGTATATATATAAATACTTAAATCCACAAAAGAAGTAAAAAATATAATATTTCGATTTCGCAAAACGACACGTCTGCCCTTTCCCGAAAATCAGAATATTACATTCCTCCCCTCCTTAAGAGGAGTTTCGTCCTTAAAACTAGAACATACCTAGTAAATCCACAAAATCTGGAAACTCGCTGATCATATCATCTTCAACTTCCCAAGTTGCCTCACTCGGTGAATGATTGCTCTATTGCACCAGGACTAAAGGGATCATCCATCTTTTCACCATCTTTTCCTTCTGGTCTAGAATATTAATCAGTTTCTCATCATATGCCAGGTTATCTTGAAGAACTTCCAGATCAACTGTAGTTTCAACATCAGTCTTTATCAAAAACTTCTTCAACATTGATGCGTGGAAAACATTATGGACTCTCGACATTGATTTTGGTAACTTGAGCTTGTAAGCCAAAGGTCCAACTCTTTCCAAGATCTCAAATGGTCCAACGTACCTTGGACTTAGTTTTCCCTTTTGTCCAAAATGTTTAACTCCTTTCATTGGTGATGCTCGTAGATAAACTCTTTCTCCCACATCAAACAAAGGGTCTTCTTATAACATTTGCCCACCTTTTTTTTGTCTATCTTGTGCTACCTTCAAGTTTTTCCTAACCAACTGACCCTTTCTTTAGATTGTTCAACAAACTCCAGCCCGGTGACTTGTCTTTCCCTGATTTCATCTCAAACAACGGCGTCCGACATTTTCTCCCATACATGGCTTCAAATGGTGGCATACCTAGTCTTGCATGATAACTGTTGTTGTAGGCGAACTCTGGTACGGGTAGGTAGTCATCCTATGATTCGCCTACTTCCAAAACACAAGTTCTTAGCATATCCTCAAGTGTTTGAATGTCCGTTCTGACTGCCCATCTGTTTGAGGATGAAAAGCCGTACTCAAATCCAATTTTGTACCTAAAGACTTTTGCAAACTCTTCCAAAAATGGCTGACAAAACGACTGTCGCGGTCTAAAATTATCGAGATAGGTACTACTTGTAACATCACTATATTGTCCAAGTATAGTGGCGTCATCTTCTTCAAGGACATATCAACTTTTTTTGGCAAGAAATGGGCTGATTTGGTCAATCTATCCACAATCACCCAAATCGCATCATGCCCACTCTTCGTCTTCGGCAAACCGGTGATGAAATCCATCGTGATCTTATCCTATTTCCACTCAGGGATATCCAATGGCTTAAGCATCCCTCCTGGCCTTCTATGATCTGGTTTAACTTTCGGGCAAGTATCAAATTCTCTTACATACTTAGCTATTCCACTTTCATGAGGGCCACCAAAGCTTTTCCTTCGGTCTCTCGTACATTTTAGTAGCTTCCTTGGATGTACTACAAAAGCAATCCTATGTGCCTCTCGCATGACTCTTTGCCTTAAGTCACCAACATTGGACACACATAAACGATCTGGTAGAAATGGTTCCCATTCTTATCTAAAGCATAACCCACTATAGGCTTTTCCCTTGCAACCCGCTTCAAATCAACCAACACCGGATCTTCATCTTGCTTTTCCCGAATATCCACCATCAACTTGGAACTCGCTAACAATGGTGCCATAAACTATTGATCTTCAATTTACTCAAAACCCCGGATTTCCACCTATCTAACTCGTTTCCGCCACACCTTCAATGCTTGAAAATGCAACCACTTGTTTTCTACTCAAAGCATCCGAAACCATATTTGCTTTACCCGCATGGTATTGAATGTCCAAGTCATAATGCTTTACGAACTCCAACCATCTCTCGCCGTCTCATATTCAAATTCTCTTGAGTGAAGAAATACTCTAAACTCTTGTGGTCTATAAAAATTCTATCCTTGACTCCGTATAAGTAATGCCTCCAAATCTTCAAGGCAAAAACATGATCGCATGTAAGTTGTCGCTTATACTAGCAAGAGTACTAGGTCAAATTATATCATAGCAATGGCGAATCAAGGTCGATGCCACAGAGACAATGCAACTCAACTATAAACGAATCTTACCTAATTGAGAAGACAAATACGGTCATTGACCAACAATAACATAGAGAAACTTGGTATTCATCCCCGCCCCCACCTATCTGCTTGCTTGGTGCAATTAATCCTTACGTTTACTTCCCCACATAATTTTCTTAAATCAATCGAATGTTTTAATTCAATTTAGCTACGGGTGCAATCTCTTAACCCTATCCACTTCAATTGTAAGGACATCATACAATATTTATGCAACTAACCTCTTTCGTTGGTTGTATTAGTCCATATGCAATAAGTTTTAGAGATGCTGAATTAAGACCGAAAACCTCCTGAAGCAGCTATTGACTATGACTAGAACGTGCCTAGGGATCCATCAAGACTATGTCCTAATTAACACTTCACTAACAATCCTTAATGTTAATTTACGATATATGAATATTAGATTGGCCGGACCTAATTAATCGTTTTAATTAATCCCGTCGATCAACGTAGCTAACGCTCGAATCTCAAGATTATGGGCCCTAAAAGTTGCCTCGATTAATCGGTAAAAAGACCGCCGATTAATCGGGGGCATCGGTTCCTATTCCGGAATCTACATTACTTCATTCGATTAATTCAAGTAAATTATGGGGTTGTTAACATGTAGATTAACTTTAACATGTAAATACAAGTAGATCTACCATATTAAAGACATAAAGGAACGTTCAAACTTCATACCTTAGGTTATGGAGATCTAGCTTGATCTACTCAAGCTAGAGATGGCACAGAGGGAAGGACACCAGAAAGTAAATCACCAAAAAACTAATGAAAACTTTATTTCATGAAACTTTGTCAATGTATATGAAAAGTTATGAAGGCCTTCTTTTACAATCGTAATCTGACACTTTATATAGGCTTAATGGCTGACTTAAGACTCAATAAAACCCTAACTGAACAAGTCATTGAAGATGTACATGCAGGTGTAAGAACTAGAAGACAACTTGGAAGCATGTTAACTTGTTTTCTATCACAGGTTGAACCTAAAACAATAGATGATCCAATCCAAGATGCTGATTGGATAACATCTATGCAAGAATAACTCAATGCATTTGAAAGAAATGAAGTTTGGGATCTTGTAGATAGACAAGACTTAGCTAATATCATTGGAACAAAATGGGCATTCAGAAACAAGATGGATGAGCAAGGAGTAATTGTCAGGAACAAGGAAAGATTGGTAGAAAAGGGATATTCACAAGCATAAGGCATATATTATGATGAAACATTTACACCAAAGGCCGATTAGTGGGAATCGATTATTCCGGGCATTTGCGGCTTACAAAGATTTCAAATTCTATCGATGGATGTCAAGAGTGCATTCTGAATGGACAACCTGGAAGAAGAAGTATATGAGGAGCAACCCCTAGAATTCAAGTCAAAGGAAAACATGATAAAGTATACAAACTCAAGAAAGCACTATATGGATTCAAGCAAGCACCAAGAGTTTGGTATGACACACTATCTCAATTCTTGATCAATATTGGATTTTGCAAAGGCACTATAGACAAGACCTTGTTCAAACTAGAAGATGGATCTGTTGGAAGTAACGCCCGAAAGACAATTTATGTAATTGTTTTTATATTTAATAAATGATATAATTAATTTCATCTTATTATTTGCTTTGTGCTTATATATTATACACTGCTGAAACCCCCAAGTTGTATCATATATAGCCATATAAATTAGTGTGTGTCACTAGTGAGGATTAAGTTTATGGTGATACACTTGAACTATTAGTCAGTGGTGAACTTAATCAAAGTATGTGGTCTATTGATTAAACCACCATTAATGCGCCCAGAACACTTTAAGGTGTGACCGTCTTATCCGGACCGTCGATATTGGTTATCTAAGCGGGGCATTTATATATGATGTAGTCATATAGGACTGGGCCAATTTAATCTGCATTTCTCATATAACTCTGTGATTGAGAAATCTCATTAAATTACAAAATGATCATATATGGATTAACCTTAATCCTGAAGTGATTGCATACTCCTACTTGTTTCAAGATAGGGTTTGATGTGTTCGTTATGGATTGCTAAGAGGTGTGGTCCAAATCACTTTCACGTTGGCACTATTCGGAATGAGTTAGAAGTGTGTGTCTCACGTATATGGAATCTATTCCTTCCCGCGGGAAGTAGAAAGACAATCCTCTTATTTGTTAATTCTAGAAACCGATCGATCGGCCGAGTTCGTATTGGTTATACACTAATTGATCACAAGTGGGTTAATGGTAAATACGGATAAGATGTAGTGAAGAAGGTTTACGGAAATAATCCTGCTTCGTTACGGATAGTCTACGGAGGGTTAGCCTGTATATAATGATTATATCAATGGACACTTATTGACTCGAAGTTTGAGAATAAGTTATACCTATAATCTACAGAGTTAAGTTTCGGATTTATGGTGGCATAATTCCGAAATTAATAAGTTGAGTAGAAATATTTTGTTCGATGAATATTTTATTCAATTTATTGTAGCTACTGGTTATAGGTCAATGGTCATCGGGTTGGCTCCTAACACGTGAGTGTTTTCTCATTTTGTGGAACCTCGAGAATAAATTAAATAGTTGGTCTATTTAATGAAAATATGCGAATATTACTTATTTGGTAAATAATATGAAAAATAGAAAATACATTTTCTATTAATTTTAACGGCAAAGTGGCCCCACACAAGTTGAGGAAATTATGAGAGGTGATTTTCCTAGTTTATGTCGCATATGTAATTAATTAATTATTTATTTGTTAGATAATTAATGGAAAAATAAGAGATTGATTTTATAATTATTATCTCATTTATGGAGATTATCTCTTATTTTATTGCAAATATCCTTTTCTTATGGAAAGGGTAATTGTATTGTGAAAAGGATGACTCTCTTTTGACTAGTTAATTTCCTATATAAAGAGAGTTCCTCCCAACAAAATAAGAGATCAATATTGCGCCACACACAACTAAAAGAAGAGAAAAATTAGTTTCTCGTTCTAATCATTGGGAGAAGAAAAACTTGGAGTTTTTCTTGAGCATATTCGAGGAAGTTTTACTACGAGGATCGACGTCCACCAGTCGTCGCTTGGAGATACAATCCGGAAGACTGCAGCTTCTCTTTTGTCGATTACGGCTCCTTCTTCTATTGGGTAAATCTTCAACTTTCTTGTAGTTAATTAATTTATTATATGAATTAAATCGTGGTAAAATCGCCGCGAATTTAATTCGTAGCTTCCGCCGTGCATGATCGAACATCTCGATCGCTGCTATGAATCGTATTTGACGATGCCTTTATGGATCGGATCCATATTCGGGTTTCTGTATATCCAGCATGTGGTATCAGAGCGAGGTTAAAGCGATTTTCCGATTTTCATTGCTTAATTAATTAATTAATTAGGAGTGGAATTGAATAAAAATTGCATCTTTTATATGTTAATTATATATATATGTGTGGTTAAATGTTCTTGGTTGACGAGATGGATTGGGGTTGGTATTGTTTACCCGTTAGATCTGATGTAAACCCGTTTTTTCCGGGTATAGGAAGTTACGTAAATTGTTGCAATTTTAAATTCCTAGAAAAATAGTTAGTTTTAGGATCTGTTATATTTATTAAAATCACGAACCTATTTATCAAAGAAGATTGGGGTAGCGTAGTGGATGGAAGTGCAGATTCGGATTGTGACATCGAGGATTCAAGCCAAATTAGATCCATTTTTATTCAAAATTTTCCAGAAAAGTTTCTTTTTCGAAGGGAATAAAAAATTATGCAATAGCAGGGATTCAAACCCGGGTGCTGCGGATGCAAGGATAGAGTGTGGACCAACTCGGCTAGAAGGTTTTTTGTTGAAGAACTGGATCGGTTAATTAATAAAGACGCAGATCCGGCTTTTTATCATAGATAATGAGTAAACCCACTAGATTGGGTTTAGGATAATTTATTTATGGTAGATTAGATACGTGGGTACCAACGGTCCATCTCAGCGGTTTATTTTTTTGCATTTATTTTCTTATATGATTATTTATGTGATATAACTATGCCAAACCATTCATCATATTCCTGAATTCCACTCCTAGCTTATGCCTACATGTAGAAAATTAATTTTGGCATTAATTAGACATGTATGGACACGGTAATTAATTTAGATTAATTTAGGTAATTAATTAAATTAATTGAACAAACGGAATATTATATGGATATAAAATTCACATGATAAAAATAAAATTTACTAAATAAATTTGTTTTTGGGATCTAAAATTCTTTGAGAATTTTGATTATGTAGTGTCTACATAAATAGGATTTAATAACCGAAAATTTTGAAAATACACTAACTAGACGGTATTTGGAACCGATAAGTTGATGATTGCTTTTCATGATTTATTGTTTTCGATTATTGGAAAATTCTGAGATCGTAAATTCTTATCATGATAAAATTAGGACTATAAAATTCATTGGTGAATTTTCGTTGTGTAGTGTCTATACAAGAGTTTTATAAATGATCGGAAAATTTGGAAAATCATGAATAAGGTGACATTAGTTATATGGTATTTGGAACCGATAAACTAGTGGGAGCTTTAAATTTTGTGATTTATTAATTTTCGAATTATTCAAAAATCCATAAAGTCCTAATGTATTAGGATTATAAAATTCTTGGTGAATTTTAATTGTGTAGTGTCTACACAAGGAATTTTTTGTAAAATTGAGAAATTGGAAAATCATGAATATAGTGACACTAGTTAGACGGTACTTGGAATCGATGAACTAGTGGGAGGATTAACTTAAATATTCATGATTTATTGTTTGTTTTCGGATTGTAAAGAAATTCTGAAAAACCTTACTTATTTTTCAAAATAACGAGTGGGAGCGGGGTAGGTGACAACCGACCCCACGGCCTCTGCTGTTGACACATTCAAGTGAGAGAATGGTGCCGCCTCATGCCGCTTTGATTTTGGCCCCCTAAGGATGGCCTTCACCGCTATCAAAATGCATGGCTTGGTCTCCGAAAGGAGAGGATTTTGGGTACTCGTCGGGTCACTGACCGACCCTAACGCGGCATACTCGGGGCGTACTTTGAGATTTGAAATAGTAGGTCACACTCACAAGGATATTTTTGGAAATATCTTGGCTAGAAAAAGAAAGGTAATCAAAAATTAAATGGAGATGTCTGATTCTTAGTTAATTGTTGAGAGAGATTGTCTGAATTTAATCGTCACCTCTTTGACCTACCCTAAGGCGGCACTGAAGGTGTGAGATTAAATCCTTGGAATGGTAGGATAAACTGCATACATGACATCACGCTTATTATTCCTAAAATTATTATATGTTGTGGTGTATGATTTGATTTATATTTCTGTCATAATTTATTTTACAACTATATATCATATCAAGATGACTAGACTGCTTAAATAATTAAAATTGACTGATGATGACTTCGTGAAAGTGGAAAAGTAACAAGAACATTGAACTCATAAATCAAGAATGCAATTAATTTTTTCGGTGGAGGATTTCCCTCTTAAGCTTTCAAACTTATGTGACATTGATGAGTATGTCACTCGTGTTGAACGAGAGACAACCGATATAAGTTCAAAGATGACAAAATGATTTGGTATCAATATCACCGGACATCCCACAGTTCACGAGTAGTGTCTATTCAAATGAACGACTAGTTTGCGGCCATTTCCTCTAAAGAAATCCAATGATTGGAAAGAATGTCTAAAAAATAAGACATCAAAACTAAATAAGTTAAAAGCTAAACCAAAATATTAATGAAAGAAAGAAAGGATAAGGAAAGTGATTTCAGATCATTAACCTATGAATCCTTCGAGACTTTCTTAACCGGGTAAAATGATCAGGAATCCAAGTTCTTTTGTAATAACGAGGTAGCTAGGAATTCATGATTGAAGAGTAGACTGCGGGCAGTTATTTCAGCTGAGATAGTGAGAGTGATATAAGGAAAGAAATTTCGGGTTTTAATCCTTGAATATCGCAGAAATTTAATTTATGTTTTCAGATTCGTTGGAACGAATGAATTCACTTTCAAATAGAAAATATAGTTGCCTTAAAGAAAGTGAATATTACATTTGTATATGATTCTGAGACTCGGATGTTTTTCTGATAAAGTCAGAACCACTAAGAAATGATGGAAAGGTATATGTAACACATCATGAACTATTAAGGCAAATGGTTTCCGTATTTAGATAAACAATTCTTCAAAGATCTATTAATGAGTGCATATATACTAAAGATAAGATCTTAAGACCGGCTAAGGGTGATTCCTATCTCCAAGTCTAAGAACACTATCTCAAAGGAAAAATGACTAAGTAACCTTTCAATTTGGAATGGGTAAGTAGAGTCAAGAAGTATCATAGCTTGTTCATAATGACCTTCGGGGTCCTATAAGGATACAAGCTTGTGGGAGCTTTTGAGTGGTAGATATTCGTTTGATAACTACTTGAAACGCCGATTAGTTTATCAAAATATTTTGAGGAATCTCTGATATTACCAGAGAATAAAGTATTACATGCTCAGATATAGTATATAGCATGGTTTGGCACTAATGCTCGGCCTCCCTCCGAGTGAAATGATTTCACTAAAGGGATAAACCATGAATTGCCTTGTATAGTTATTTATATGTTACAATACACTACTTAACTCAATTAAGATATTGATTGCAAAATAACGGTTTACATGTTATGTAATGCTGAGAAGTCCACCTAGAATATGCTTATGAATTTATGGATAAGGAGTGAACTACGTTTACTCCACTTCGGTAAATAGAGGCATTTATCACTTGGTGCTTGAATGTAGGACTGGAGATTTTGCATACACGTTCAGATTGTTACTATTCGTGAAATATCTTAATGCAATGAGTAAAGGTTGGTTATAAGATTCCTAAGATCGGATAATGAAGGTTGAACTGTCACGACCTTTTCGAAAGAATGTTAAAATAACAACCTTGGACCTTGAAGTAAATTTACTCTAGGAGTACTATCTCGATTTAATCGTACCGCATCCAACATTGATTGTTGGGGGTTACGCCGATAAACATTACTAAACCGAGATCGAATGTCAATGCACTCAAATGCAAAGGAGTATGGTTTATCCACCGACTCGTCGTGATTATGCGGACTTTACGGTCCGGGGGGGTGATTGATAACATATGGTCTTTTGGAAGGGTTGTATAGGATTCTGATAAATATGAGGTTGGTTTAAAGTCATATACCTATAAATGGAGTTTTGGTACTCCACTTCTGTTCACACTCTTGTAGAACCACCTGAGTGTCTCAAACCCAGTGGGAGAAACTCGATCTACGTGAAAAGAGTCGAATGAATGAGAAAGTTTATCTTTCTAAGCAAAGCCAAGTGGTCTAGGGTAATTCCCTGAGAAGTATATAGTTCAATAGGGGTGATGTCCTGAAAGTTTCTCACCACTCAGCCTTGCATGACTACATGGAAAGTAGAAAGATTACCAGGGATGATGCCATGAAACTTTCTTACCGTACAACGGAGCTTGAATTTATTCGAAACCGAGAAGGGTTTTTAGCTTAAATCTAATGGCAGATTGACTGCCTATGCTTATATCCATCAATGGATTAAAGTAAAGCTCTAGGTCATTAAAAGCCACATGTTTGAAATGTGTGGCCTTGACCAAGATATTGATAAGTCTTTCATAGACAGCATCAATGTTGGTAAAGTAGTGAATATTGGTGTTCATAAAGATAACACCGCAACAATTGGGAGCAAAGACATGGGGGTGTTATCTCGAAGTCAATAACCGACGTGCCGAAGTTTCTCCGAATCGAGAGGAGTGGACTAGATTCTTAGAATTTGATTCGGTCCAATTCATGAGAACTTGTTGTGGTACTATCCAATCAATCTTATTGTTTAAGATAATAATGCATTTACATATGCGATATTCAACGAGTGGTTGCCTACCCAACCCCCACGGAATAATTCTCTCAATCTTCGGATATAGAGAAAATAGGATAAGTTCTCTTTTGGATAGAGAATGTCAGATTATTAAAAGTCAATAATAGTCGAATCTTGGATTAGGACATTGAGTAGCAGTATAATGCATCCTCAAGTACCTTCGGAGAATGAGGAGTAATATGCGTCTATATTCAGGTGCAAACCTGAGTATTGTTGACTACTCTGATTTTGACTTACAGTCAGATTAAGGAAGATAGTTAATCATTCTCTACTTAGTGTTTACTCATAAGTGATAGAGCTATAGTCCGGAGCAATCCAAAGATCGCCAATTTGACTCGTTAGTCGAATACATAGAAGCTTCCGGAGCAACTAAAGTGGAAGTGTGGCTTGAGCAGTTCTTTATTGGATCAGGAAGTGATTCCAGGTCTCGATGAGCTGATACAATTTTACTGTGAAAACAGTTGAGAGGTAGCTCATGCAAATGTTCTTTGCAGTCAAAAGAGGTCAAAAGCATATTGAGAGTACCACCCGATCAGACAGACCGTGCAGAGAGGCGATGTTTCGGTCCTAAAAGATTGCCTCGAGCCGACAACCTAGCAGATCAGTTTTCCAAGTCGTATGGAATCTAATGTCACTGATAAGCGCTTGGTAGGTATGAAATTGGGAGATAGGTCTCATCTACTTTGAAGCAAGTGGGAGAATGTAGTGGATAGATAGAATAAGGGTGTGGTTCCCTAAAAATAATTGTTGCTTGTCTTTACAGGAAAGTGGGAGATTGTTGGATGTAGTGCCCGAAAGACAATTGTTGCTTGTCTATACGGTCAAGTGGGAGATTGTTGGAAGTAGCGCCCGAAAGACAATTTATGTAATTGTTTTCATATTTAAAAAATGACAGAATTAATTTCATCTTATTATTTGCTTTGTGCTTATATATTATACACTGCTGAAAACCCCAAGTTGTGTCACAAATGAGAATTAAGTTTATGGTGATGCATTTGAACTATTAGTCTGTGGTGAACTTAATCAAAGTATGTAGTCTATTGATTAAACCACCATTTATACGCCCAGACCACTTTAAGGTGTGACCGTCTTATCCGGACCGTCGATATTGGTTATCTAAGTGGGCCATTTATATATGATGTAGTCATAGAGGACTGCACCGATTTAATCTGCATTTCTCATATAATTCCGTGACTGAGAAATCTCGCAAATAACAAGTTGATCATATATGGATTAACCTTAATCCCGAAGTGATTGCATACTCCTACTTGTTTCAAGATAGGGTTTGATGTATTCGTTAAGGATTGCTAAGAGGTGCGGTCCGAATCATTTTCATGTTGGCACTATTCTAGAATGAGTGAGAAGTGTGTGTCTCACTGACATGGAATTCATTCCTTCCAGCGGGAAGTAGAAAGACAATCCCCTTATTTGTTCATCCTAGAAACTGATCGATCGACCAAGTTCGTATTGGTTATGAACTAATTGATCACTATTTGGTTAATGGTAAATAAGGATAATATGTAGTGAATGAGGTTTACGGAAATAATCCCGCTACATTAAGGATAGTCTATGGAGGGTTAGTCTGTATATAATGATTATATCAATGGACACTTATTGACTCGGCGCTTTGAGAGTAAGTCATATCTATAATCGATAGAGTTCAATTTTGGATTAATGATGGCGTAATTCCGAAATTAATAAGTTGAGTAGAAATATTCAGTTCGATGAATATTTTATTCAATTTATATTAGCTACTGGTTATAGGTCCATGGCCCTCGGGTTGGCTCCTAACACACGAGTATTTTCTCGTTTTGTAGAACCTCAAGAATAAATTAAATAGTTGGTCTATTTAACGAATATGCGAATATTATTCATTTGGTAAATAATATGTAAAATAGAAAAGACATCTTCTATTAATTTTAATGGCAAAGTGGTGCCACACATGTTGAGGAAATTAGGAGAAGTAATTTTCCTAGATTATGTCACGTGTGTAATTAATTAAATATTTATTTGTTAGATAATTAATGGAAAACTAAGAGATTGATTTTATAATCATTATCTCATTTATGGAGATTATCTCTTATTTAATTGCAAATATATTTTCCTTATGGAAAAGGGTAATTGAATTGTGAAAAGGATAAGTCTCTCTTGACTAGTTAATTTCCTATATAAAGTGAGTTCCTTCCAACATAATAACAAATCAATATTGCGCCACATACAACTAAAAGAAGAGAAAATTAGTTTCTCATTCTAGTCATTGGGAAAAGAAAATTTGGAGTTTTTCTTGAGCATATCCGAGGAGGTTTACTATGAGGATTGACGTCCACCAGTCTTCGCTTAGATATACAATCCGGAAGACTGTGGCTTCTCTTTTGTCGATTGCGGATCCTTCTTCTATTGGGTAAATCTTCAACTTTATTGTAGTTAATTAATTTATTATGTGAATTAAAACGTGGTAAAATCGCATGTGAATTTAATTCTTAGCTTCCGCTGTGCATGATCGAGCGTCTGGATCGGTGCTTGTGAATCGTATCCGACGATCCAATTATGGTTCGGATCCGGATTTGGGTTTCGTATATCCGAAGGATGAAGCAACTTGCTAGTTCAAATATATGTGAATTACATTATATTTCGATCAGAAGATGAGAAGTTGCGTGAAATATTTGCAAATCAAATGATGAGAAAATTCGAGATGAAAAATTTGCAAATCAATAAGTATGATATGGATACAAGTGGTACATCAGAAACACAAATATGTTCTAGAATCATTCTTGGGAAAGATTAAAATGGAAAGGATGTTAAAATAGAAAGATAAGTTGTATTTTGATCGAACCAAAAACCTTTAAAATCTAGCTAGGGTCAGAGCTACACTTACCCCAACTAGGATCATGAAAATCAAAATGATAAAAAATAATCATTAAAGCTTAGCAATATTTCAAATTCCGCAACACAAAGGTATTTTGTAAACAAAATGGAGGTTGAGAGTATGATGGGTTTAGAAAAAGATACACATAAGGTTGGGAAGAAAAGATAAAGGGTGGGTAAGAAATTGTGTTTATGGGTGGGTTGAAAATGGTTAAGGCATTGAGATTGGGTGGGAGAGTGAAACGGATGGAAAGAAAGAGAGGCGATGAAAGAATAGTTAGAAATGTGAACTTTCGGGGCAGATTGGTGAGAGGATCGAAAAGTTTGAAGGTGAAAAAGTGTAAAAGGAAAGGTAAGGATAATTGCGGAATGAATTGCACATCACTTTGTATTTTCACTTGGATCACCTTTCTAAAAGGTTTTAGAAGTTGACCAAAATTGTTCTTGTTCGCACCAATCATTCTCTGTTACATTTTCAATAATTCTCAAGTTCTCTTAATGCTTCCATCTTAAGGTTGATTGCTAAATTTCCTTTTCTTTAGCAATTTTTCGACTATCCTACGGAACTCTATTTCACGTGGCCTATATTGAGTAAAAAAGGTTTGCACATCCTTAGCCCAATGGCCATCGAAACACGGCAAAATAAAAAACCTCAACATATGTCACGTTACTTTTATTTGACTCAAAGAAAGAAAAACCTAAAATCCTAAAAAGAAATCCTAAGGGTTTTAAAGAAGTAGTTCTGAGTTTAAAGTCCTCAGCTCGACTTTCCAAAAATTATCCTTGTCAGTTATCATTCTTGGATCGCCCGACTTTGAACCCTTCGCGCACTATAAGAGGTGGGCTTGTTGCTTTTGCGGATTAATACCCTTCCCTTGGTTGTGAGACCTAGGAAACGACATTTATCCATACCATTTATCCAAAGCTCTTACCTCGGCTCTCGTTTTAGGAATTAGTGAATTCTAAGAAACTCGGTTAAAATTACGGTTTTGGCCTTGACAATAAGAAACAATGAATCAACGTACTCCGAATAAGGTCGGTAATGTAGGCAAGCCTACGCCGTCTTATTCGTTGGAACATATGTGACGGTTCGTGCCAATCCGTCAAGATTAAGCCCCGTTTATCCCGAAGGCTTATCGGCTATGCTAAGTCTTGTTGAACCGCTCGTAACGTACATCACACGTGGAGGGGAGTCGATTGAGCCGAAGCTCGGTTGAACTCGCCCGGCCATGGTTAGACCATTTCCGAACCCATGTACTAAGAGTCTCCGATTTCTAAATTGTCACCCAAAGCGTAATCTCATTTCTCGTTTAAGGTGGGTTCACCGAGAAGCCATCACCATAAAACTCAACGAAAGCGAGAAGATGGTGTTCTCTCAAAACTCAACGTCTTCTTTAGATTGTGAATGCTTAAACTACACAATTTGTTGCTCCCCCGGCGAGAAGCAATCTCATGCATAGGACAAAGAGATTTTAATAGAACTACGAGGAACTCTTTATTCACTGCTTCCTTTCAACGACTACATGTTTCCCTACACCCTCTAGATGAGAAAGATATGGGGCAAAACCTTCCACACTAATAGAATTAATCTTACAAACCACTCCGGGCCAAGATTCATTCTAAGGTTCGTGTATAGGCTAACTTATGCTCAAAAAACCAAAAGGTAGTAAAACATAAGCAAAAAAAGGTAGTACCTTGCCTTCAACATTGTACCACGAAGAATTTAAGCTTTTAAATTTTTTTTTTCGGAGCCATCTTGGTGCTTTAAAGGTATTGCTTCCATCGCTTTTCCCATCGTAGAGTAGTAATTCTGCATGTTGCTGGGTTATTTTCTCAGCGCCCTTGAAAAATTATTGACTCAGATTATTGCTTCCATAGTTTCTGCAAACAGAAGAAAAACAAAACAGACCGTAGACTGATTTTAACATGGTCTCCCATGCTGCTATCAGACCTACAGATTAAACATACGGGGATAAACAGACACGTGAAGTCCCAGAAAATAGAACCAGGCTCGCTGGCAACGAGAGGCGACTGCTGGGAGCAAAACCACCTGTTCCAGATTCTGGAATTTTTACACATAGCAGACAACCAGAGGGACTCAAAAACAGACTCTAAAACAGAAAACTCGACATGAATAAGAAAATTATTTATATATAAAATTGACCGTTGGTTCCCCGGCAACGGCGCCAAAAACTTGATCGGGGTCAATCAGGTTATAATATACTTGACCACCATAAACCAATACTAGCAAGAGGACTAGGCCCATCGTAGTATAGCTATAGTGAATCAAGGTCGATCCCACAGGGAACCAATTGTGGATCATCTTATATACAAACAATTAATTAAACATGTCAAGGACATAGAGGCGGTCTACGACCAACATAAGACAAGAAAGGTAAAGACACGACTCGACACAACGTAATTAACCTCCCCAATTATAGTCTTTATCGTTTGGACCCAGATAATTTATATAATAAACTGAACTTATTAACTGTCAATCCGTTTGTATCTATCTTAGATTGCCTACAGGAGTCATCCTCTTTAACTTGACTTAGCACCGGTAGGTTGCTAGATCACTGTGCTACATTACGTGACTTCACCTTTTGGGTATCCATCTCATATAACTTGCACGCTTACGACACTAAGGATGCCGATATTAATCATACACCTCGCCTAGGCAACATTCCTATGGTTAGGCGTACTTCTTAAACGATTACTCAAGCTCTCGTCCAACTAGCAATTACCAAGTTATAGTCTCATGCTAATCTACGACGTACGTATAATCAGGTGCATGCAATTCCCAAATATAAACCTACCTAGATATTGCTGAACGTCCGTGAAGAGCAATTCATAAGCCTACCTAAGAGTTTTATATTGGTATTTCCTTTTTACACGTTTTAATTAAACTAAGCGAGTAACGTAGCCATAGCCATACCTACTGAGATAATAAATTCAACTAGGCTAAACCTACCATAAAGACGTGGCGAAATAATCGATGACACGGGGCTCGGTCGACCGAGTGTAAGGCCTCGGTCGACCGAATGACACCTTTCGGTCACCCGAACGATTTCAACCCGAGAATACATCTTAGAATATATCTCTCGCGTTTCGTCATACGTAACGTATTAAACAAGAATTCGTTAAGCAATCATATAAATTAACATAGATACACGTTAAGTAAACAACGTAGATTCATGGATAGAAACTAAGTAGATGACGTAGGCTATGAGATCCCCATAGACAAAGAGTCGCCACATCCCTAACGTCATGGCCTAGATCTACATCATCTAGCTATGATTAACTAACTCAAACGATAAAGCATAATTGGGGGGACTAATTACTTAAAATAAAGAAGACAGAAAATAAAGGCTTACATATTGAAGCCCCTAAATTGCTGAAAAACCTTCAATCAAAATTATGTATTTGGTTGTGTAATGTAATGGTTCAATGATACATATTATAAATTTCGTAGCTGCTGCTTATATAGAGGCTGTAACCGACCTAGGGAGGATCTAGAAGATATACACGCAAAAATCCCATGAGTGACCGAATCGACATACTCGGTCGACCGAATGATAGGGCTCGGTCGACCGAGCCTTTTTCTGCACAAGTTAAACGTTTCTCTCGTCTATCTTGTTCCCCACTGCATGCTTTCGTGTTGATCTGATTTCTCTAATTTATCTCTTGATTAATGCTCCGATTTTCTTCCTTATTATCTTGAGATCCATCGATTGAATGACATTTATCCTCCCGATTTATCACGATCTACGGAATCAGCATTTATCGCACAATAAATCGGTCTTTTAATAATAAAAACAGCTAAATACCAAAATATCATATTAATAATCACTTAACATTAAATAATAAATATAAACATGTGATTTAATATGATATATACATTATTAATCTCGATTTAAGGTCAACGTTGATGACTTTTACGGGTATAATTTGACCGTCATCAATCCATTACTGAATCTCAGTATTAGTTTGTTTGTTTGAAGTAACTGGCCATCTGTTATTTCCGATACCAACAATTGGTATCGAAGCGCTCTTCCACTTGGAAGTGATCCAAAGATTTCTGACAAATCAGTTGTTGGAAACCCTTCAATGTATCCGTTGAAGGAGCACTTATGGCTACATCTAGAATTAGTAACTGGCTTACTCACCCCCCGACTAACTGTTTGCAAAATGTATCTAATTTTCAGGATCAATATTTGAGAGGTTTAATGCTATAAATTCTCATACAAGTCCAGAACCTCAATTCAGTGATGATGTGGATAGCAATCTCAATGAATATATTGACGAATCCGGAGGAGTTCCATCACTAAGAAATCTCTCAAAAGAAGAAGAAAAGAAGTTATTGCAAGTAACTGTTGATATAGAAGATTCATTAGAGCAACAAAAGAATGTGTATTCAAATCTTAAAACTGTAACAAACCATCAAGAAAATGTACATACTTCAACTCGCTTATCATTTGCTAAACTCGCCGAGAGAAACTCGAGCTTGTCAAGTTGACCGAAAAACTTACAATAGAGTTGAAACTAAAAGACTTAGAACTTGGCAAAGAAAAAGATTTGAATGAGTTTCTTGAAACTGAGATGTCAAATCTTGCCGAAAGATTAATGTCTAGTAAATTTGACAAAAGCAATGATGATTTGCCACCCCTACCCGCCTCAAGATTTCAAGGAGTGTAAACTCGGACATCGAGATACGGAAGACCTAGTGGATTACACAAAGAAATTAAAGATGAAAAATCTAAAAGAATCCTTGTGGAATCAATTAAGGTTGAGTGTAATGGTCTATCTAGAAAGGAGACGAGAAAGGTTAATTCTCTCATCAAAGAAACTGAAAGTTATACTTCAAGAACTAATCCAAACCGGACCCAAAAAGATATGGGTACCAAAGAAAACTTAAAACTCGTTTTGCATGATAAGTCAGTTCTTATGTTCCTGAAACCAGAGAAAACTGACTTTACACACAAAGCTGATGAAGGGAAAATTGGTCAAAAGCAGAAAACTTTCCAGCTACCATCTGACGCTTGGGCTGAGATGAAAAATCACTTACAGCCATGTGTCAATCAAGGAGAAAAAGTAGATGTACATCCCCACAAATCTCATTGATTGCGACACGACTCTTATTTGAAAATGATTGAAAGACCAAGAAACGCAATCTTGATGAAATCCTGCTCAATCAATTTCAACACATTCAAAGTTCTATCAAGAGTTCCTAATTTAGAAATCCATGGAGCGATTCAACATTCATGAAGGAATCACCACATGTCTAGATGATTTCTGTCAAAAAATTTCAAACTCCACTCTGTCAATTCAGATTGCAAACAAAATCAAAAAGATTCGAGGACTTAAGAATCTGATTGACACGAAGGTCAATGCTCTGTGCCCAGAAACTATCAAAGATTTCTACAGCAATGCTGTAATAACCAATAATGGAAAGAGCTTCAGGACAGAAGTTCAAGATAAAAGCTTTACTGTTGATGAACAATTGCTTTCCCTAGTCTGTGGTTTAGACATAATTGGAGGATCTTCATCTCTCACTTTTGGAAATGAAGAAAAAGGGAACCTTTGGAACGTCACTGCACAACAAAAATGAGAAGAAATTCATTGGATCCATTTATCAACAGAAACAAGAATTCGCATTCTTGACAATTCTTCTGACCAGAAACGTTATTGGTCACACTTGGAATCTCTACACACTTTCGACAAAAAAGATGAAACTGATCTATGCTATATGGTTTGATGAAAGACTGGACTGGAACAAACTTGTTCTCAAGCAAATCTCTGACGAAAAAGCAAAAGCTCAAGGAAGGAAAGCTGTTGGAGAAAAATTCTTATTGAAAAAGGGATTTACATACCTGGTTCAAAGAATACTAAATCACTTCTCCATCTCAAAATCTACAGAGACAACAGTAAAATAGAAATCAGTGTCCACTGGAGCAAAGAAAAGGAAAGTCATTGAAGAAGAATGGAGTGAAGTTTCAGATTCTAGTTCAAGTGGAACTATACATTTGGATGACAGAACCTTGAGGAGACAAAGAAGAATGTGGAACAAACATCAATCAAAGAAAACTGAAACTGGAGATACTATTCTAATTGAAGAAGAAACTGAAGAAAGTGAACATGATGAAACTGAAGAAAGTGAACATGATGAAACTGAAGGAAGTGATCTTCCAACTGAAATGCATGGAGAATTTACTGAAGAGCAAAGAGAAGCCTTGGAAGATGCTGAATTTTGCGCAGCTGAATATGAAAAAGGATTATCAAGTCATGATTTTCATTTTCATTATCATGAAGCCGGCTCCTCATCTCAATTTCATGAATCGTCAACAAGCAAATCTGCAACTGGAGGATCTCAGCACCAAGAAACTAAAACTAAAGAAAAATTAGAAAGATTGGAAGAGATCATCGAAAGCCCGATGCAGACTCTACACAAGAAGCTTTACAATCTGCATGATTTTATTGGAAAAGCACAGTACTCAGGTTTGCACAAATTCTCAAACATCATCACCTTGCGCAAGTTATTTGAAGAAATCTTTTGCATATCTTCAAACAAGGGGGAAGATAAAGTTGAAGGTGATGCTGCTAAAGATAAAGCTGAAGGTGATGCTGCTAAAACTGATGCTGATGCTGAAGAAATCTATGCCAAACTATTGGTCGAAGAGCAAGACCGACAAGTAGATGCTGATCTACTGACCACTCAACTAAATAGAGAAGAAGTTGATAGTCTGATCGAGGAGTTGATTGCAGAAGAGACTTTTACAGATACATGAACTGAGGAAGATGAAGAAGCCTCAGTTAAAGCTGTGTTGAATATCAGGAAAAAGTTTGTAATATGTGTCAGATTGAAAGAAAATCTAAAGGCAGTGAAAGATAACGAGACAAGAATCAAGGGGGAAAAGACTAAAGAAAAGGAACCTAGTCTTATTTCAGAAGAAGAAGAAAAGATGATGAATGAGGAAATTAAAGAGACCTTGATAAAGCTCAAGAACCAAGAAAACGAAGAGGCAAATCGATTGATCAATGAATATCTGGAAATCAAGCCCAGAGTTAATGAATCAACTGAAGAAGGAAAGGCAAGAAGACATCTAGAAACTAAAAGAAGCATTTTCTTGGTGAAAAGATGAAATTATTGGAAAAAGGAAAATTGTAATGAATTCAGTTATTCGGTTTGTTTTGTAATGAACTCAGCTGTTCTAGCTTGTTATTTTAATTTGTTATGATTTCTTGCATTATTCTTTCATTATTGCTTTTAGGGAGGGTTATGATACATCATAAAAAAAGGGGAAATTGTTGGAAATAATATTTGTGTTTTGATGATGATTTGTCATGTAATTAGTAACATCACTAACAACCCACGATGATGAAGTCATAACTAGCTGTTATAGTTCGTAATGAAAGAAGAAGCAATAAATGGTCTACGTAAAATGTATAAGTTCTATTTAGAGTCCGAACTTTGTATAAGTTGTTTCGGACAAGCATTGTAATAGATAGGAACTAGGCGAATAGCCGGGTCACGGCAAGCAACCGAGTATACATATGAAGAACGAGAGGGTTCAAACTCGCTTATGAGAAAACCGAAGAAGATAAGTTCGCTGAGGGTCACAGACTCAGTTGGCTTACCTAGAATACTGGAGAACTGAGGGTTCAAACTTAGTTGATGAAGAACTGAGGGGCACAAACTCAGACTGAAGAACTGAGGTGGCAAACTCAGTTAGAATCTGATTAAGTGGTGACTATAAGTCAGGATTCATGCAAGTCTGTGGTGACCTGAAAACTGAATTGTAGATCATGTGAAGCTGAATAATCTTAAGGACAAAGATTATCGCTTACCAAGAAAAGAAGAAACTCGAATGGTGTACTCGACTTAGTCAATTAAAGTCGGATGTCAAGAATATGAGGTACTCAGTTTTGAAGAAGAGTAGAAAACTGAGTTAAGGCCTTGTTGAAATTTGAATCAACAAAACGACAAAAGGTCGTACATATGAACGTTGGCTAAACGACAAATGCAACGGCTATAAGATTCATCTTACCATTCCATTTCCCCTATAAATACACAGAGGGAAACACTTTAGAGATGAGACCGGAAAAAGCTTTACAAGCATATATCTAAAGATCCAAATCCAAAAAATCAGATTTCATATCTAGAAAAGGGGAAGCCAACATAATTGCCTTGAAGATTGAAAAGAAAGATCCAGTAACCCATTAAGGGGGAAGAAGGCATCTTGGAGCTGCAACGCTATATCCAGAAGAAGCAAACAGCTCACTGAATTAATCACTTGATTAATTCTAAACCTAACCTTTGTGAAAAAGGGTTGGCAGTGCATAGTTTGAGGAGAGCAACTCCACCTTTCCTCATACGGTTGCAACTTTGTTGCCACAACTGTTGGTGCAGTCTGCGGACTGTGTTTGTGTTAGTGGTGAGATGGTGAAGGAGTCATTCCACCTCCGAAAGATCAGTGTGCAGAGTGAAGGGAGCAATTTCACCTTTCTTCATTATGTGTAGACAGTGAAACTAGGGCGTCGTGAAGGACTGTCATTGGGCTAGGATTTTGTAACAGTTATCTCAAGATTCTAGTGATACCTCCTACACCACAGGAGAAGGGGAGACATACGGGATTACACCACCGGAACTTCCATAAACAAACTTTGTGTTGATTTACTTTATGCTTTTATATTTGTTCTATGTTTGCTTTAATTATTGCATAATCATTTTATCACTTCACTCAGCAAACATTAGACACTGAGTTAGCACCAAAATGTTACATAGGAGGTTCATATCTTTATTGACACATCTATTGCACGAAAGGCTTGTTCTTATCCGCTGCAAGTTAATTCAGTTCCAGCTTTCGCAGAACTGAATTAGCTAACTCCTTACAAGTTTAAAGGTTAGGAACAAAACTGAACTGAGCATCAGTTTGTTAGTTCAGCCTTGAGTTTGACAAAACTCAGTTCCTGGGGTACTTCCGGTTTAGGGAAAGTTTTTGGTGACAAGTTTATTCACCCCCCCCCCCTCTAAACTTCGTTAGCCTTTCCAAGGGACCAACAAAACTTCATACAAAAATTGGTAACTTTGTAAAATAAGTGTAGTGTCATTCACATTAGGGTGTAATCGATCCGAGTCGAGTCGATACTCCCTAGGCTCGAGCTCGAATCAACAAAAAAAGTTTGGGCTCGATTGAGCCATAAAAAGGAAACATCTAACTCGACTGGCTAAGTACTTGATATAGGTCGACACGGCTCATAAGCTCGATTTCCCGTGAAAAATCTTCCTAATTTCGGGACAAAAAGTTCAACAAAAATGTTGATGTCACTGCATATTTGATTGCCGATCTCACAACATAAATTGTTGATGTCATTCATAGATGATTGCTGATGTCACTGCATAAAATGTTGATGTTACTGCATATCTAATTGCCGATGTCACTGCACAAATTGTTGATGTCACGCATATATGATTGCCGATGTCACTGCATAAAATGTTGATCTCACTACATATATGATTGCCGATGTCACTACATAAAAAATTGAATTAAGGTGAAAGATTTTTGTTGACCGTAGTTTTATATCAAAAGATATAGCCATTTGAAGTCGATTTTATGAAGAAAAGAAATCAATTTTATGAAATTTAGTCGAAAAAATATCAAATGTCATCATGGTGTTGCTTTATCAAATGTCAATGCATCCCGATGGTCTCTGAATCGCGGTGTCTCTGTATCGGGGGTGGTCACTTCATCACGGTGTCTCTGCATCGGGGGTGGCCACTGCATCACGGTGTCACTTCATCGCGATGTCTCTGCATATATGATTGCCGATGACGGTACATAAATTGTTGATGTCATTCATATATTATTGCTGATGTCACTGCATAAAATGTTGATGTCACTGCATATCTGATTGCCGATGTCACTGTATAAATTGTTGATGTCACGCGTATATGATTGCTGATGTCACTGCATATATGATTGTCGGTGTCACTGCATATATGATTGCCGGTGTCAATGCATCGCGGTGGTCAAAGCATCCCGGTTGTTAGTGCATCGCGGTGTCTCTACTTTGGGGGTGATCACTGCATCGCGGTGTCTCTCTATTAGGGGTGGTCACTGCATCGGGTTGCCCCTACATTGCGGTGCCAATGCATCGCGGTGGTCAATACATCGCGGTTGTCGGTGCATCGCGGTGTCTTTACATCGCGGCGTCTCTGCATCGCGGTGTCACTTCATCACGGTAGTCAATGCATCGCGGTGGTTAATGAAAAAAAAGAAAAAATAAATTTTCACTGTCCGCTGAAGGGAAAAAAAACCTCTTTCATCGTCCAGGTGAAAAAAAAAACCTTTCAGCGTCCAGTTGAAGTAAAAAAAATTCACACAAACTTTCGGCACGTCCCGGTTCCCTCCTCTTTTCTTTTTTTTTCCTCCTTCATTATGGTTATTTGGGTCTATCTACCTAATTTTTGTCCTTATAACTAAGTGTTTTTTTAGGTGTCTTTTTTGCCTAATTGAATCCAATATGTGTCATTTTGAATAATTGTACCTAAAATAAGTCTCATATTATATGTAAGCCTATACTACGTCGTATCGAGTTAAGAAAAACGGAAGCTAATAGACTCGGGTATATTTTTTTTCTAACAATCAAGAATAGAAACATCACTCTAAAGATAGAAGGGGGTGTCTTATTACAATGAAAATCTCCAAAGAAACTTACAACGTATGGAACCTCCAAAAGGATAATAAAAGAAATTACAAAGTCAAAAGGAAATACATCATATTTCAAAAGCCAACTGAATAAAACTAGAAAGCCATAACAAAAGAAATAATGAAAAACTTCAAGATAGCGTGCTGAAATCCTCATCGAATTCCGGCTCAACCTGTTCATCTTTTCTTCCCCAAACACATAGAAAACATGCATTTGAGGTAAGTACAATGTACTTAGTAAAAGGTAGAAGCTACAAATTAATTAAGGTTTATAACACAAGATTTATAATTAATAGATTATCTTTATAAGACCGACTCAATGTAGGGCTCACTTCATGTCAATCAACATGTCATAACTATACATATCTAGCTTAACTTATCTTGGTCACATCAGCATCAAGGGCACTATGCATGGCGTGTATCAGCCTGAAGATATTCTTGCTAACTAACGGGGATTAGCACCGGATAGCTCCGGGGTCTCCCCGGTATGCGTAAACGTTCGATGAATTTCATCCACTACCCTTCATCCTTTTGAGCTAGTAGCGTTGTTCACCGTTATGAACGTATCATATCGCCGATATATATCGGTGCCTTAGCAAGAATAGCATGACATTTAATTTTTTTACTAACTATGTACTACCTCTGTCCCAAAATATATGTCCTTTTAGGCTTTTTCACACATATTATGAAAGTTAGTTAAATTTGTTATTTGTCATTAATTTTGATTAAAAGGACTAAAATGACCTTTCATCGGTATTAATGTAAAGTTGTAAAAAGTTGTTGAGTATATAATAAATGAGGGGTAGAAAGAGAAATCTGTAATAAAAGCTTTATTGGTTTTGTAAATGGACTTACATTTTGGGACAAAACTAAAAAGCTAAATGGACATACATTTTGGGACGGAGGTAGTAATTTATTATGTGTTAACTAGCCACCTAAGTGTTTTCAAGGCAAAGTTGTCCTTAACAACTCGCTCCCTCACTCGACGCTTAGACACCACATCTTATCAAGTACACAGACATTGGTGGATTCTAAATCACCAAAGCACAAGCTTGTAGTGCCCTTCCGACGGTCCTAAACTTGAACTCTTTGGAAGAGTACATTCGGTGCTGGAACTGAACGCATCAGAAACTCAATGAAGGCTTGTTCAAGTTTAATTAACGTTATTAGGTTAAGAAACAACATTTAAGACTTATACCATAACGTAAAAAACGTTTTTCCCAAAACAGGGGCACTGTGTGCACATTCCAGGTAATGTGTGCACATTGGGCAACAGAAAACATTCTGCCCGGTCAATGTGTGCACATTCCAGGGAATGTGTGCACATTGGGCAACAGAAAACATTCTGCCCGATCAATGTGTGCACATTCTAGGTAATGTTTGCACATTGGGCCTGCTCAAAACAAAAATAGCATTCTGCCTCAGCAATGTGTGCACATTGCTAGCGAATGTGTTCACATTGAGCGCAGAAAAGCCCTAAACACGTTTTCCTACACTTTTACGATCTCTACTCAAATCCAAGAAAGTTGAACACAGAAATAACTCAAAAAATAGTAGAAAAACACCAATTTATCATGGCTAAACATTAGCTAACATCTCAATAACTTCTAAGCTTGATTTCTATCATAAAATCACACCAAAACACAACCTTAACCTTACAAAACGTAATCAAATTGTAGGAAGAGCCTCTTACATGATAGAAATCAAATCCAAGTCCAAACTCCCAGAAAAACAGCAGCAAAACGACCCTTTCCTCACATAAAACCTAGGTGGTCAATCCAAATAGGTTAGATTCGATCACACGCTTCTATTGTAGGAAAACAACGAATAATATGAGTTTTAATCCCTAAAACTCATCCGAGAACACATTTAGGTCGAATTTACATACCTTGGCAAAGCTCAAAACATTTAGTACTGAAACGACGCCCTCTTCACGACGATTCCAAAGCTCTACACGAATCTGAAAACCATTAAGACACGCCTTAGAATTCGGAAGAAGTCTCTTAGCCCTTTTCTATTGCTCTCAAGCATTTCTCAAGAACGTAAAACCAATTTCTGATTTTGCTAATAGGTTATACGTATAATGAGGTGATTATTTTCCTTAAATAACCATTCCTTAAATAATAACCTATTATTTCTTTTCCTTAATTATTCTCTAAAAATAAAAAAAATTTAGATTTTCCAAAATATATATACATATTTCGACATATATGTATATATATAAATACTTAAATCCACAAAAGAAGTAAAAAATATAATATTTCGATTTCGCAAAACGACACGTCTGCCCTTTCCCGAAAATCAGAATATTACATTCCTCCCCTCCTTAAGAGGAGTTTCGTCCTTAAAACTAGAACATACCTAGTAAATCCACAAAATCTGGAAACTCGCTGATCATATCATCTTCAACTTCCCAAGTTGCCTCACTCGGTGAATGATTGCTCTATTGCACCAGGACTAAAGGGATCATCCATCTTTTCACCATCTTTTCCTTCTGGTCTAGAATATTAATCAGTTTCTCATCATATGCCAGGTTATCTTGAAGAACTTCCAGATCAACTGTAGTTTCAACATCAGTCTTTATCAAAAACTTCTTCAACATTGATGCGTGGAAAACATTATGGACTCTCGACATTGATTTTGGTAACTTGAGCTTGTAAGCCAAAGGTCCAACTCTTTCCAAGATCTCAAATGGTCCAACGTACCTTGGACTTAGTTTTCCCTTTTGTCCAAAATGTTTAACTCCTTTCATTGGTGATGCTCGTAGATAAACTCTTTCTCCCACATCAAACAAAGGGTCTTCTTATAACATTTGCCCACCTTTTTTTTGTCTATCTTGTGCTACCTTCAAGTTTTTCCTAACCAACTGACCCTTTCTTTAGATTGTTCAACAAACTCCACCCGGTGACTTGTCTTTCCCCGATTTCATCTCAAACAACGGCGTCCGACATTTTCTCCCATACATGGCTTCAAATGGTGGCATACCTAGTCTTGCATGATAATCGTTGTTGTAGGCGAACTCGTACGGGTAGGTAGTCATCCTATGATTCGCCTACTTCCAAAACACAAGTTCTTAGCATATCCTCAAGTGTTTGAATGTCCGTTCGACTGCCCATCTGTTTGAGGATGAAAAGCCGTACTCAAATCCAATTTTGTACCTAAAGACTTTTGCAAACTCTTCCAAAAATGGTTGACAAAACGACTGTCGCGGTCTAAAATTATCGAGATAGGTACTACTTGTAACATCACTATATTGTCCAAGTATAGTGGCGTCATCTTCTTCAAGGACATATCAACTTTTTTTGGCAAGAAATGGGCTGATTTGGTCAATCTATCCACAATCACCCAAATCGCATCATGCCCACTCTTCGTCTTCGGCAAACCGGTGATGAAATCCATCGTGATCTTATCCTATTTCCACTCAGGGATATCCAATGGCTTAAGCATCCCTCCTGGCCTTCTATGATCTGGTTTAACTTTCGGGCAAGTATCAAATTCTCTTACATACTTAGCTATTCCACTTTCATAGAGGGCCACCAAAGCTTTTCCTTCAGGTCTCTGTACATTTTAGTAGCTTCTGGATGTACTACAAAAGCAATCCTATGTGCCTCTCGCATGACTCTTTGCCTTAAGTCACCAACATTGGACACACATAAACGATCCTGGTAGAAATGGTTCCCATTCTTATCTAAAGCATAACCCACTATAGGCTTTTCCCTTGCAACCCGCTTCAAATCAACCAACACTGGATCTTCATCTTGCTTTTCCCGAATATCCACCATCAACTTGGAACTCGCTAACAATGGTGCCATAAACTATTGATCTTCAATTTACTCAAAACCCCGGATTTCCAGCCTATCTAACTGTTCTGCCACACCTTCAATGCTTGAAAATGCAACCACTTGTTTTCTACTCAAAGCATCCGAAACCATATTTGCTTTACCCAGATGGTATTGAATGTCCAAGTCATAATGCTTTACGAACTCCAACCATCTCCGCTGTCTCATATTCAAATTCTCTTGAGTGAAGAAATACTCTAAACTCTTGTGGTCTATAAAAATTCTATCCTTGACTCCGTATAAGTAATGCCTCCAAATCTTCAAGGCAAAAACATGATCGCATGTAAGTTGTCGCTTATACTAGCAAGAGTACTAGGTCAAATTATATCATAGCAATGGCGAATCAAGGTCGATGCCACAGAGACAATGCAACTCAACTATAAACGAATCTTACCTAATTGAGAAGACAAATACGGTCATTGACCAACAATAACATAGAGAAACTTGGTATTCATCCCCGCCCCCACCTATCTCGCTTGCTTGGTGCAATTAATCCTTACGTTTACTTCCCCACATAATTTTCTTAAATCAATCGAATGTTTTAATTCAATTTAGCTACGGGTGCAATCTCTTAACCCTATCCACTTCAATTGTAAGGACATCATACAATATTTATGCAACTAACCTCTTTCGTTGGTTGTATTAGTCCATATGCAATAAGTTTTAGAGATGCTGAATTAAGACCGAAAACCTCCTGAAGCAGCTATTGACTATGACTAGAACGTGCCTAGGGATCCATCAAGACTATGTCCTAATTAACACTTCACTAACAGTCCTTAATGTTAATTTACGATATATGAATATTAGATTGGCCAGACCTAATTAATCGTTTTAATTAATCCCGTCGATCAACGTAGCTAACGCTGAATCTCAAGATTATGGGCCCTAAAAGTTGCCTCGATTAATCAGTAAAGACCGCCGATTAATCGGGGGCATCGGTTCCTATTCTGGAATCTACATTACTTCATTCTGATTAATTCAAGTAAATTATGGGGTTGTTAACATGTAGATTAACTTTAACATGTAAATACAAGTAGATCTACCATATTAAAGACATAAAGGAACGTTCAAACTTCATACCTTAGGTTATGGAGATCTAGCTTGATCTACTCAAGCTAGAGATGGCACAGAGGGAAGGACACCAGAAAGTAAATCACCAAAAAACTAATGAAAACTTTATTTCATGAAACTTTGTCAATGTATATGAAAAGTTATGAAGGCCTTCTTTTACAATCGTAATCTGACACTTTATATAGGCTTAATGGCTGACTTAAGACTCAATAAAACCCTAACCGAACAAGTCATTGAAGATGTACATGCAGTGTAAGAACTAGAAGACAACTTGGAAGCATGTTAACTTGTTTTCTATCACATGTTGAACCTAAATCAATAGATGAAGCAATCCAAGATGCTGATTGGATAACATCTATGCAAGAATAACTCAATGCATTTGAAAGAAATGAAGTTTGGGATCTTGTAGATAGACAAGACTTAGCTAATATCATTGGAACAAAATGGGCATTCAGAAACAAGATGGATGAGCAAGGAGTAATTGTCAGGAACAAGGAAAGATTGGTAGAAAAGGGATATTCACAAGCATAAGGCATATATTATGATGAAACATTTACACCAGTGGCCAGATTAGTGGGAATCAGATTATTCCAGGCATTTGCAGCTTACAAAGATTTCAAATTCTATCAGATGGATGTCAAGAGTGCATTCCTGAATGGACAACTGGAAGAAGAAGTATATGAGGAGCAACCCCCTAGAATTCAAGTCAAAGGAAAACATGATAAAGTATACAAACTCAAGAAAGCACTATATGGATTCAAGCAAGCACCAAGAGTTTGGTATGACACACTATCTCAATTCTTGATCAATATTGGATTTTGCAAAGGCACTATAGACAAGACCTTGTTCAAACTAGAAGATGGATCTGTTGGAAGTAACGCCCGAAAGACAATTTATGTAATTGTTTTTATATTTAATAAATGATATAATTAATTTCATCTTATTATTTGCTTTGTGCTTATATATTATACACTGCTGAAACCCCCAAGTTGTATCATATATAGCCATATAAATTAGTGTGTGTCACTAGTGAGGATTAAGTTTATGGTGATACACTTGAACTATTAGTCGTAGTGAACTTAATCAAAGTATGTGGTCTATTGATTAAACCACCATTAATGCGCCCGTAACACTTTAAGGTGTGACCGTCTTATCCGGACCGTCGATATTGGTTATCTAAGCGGGGCATTTATATATGATGTAGTCATATAGGATCGGGCCAATTTAATCGCATTTCTCATATAACTCTGTGATTGAGAAATCTCATTAAATTACAAAATGATCATATATGGATTAACCTTAATCCTGAAGTGATTGCATACTCCTACTTGTTTCAAGATAGGGTTTGATGTGTTCGTTATGGATTGCTAAGAGGTGTGGTCCAAATCACTTTCACGTTGGCACTATTCTGGAATGAGTTAGAAGTGTGTGTCTCACAGATATGGAATCTATTCCTTCCTGCGGGAAGTAGAAAGACAATCCTCTTATTTGTTAATTCTAGAAACTGATCGATCGGCCGAGTTCGTATTGGTTATACACTAATTGATCACAAGTGGGTTAATGGTAAATACGGATAAGATGTAGTGAAGAAGGTTTACGGAAATAATCCTGCTTCGTTACGGATAGTCTACGGAGGGTTAGCCTATATATAATGATTATATCAATGGACACTTATTGACTCGAAGTTTGAGAATAAGTTATACCTATAATCTACAGAGTTAAGTTTCGGATTTATGGTGGCATAATTCCGAAATTAATAAGTTGAGTAGAAATATTTTGTTCGATGAATATTTTATTCAATTTATTGTAGCTACTGGTTATAGGTCAATGGTCATCGGGTTGGCTCCTAACACGTGAGTGTTTTCTCATTTTGTGGAACCTCGAGAATAAATTAAATAGTTGGTCTATTTAATGAAAATATGCGAATATTACTTATTTGGTAAATAATATGAAAAATAGAAAATACATTTTCTATTAATTTTAACGGCAAAGTGGCCCCACACAAGTTGAGGAAATTATGAGAGGTGATTTTCCTAGTTTATGTCGCATATGTAATTAATTAATTATTTATTTGTTAGATAATTAATGGAAAAATAAGAGATTGATTTTATAATTATTATCTCATTTATGGAGATTATCTCTTATTTTATTGCAAATATCCTTTTCTTATGGAAAGGGTAATTGTATTGTGAAAAGGATGACTCTCTTTTGACTAGTTAATTTCCTATATAAAGAGAGTTCCTCCCAACAAAATAACAGATCAATATTGCGCCACACACAACTAAAAGAAGAGAAAAATTAGTTTCTCGTTCTAATCATTGGGAGAAGAAAAACTTGGAGTTTTTCTTGAGCATATTCGAGGAAGTTTTACTACGAGGATCGACGTCCACCGGTCGTCGCTTGGAGATACAATCCGGAAGACTGCAGCTTCTCTTTTGTCGATTACGGCTCCTTCTTCTATTGGGTAAATCTTCAACTTTCTTGTAGTTAATTAATTTATTATATGAATTAAATCGTGGTAAAATCGCTGCGAATTTAATTCGTAGCTTCCGCTGTGCATGATCGAACATCTCGATCGGTGCTATGAATCAGATTTGACGATGCATTTATGGATCGGATCCATATTCGGGTTTCTGTATATCCAGCATGTGGTATCAGAGCGAGGTTAAAGCGATTTTCCGATTTTCATTGCTTAATTAATTAATTAATTAGGAGTGGAATTGAATAAAAATTGCATCTTTTATATTTTAATTATATATATATGTGTGGTTAAATGTTCTTGGTTGACGAGATGGATTGGGGTTGGTATTGTTTACCCGTTAGATCTGATGTAAACCCGTTTTTTCCGGGTATAGGAAGTTACGTAAATTGTTGCAATTTTAAATTCCTAGAAAAATAGTTAGTTTTAGGATCTGTTATATTTATTAAAATCACGAACCTATTTATCAAAGAAGATTGGGGTAGCGTAGTGGATGGAAGTGCAGATTCGGATTGTGACATCGAGGATTCAAGCCAAATTAGATCCATTTTTATTCAAAATTTTCCAGAAAAGTTTCTTTTTCGAAGGGAATAAAAAATTATGCAATAGCAGGGATTCAAACCCGGGTGCTGCGGATGCAAGGATAGAGTGTGGACCAACTCGGCTAGAAGGTTTTTTGTTGAAGAACTGGATCGGTTAATTAATAAAGACGCGAGATCCGGCTTTTTATCATAGATAATGAGTAAACCCACTAGATTGGGTTTAGGATAATTTATTTATGGTAGATTAGATACGTGGGTACCAACGGTCCATCTCGCCGGTTTATTTTTTTGCATTTATTTTCTTATATGATTATTTATGTGATATAACTATGCCAAACCATTCATCATATTCCTGAATTCCACTCCTAGCTTATGCCTACATGTAGAAAATTAATTTTGGCATTAATTAGACATGTATGGACACGGTAATTAATTTAGATTAATTTAGGTAATTAATTAAATTAATTGAACAAACGGAATATTATATGGATATAAAATTCACATGATAAAAATAAAATTTACTAAATAAATTTGTTTTTGGGATCTAAAATTCTTTGAGAATTTTGATTATGTAGTGTCTACATAAATAGGATTTAATAACCGAAAATTTTGAAAATACACTAACTAGACGGTATTTGGAACCGATAAGTTGATGATTGCTTTTCATGATTTATTGTTTTCGATTATTGGAAAATTCTGAGATCGTAAATTCTTATCATGATAAAATTAGGACTATAAAATTCATTGGTGAATTTTCGTTGTGTAGTGTCTATACAAGAGTTTTATAAATGATCGGAAAATTGGAAAATCATGAATAAGGTGACATTAGTTATATGGTATTTGGAACCGATAAACTAGTGGGAGCTTTAAATTTTGTGATTTATTAATTTTCGAATTATTCAAAAATCCATAAAGTCCTAATGTATTAGGATTATAAAATTCTTGGTGAATTTTAATTGTGTAGTGTCTACACAAGGAATTTTTTGTAAAATTGAGAAATTGGAAAATCATGAATATAGTGACACTAGTTAGACGGTACTTGGAATCGATGAACTAGTGGGAGGATTAACTTAAATATTCATGATTTATTGCTTGTTTTCGGATTGTAAAGAAATTCTGAAAAACCTTACTTATTTTTCAAAATAACGAGTGGGAGCGGGGTAGGTGACAACCGACCCCACGTCCTCTGCTGTTGACACATTCAAGTGAGAGAATGGTGCCGCCTCATGCCGCTTTGATTTCGGCCCCCTAAGGATGGCCTTCACCGCTATCAAAATGCATGGCTTGGTCTCCGAAAGGAGAGGATTTTGGGTACTCGTCGGGTCACTGACCGACCCTAACGCGGCATACTCGGGGCGTACTTTGAGATTTGAAATAGTAGGTCACACTCACAAGGATATTTTTGGAAATATCTTGGATAGAAAAAGAAAGGTAATCAAAAATTAAATGGAGATGTCTGATTCTTAGTTAATTGTTGAGAGAGATTGTCTCAATTTAATCGTCACCTCTTTGACCTACCCTAAGGCGGCACTGAAGGTGTGAGATTAAATCCTTGGAATGGTAGGATAAACTGCATACATGACATCACGCTTATTATTCCTAAAATTATTATATGTTGTGGTGTATGATTTGATTTATATTTCGTCATAATTTATTTTACAACTATATATCATATCAAGATGACTAGATCGCTTAAATAATTAAAATTGATCGATGATGACTTCGTGAAAGTGGAAAAGTAACAAGAACATTGAACTCATAAATCAAGAATGCAATTAATTTTTTCGGTGGAGGATTTCCCTCTTAAGCTTTCAAACTTATGTGACATTGATGAGTATGTCACTCGTGTTGAACGAGAGACAACCGATATAAGTTCAAAGATGACAAAATGATTTGGTATCAATATCACCGGACATCCCACAGTTCACGAGTAGTGTCTATTCAAATGAACGACTAGTTTGCGGCCATTTCCTCTAAAGAAATCCAATGATTGGAAAGAATGTCTAAAAAATAAGACATCAAAACTAAATAAGTTAAAAGCTAAACCAAAATATTAATGAAAGAAAGAAAGGATAAGGAAAGTGATTTCAGATCATTAACCTATGAATCCTTCGAGACTTTCTTAACCGGGTAAAATGATCAGGAATCCAAGTTCTTTTGTAATAACGAGGTAGCTAGGAATTCATGATTGAAGAGTAGGCTATCGCGGGCGATTATTTCAAATTTGAGATAGTGAGAGTGATATAAGGAAAGAAATTTCGGGTTTTAATCCTTGAATATCGCAGAAATTTAATTTATGTTTTCAGATTCGTTGGAACGAATGAATTCACTTTCAAATAGAAAATATAGTTGCCTTAAAGAAAGTGAATATTACATTTGTATATGATTCTGAGACTCGGATGTTTTTCTGATAAAGTCAGAACCACTAAGAAATGATGGAAAGGTATATGTAACACATCATGAACTATTAAGGCAAATGGTTTCCGTATTTAGATAAACAATTCTTCAGCATCTATTAATGAGTGCATATATACTAAAGATAAGATCTTAAGACTGGCTAAGGGTGATTCCTATCTCCAAGTCTAAGAACACTATCTCAAAGGAAAAATGACTAAGTAACCTTTCAATTTGGAATGGGTAATAGAGCTGAAGAAGTATCATAGCTTGTTCATAATGACCTTCGGGGTCCTATAAGGATACAAGCTTGTGGGAGCTTTTGAGTGGTAGATATTCTGTTTGATAACTACTTGAAACGCTGATTAGTTTATCAAAATATTTTGAGGAATCTCTGATATTACCAGAGAATAGAGTATTACATGCTCAGATATAGTATATAGCATGGTTTGGCACTAATGCTCGGCCTCCCTCCGAGTGAAATGATTTCACTAAAGGGATAAACCATGAATTGCCTTGTATAGTTATTTATATGTTACAATACACTGCTTAACTCAATTAAGATATTGATTGCAAAATAACGGTTTACATGTTATGTAATGCTGAGAAGTCCACCTAGAATATGCTTATGAATTTATGGATAAGGAGTGAACTACGTTTACTCCACTTCGGTAAATAGAGGCATTTATCACTTGGTGCTTGAATGTAGGACTGGAGATTTTGCATACACGTTCAGATTGTTACTATTCGTGAAATATCTTAATGCAATGAGTAAAGGTTGGTTATAAGATTCCTAAGATCGGATAATGAAGGTTGAACTGTCACAGCCTTTCTGAAAGAATGTTAAAATAACAACCTTGGACCTTGAAGTAAATTTACTCTAGGAGTACTATCTGATTTAATCAGACCGCATCCAACATTGATTGTTGGGGGTTACGCTGATAAACATTACTAAACCAGATCAGAATGTCAATGCACTCAAATGCAGTGGGAGTATGGTTTATCCACTGACTCGCTGTGATTATGCAGACTTTACAGTCTGCTGGGGGTGATTGATAACATATGGTCTTTTGGAAGGGTTGTATAGGATTCTGATAAATATGAGGTTGGTTTAAAGTCATATACCTATAAATGGAGTTTTGGTACTCCACTTCAGTTCACACTCTTGTAGAACCACCTGAGTGTCTCAAACCCAGTGGGAGAAACTCGATCTACGTGAAAAGAGTCGAATGAATGAGAAAGTTTATCTTTCTAAGCAAAGCCAAGTGGTCTAGGGTAATTCCCTGAGAAGTATATAGTTCAATAGGGGTGATGTCCTGAAAGTTTCTCACCACTCAGCCTTGCATGACTACATGGAAAGTAGAAAGATTACCAGGGATGATGCCATGAAACTTTCTTACCGTACAACGGAGCTTGAATTTATTCGAAACCGAGAAGGGTTTTTAGCTTAAATCTAATGGCAGATTGACTGCCTATGCTTATATCCATCAATGGATTAAAGTAAAGCTCTAGGTCATTAAAAGCCACATGTTTGAAATGTGTGGCCTTGACCAGTATATTGATAAGTCTTTCATAGACAGAGCATCAATGTTGGTAAAGTAGTGAATATTGGTGTTCATAAAGATAACACTGCAACAATTGGGAGCAGCATGGGGGTGTTATCTGAAGTCAATAACTGACGTGCCGAAGTTTCTCCGAATCAGAGGAGTGGACTAGATTCTTAGAATTTGATTCGGTCCAATTCATGAGAACTTGTTGTGGTACTATCCAATCAATCTTATTGTTTAAGATAATAATGCATTTACATATGCGATATTCAACGAGTGGTTGCCTACCCAACCCCCACGGAATAATTCTCTCAATCTTCGGATATAGAGAAAATAGGATAAGTTCTCTTTTGGATAGAGAATGTCAGATTATTAAAAGTCAATAATAGTCGAATCTTGGATTAGGACATTGAGTAGCAGTATAATGCATCCTCAAGTACCTTCGGAGAATGAGGAGTAATATGCGTCTATATTCAGGTGCAAACCTGAGTATTGTTGACTACTCTGATTTTGACTTACAGTCAGATTAAGGAAGATAGTTAATCATTCTCTACTTAGTGTTTACTCATAAGTGATAGAGCTATAGTCTGGAGCAATCCAGCACTGCCAATTTGACTCTGTTAGTCGAATACATAGAAGCTTCCGGAGCAGCTAAAGTGGAAGTGTGGCTTGAGCAGTTCTTTATTGGATCAGGAAGTGATTCCAGGTCTCGATGAGCTGATACAATTTTACTGTGAAAACAGTTGAGAGGTAGCTCATGCAAATGTTCTTTGCAGTCAAAAGAGGTCAAAAGCATATTGAGAGTACCACCCGATCGGACGGACCGTGCGAGAGGCGATGTTTCGGTCCTAAAAGATTGCCTCGAGCCGACAACCTAGCGGATCGCTTTTCCAAGTCGTATGGAATCTAATGTCACCGATAAGCGCTTGCGGTGTATGAAATTGGGAGATAGGTCTCATCTACTTTGAAGCAAGTGGGAGAATGTAGTGGATAGATAGAATAAGGGTGTGGTTCCCTAAAAATAATTGTTGCTTGTCTTTGCAGGAAAGTGGGAGATTGTTGGATGTAGTGCCCGAAAGACAATTGTTGCTTGTCTATACGGTCAAGTGGGAGATTGTTGGAAGTAGCGCCCGAAAGACAATTTATGTAATTGTTTTCATATTTAAAAAATGACAAATTAATTTCATCTTATTATTTGCTTTGTGCTTATATATTATACACTCGAAAACCCCAAGTTGTGTCACAAATGAGAATTAAGTTTATGGTGATGCATTTGAACTATTAGTCTGTGGTGAACTTAATCAAAGTATGTAGTCTATTGATTAAACCACCATTTATACGCCCAGACCACTTTAAGGTGTGACCGTCTTATCCGGACAATCGATATTGGTTATCTAAGTGGGCCATTTATATATGATGTAGTCATAGAGGACTGCACCGATTTAATCTGCATTTCTCATATAATTCCGTGACTGAGAAATCTCAGTAAATAACAAGTTGATCATATATGGATTAACCTTAATCCTGAAGTGATTGCATACTCCTACTTGTTTCAAGATAGGGTTTGATGTATTCGTTAAGGATTGCTAAGAGGTGCGGTCCGAATCATTTTCATGTTGGCACTATTCTAGAATGAGTGAGAAGTGTGTGTCTCACCGACATGGAATTCATTCCTTCCAAATGGGAAGTAGAAAGACAATCCCCTTATTTGTTCATCCTAGAAACGATCGATCGACCAAGTTCGTATTGGTTATGAACTAATTGATCACTATTTGGTTAATGGTAAATAAGGATAATATGTAGTGAATGAGGTTTACGGAAATAATCCCGCTACATTAAGGATAGTCTATGGAGGGTTAGTCTGTATATAATGATTATATCAATGGACACTTATTGACTCGGCGCTTTGAGAGTAAGTCATATCTATAATCGATAGAGTTCAATTTTGGATTAATGATGGCGTAATTCCGAAATTAATAAGTTGAGTAGAAATATTCGGTTCGATGAATATTTTATTCAATTTATATTAGCTACTGGTTATAGGTCCATGGCCCTCGGGTTGGCTCCTAACACACGAGTATTTTCTCGTTTTGTAGAACCTCAAGAATAAATTAAATAGTTGGTCTATTTAACGAATATGCGAATATTATTCATTTGGTAAATAATATGTAAAATAGAAAAGACATTTTCTATTAATTTTAATGGCAAAGTGGTGCCACACATGTTGAGGAAATTAGGAGAAGTAATTTTCCTAGATTATGTCACGTGTGTAATTAATTAAATATTTATTTGTTAGATAATTAATGGAAAACTAAGAGATTGATTTTATAATCATTATCTCATTTATGGAGATTATCTCTTATTTAATTGCAAATATATTTTCCTTATGGAAAAGGGTAATTGAATTGTGAAAAGGATAAGTCTCTCTTGACTAGTTAATTTCCTATATAAAGTGAGTTCCTTCCAACATAATAACAAATCAATATTGCGCCACATACAACTAAAAGAAGAGAAAATTAGTTTCTCATTCTAGTCATTGGGAAAAGAAAATTTGGAGTTTTTCTTGAGCATATCCGAGGAGGTTTACTATGAGGATTGACGTCCACCGCTTCGCTTAGATATACAATCCGGAAGACTGTGGCTTCTCTTTTGTCGATTGCGGATCCTTCTTCTATTGGGTAAATCTTCAACTTTATTGTAGTTAATTAATTTATTATGTGAATTAAAACGTGGTAAAATCGCATGTGAATTTAATTCTTAGCTTCCGCTGTGCATGATCGAGCGTCTGGATCGGTGCTGTGAATCAGATCTGACGATCCAATTATGGTTCGGATCCGGATTTGGGTTTCTGTATATCCAGAAGGATGAAGCAACTTGCTAGTTCAAATATATGTGAATTACATTATATTTCGATCAGAAGATGAGAAGTTGCGTGAAATATTTGCAAATCAAATGATGAGAAAATTCGAGATGAAAAATTTGCAAATCAATAAGTATGATATGGATACAAGTGGTACATCAGAAACACAAATATGTTCTAGAATCATTCTTGGGAAAGATTAAAATGGAAAGGATGTTAATCAAAAGTTGTATAGAGGAATAATTGGCTCACTGCACTATTTGACTGCTAGTAGACAAGATATAGAATTTGCAGTAGGAGTATGTGCAAGATTCCAATCACAACCTAAGAAATCTCATTTATTAGCAGCAAAAGGATCATCATGTATCTAAAACACACAATGAATGTGGGGATTTGGTATCCAAAAAAAGGTGGATTCAAGTTATTATCCTACTCAAATTCAGTTGATAGACTAAGCACTTTAGGAACATGTCAGATGCTAGAGAGTAGACTAGTATGATGGTTTAGTAAAAAGCAGAATTCAATATCTACTTCAACAGCAGAGGCAGAATATATAGCATCATGTAGCTATTATGCACAAGCTTTGTGGATAAGACAACAACTAAGATACTATGGAATAGAGGAAACCACAATTCCAATCATGAGAGATAACACAAGTGTAGTATCAATTACTAAAAATCCAGTACTTCACTCATGAACAAAGCATGTGTGACATCATTTCATCAGAGATCATGTTTAAAAAGGAGATGTAATTCTGAAGTATGTATCCACTAAAGATAAATTGGATGACATATTCACTAAGACACTAAGTCAAGAAAGGTTTTCAAAATTAAGAACGGAGATGGGAATAATTAAAATTGACTAAGTTAATTGGAGTAGCTAACTGGAGTAACCAGTTGAGTGACTTCACCAACTGACTGAACCTTTTCCATTTTGGGTTAGCTCACTTGGCAGGTCAATCACTTGTACCAGCGGAGTAAACTTCACTGGTTGTTAGGAACAGTTGTTTTCATGAAGCAGCTCAATAACTCCAAACTACTTTACCAGTTGAGTGACTAGCCAAGTCACTAAACCAATCAAACCCAGTGGAGTTAGTAGAAGATTAAAGTGTGAAATGAATCAATCATTTACACATGTGGAAAATCAGAGAATAATGGAGAATTTATTGTTGGAGATTACACACATGGATTTTATTCTAATCGGATACAAGGATTAAAATACGGGAATTATTTGAAAAGAGAGAATGACGGCCACACCTTAAAAAGCGGGATTTATCATTACTTCTCTCAATCCACTTTACCATTATCCTTATTTATCGTGATTTTTATTCACATAATCACGTCATTAACGACATCACGTCTTTAAACTCCATCTCACACTCAATCGTGCAAATTTGTGTTCACACTCAAATACTTCCACTATATAAACAACACATCACCTTATTCACAAACCTTTACACCTTCATTGCAATCAAACACTAATTTTCCAGAAATTTCAAGCTTTCGATTCTCAAAATTTCAGTAAGTTTTTCAATGACCTCTTTCTCATCCAAATCTCTCTCAGTAAAGATCTATGAGAAGACAATAGCCACTGGATCATTCTTTAGACCCCAATGCAATTTAGATTTATGCAAAAACGATGCACAAGAACGAAGATTTGTTGATGGGCGTACCAATCTGGGGCTGATGACCTTTCTCAACCACCCAATCACTTTAATCAGTTATGAGAATCAAATCCCTTTTTGGAAAAATGCTTAATTTGGGGAAGGAAACACTTCAGAGGATAGTGAATCGGCTTCAGAAAGGATAACCAGCAGCCTACAAAGAAGAAAACTAGTGATTATGCCAGCCCTTATCAGTCATTTTCTCAAACAATCAATATCAGGCCCTACTAAGGTTGAGGACATAATGGTGGACACCGACGCATTCTGGTTGGAAATAGGAAAGAATGCTTGACCAAAAAACAAAAACTTCAATTGTCCCTGATCCGTAAACAAAAATCCATATGAAGAATTTGGGTTGCTTCTAATCAAATGCTTGGGAGGGAGGCTTGGTTCAATGCATGGCATGTCCAAAGTTAGGGCAAGGTTGATGGCCATCATCTATCAAGGCTTGGAATTTAACTACAAATTACATATTCAACCGGATGGAGAAACATATAAAAGGTGATTTTAATGCTCTAACAAAAGGCATAAAGAAGGGTATGACAAAACCTGGCATATTCTGGGTAAAGAAGTCCTATGGGATTCCTCTCTAGTATTTGCTGGATTGTATGAAGGTTAAACCAATTCACTTGCACACCCTGCACAATGCAAAAGTGATGTTCACTTATGTGAAGCAAGCAAAAAGAGTGCAGACAAGATCGGGACAGAAAAGAAAACAACCTGAAGGAAGCACCTCAACTACAGGAGGTGGACAAGGTCTCACACAAGAAAAATCCAGTAGAGCCTCGGCTGACCCGGATAACCCGGAAACCTGTAAGATACCCGAGAATAACATCGACCCGAAATCAACAAATTCATGATGAAACACCTTTAGAAATAAGTGATTATGAGGAAGAACAAGAAATTGTATGAAGAGATGGAAGTGAAGAAGATTTGGTAGACATCCCTGAAAGGGACATTGATGAAAGGGTTGCAGAATATTTGGCTTGGAAATTGGGTGATTCCCAAGCACAATTATCCAATTCTGACAGAGAGTTTGAAGAAGAAAAGTGGTTTTTCTCATTTTCAGGAATCACCAGTCTGATTGGCCTTATGGATGGAAAAAATATTCGGCAATTAGTTGCAAATACAAAAGCCAAATTGGTGGATCCTGAAGAAGAAGATAAAGATGTTGATCATGATGATGGAGATGATGGAGGAGATGGTCAGGATACTGATAATCAAAATGGTGATGATGAAGAAGACCACACAACTATCTCTGAGGCTTTACAACAAAGTGCCGCAGCAAAGCAAAGCCAGCAAAGTAAGCAAACTGGTTGCCCTAAGCCAGCCGATGTCAGCCGGTACAACCAGCTCAGGGAAGCAAAGAGCAAGGGGAATGTCAGACAACTCAATACCTCCTTACCATGATATCTCACCGATAAGTCCACCAGATCAGGAAACCGAATGCCTAGTTAATGCGGACCCCAAGGTGGAGTCCACCCCACCAATGCAACAAACACCAGCTGGACCGTCTGAGACAGAACAAGACTCAACACCTACCCCTATTAGTGTATCAGACAATGTTTTTCAATCTGCTGTAGACTGAATGATTGATGAAATGGAGAAGCAGGCATTATGTTATAGAGATCTTCAAACTGTAATCAAGGATAAAAGCAATTCCATGCAAAACAGACTTGAAGCAGTCTCTACATACGTTGAGATGCAAACTGATGTTACTCAGAAACAAACAAACCTAATCAAGCAGCATGTTCAAGATGTTGGAAGCAGACGTAATCCCATGGCAGCAATATTGGAAAACATGATGAGAGAATGAACCTGATTGAAAACAATCTGGACAATGCATCTGAGACATTAGATTGCACACTGTCAGTATCTGTAGCCTCAAACACCATCTTGCAAAAACGATCTGCAGCTGCCAAATAGGGGAAAGCGGTAAGCCTAAAAGATCAAGGTAGTCTAGAGGTGCAAGAGGCACAAGAAGGGGGTGAACAACCTTGTAATAGAAGTCTTTTTGAATTATGACCCTTTTATGGATGAATAAAATTTCTGAATTTTTTTATCTTTATTCTATGAAAATGTGTTAACTTATATTAAGGCTTATGAGGGTTTTGGCATCATCAAAAGGAGATAAATTGTTAGGAACATTTTATTTATTTGATGATGGCTATACTAGCTATTAAATCAAGCCTACAACTAGTTAGAAATTTTTGTATAGGCTTTACTTAGAAGCTTGACATGTTGTATAAGTTTAGTCAGACAAGCACTATACTATACTGATATGCCAGCTCAGTAAAGGCAGAGGACCATCAAAGTGGAGACACCGGCCCATTGAAATGAAGACCTTTATCGCCTGACTTATAACCAAGGAAGTCTGTGATGACCTTGGGTAAGTCTATGTATTGTTACATGTGATGGAACTTAAATCTTGTGGATTTGGTGTACACTGATCTCATCCAAAAAATACGGATCAGTGAAGTAAAGTTCTATTAGCTGCTAAATACCAGCAGGCAAGTACCAGCTAAGAAAAGAGTAGCAGACTGGTAGCAGCTAAGTAACCATAGAGTGACTGACAGCTAAGTGAAACTCAACAATCAGGTAAAGTAGTCACTCAAAGAGTAAAATAGAGAAACAACTCAGTAGAGGAAAGGCAGCAGAGTCAAGTAATTTGTCTGTATTTAATCAGAAACGTGGAACATATGAAAGATGAAGCATTTAATGCAGAATCAATCAAGGACATATTTTATGATGACCAGTTGATTGAAAACCGGATCACTGAAATCAAGGCGAATGATATCATGCTAATATCAAGGATTTTTCTGCGCATTAAATGGCCAACGGTTGGAAATTCAAAATCAAGGGATTTATGGCTACAAAAAGAAGGCATTGACAGAAAGGAGAAAAAGAACAACTATGAATATTACATATGCTAAAACTTTTTCAAATTCACAAGCCTTCATCTTTGATCTTTAAGGTTATATCCATAAAAAGATAGATCTCAAAAATACAGAGAATACAGTGATATCAAGCCTGAGATTAATCAAACTTGTGAATCCGTAATTCACAGCACCTTAAGGATCTTTTGATCAAGCAATTGAAATAGTTAGTCTGAGAAGGAATTGCAGATTTGTGATAGCTGCTGAAGGATTTGTTCCCAAGGAGTAGTGTGTGAAGACTGAGTCACTGAAGCTTCGTAGCCAGGGAGTGATAGTCTATGGATTGTGAATCTTGTGTAGTGAAGGAAAATCATAACTATTGTATTGGTTAAAGACAATAGTGAATTCTCCAATCATCACAGGAGAAGAGTGGATTAAGGGATTACACCAACCTGAACCACTATAAACCTTGTGTTTTTTACTTACTTCATTTTTTCTTTTTTCATTTACATTCAGTGCTTCATTATATCTATCAATGTTTGTTTAATTGTTTTGAAAATACATCAAGAAGGGTTTTAATTCCGATGCACAAGCTTTTCTGAACTCCCGGTATAGTCATTCACCCCCCCCCCCTCTGACTATCTTCTCACCCTTCTCTGGTACCAACACTACTTGAAGGAGAAGTCTATGTTCAACAACCACCTATATTTGAAATCAGAGGAAAAGAAGACAAAGTCTACAAGCTCAACAAAACACTCTATGGTCTGAAAGAAGCACCCATAGCTTGGTATGAAACTCTATCCAAGTTTCTTGTGGAAAATTGAATCAAAAAGGGAACAATAGACAAGACACTGTTGAGAATCCAAGATGAAAATTGCACACTTCTGGTGCAGATCTATGTGGATGACATCATCTTTGGATGTCAAAATACCATGTTATATGAGAAATTTTCCAATCTCATGAAGAGTAAATTTCAAATGAGCATGTTGGGAAAACTCAATTGTTTCCTTTGAATTCAAGTCAAACAAATGGAAAATGGAATCTTCATCAACCAAAGCAAATACATCAAAGATCTCATCAAAAAGTATGGAATGGAATCAAGTGCAAAAGTTGTTGTTTGTCCCACAGATGGGTGAGTATATAGTCAGAGGGGGGATGAATGACTATACTGGGAGTTCAAAACTTTTCTTGGTTAAAAGCTTTGGTGTAGTGGATTAAACCTTCAATTTGATATTTTCAAAGTAATTCAAATACACACAAAAATAAAGTAATCTACAGAAAGTAAGTACTGAAATGTAAAGTGCAGAAAGTAAATGAACACAAAATCTTAGAGTGGTTTTGGGTGGTGTAATCCCTTAATCCACTCTTCTCCTGTGATGATTGGAGGAATTCACTATTGTTTTTCACCAATAAAATAGTTAGATTGTCCTTGGCTACACAAGCTTCACAATCCACAAGCTATCACAACAAATGCTTCAATGATTCAGCTTTAGCACTGCTCCTTCAGATCAAATCCTTCAGCAGCTTATCACAATGATCACAACTCCTTCTCTCATTCATCTAATTATGTTGCTAGAGGTACATTCTTTATGTTGGAGTGAATTTAAGAATTCACAAGGTTGATTAATCTCAGGCTTGATATCTCTGTTATGCTCTGTTTTTATGAGATCAACCTTTTCTGGATATTTCTTTGAAGGTCAGAAATAAGGCTTGTAAAATTCGTAGATGTTCTTGTTGTTGTTCATTATCCTTGATTTTGTCTTGATTTGATCTTCCTTGATTTCATTGATCCAGATTTTAATCAAACATTCATCATAAATCCATTCTTCGATTGATTCTGCATTAATTGCTTGATCTTGCATATTTTCCACATTTTTGATTAAGTGTTAATAGCTTACTTCACTTAGCTACTTCTTCTTTACTTCATTGGCTAAGTGACTACTTCTTTCTCAGTTGCTCCACTGGTTAAGTGACTGCTTTACTTGGCTGCTTGATTTCTACTCTGCTGTTTCTTCTGTGTTTTTTATCAGCCGAAAGAGGTTCACTCCAGTGATCCTTATTTTGTGTGAGATCAGTGTATACCATATTATAAACAATTTAGATTCATCACTTGTATTATTTGTTCGACTTACCCAAGGTCATCACAGACTTCCTTGGTTGTAAGTCACTCCATAGGTCTTCACTTCACTATTTTGGTGCCTTGGCTAGCTTACTCATCTATTCTTTTTTCTTCACTGAGCTGGCCGACCAGACTAATACAGTGCTTGTCTGACTGAACTTATACAAATGTCAGACTTCTAAGTGAAACCTATACATCCAATTCTAACTTATTTTAGGCTTGCTATGACAGCTAGCATGGCCGTCATCAAAACTATAAACAGTTCCTAAATTCCCCCTTTTTTATGATGCCAAAACCCTCATAAGCATGAATATAAGTAATACAGTAAAAACAAATTTTTCAACAGATTGTCCACTTTTATTATTCATCCATATAGGGCATTCATAAAGAAAAAGAAATTCAACAAAATAAAGATTGTTACAACTACAAGTTTCTAAAATTTTCTTTGTACCTCTTGAAATTTGTAGTTTGGATCCCTTCCATGTTTATCCAGTCAATCACAGGAAACTTCCTTTTCCAATACTCTAAAGCAGTGTAGTGAGTTAGACTTACAAACACTTTCCGGTCAAATAGTATACTGAAACTAGGCATAGTTTCATATGTCTGTGGTTCTCCAAAGTGTTTAATCAGCCTTGCCTTTGGTACAAAAATATGTGAATCTGCCAGATTCAGATCTTTCTACATTACCCACTACTGTTGTGATGTCAATCTGGACATAGGTTTGAAAATCTTAATCAGATTGTAGAACTCATCTTGTCCTTCAGTAGTTAAGTCTTCAGGCCCCTTCGCTGTGAAGGGCACTGACTGATTTAGTCTGCTACTAGAGTCAGATGCTCCTCTGCTCTTGCTGGCGTAGCCAGATGTTGCATCAACTACTCCTTGTCTCTGAGATGTATAATGCCTTTTTAGCTCATTATACATCTTTCCAATATCAACTCTTAGTTCATCATCTTGATAGCTTAGCCAATCAACAAATGATTCATCTTGAGACAAATGTAGGTAAAGATCATCCTGTACTTGGAAGAATTCTCCGACAGATCTGATCACTTCAGCATCTCTCTGTTCCCTGTTTCTAAAGTGTTTAAATGGTGTCTTAAGCCCAATCGGGTTGGACCATATCCGACCGGGTCGGATCATTTCTACAATTTCTTTATGTTTATACATATTTTAAATGGCTTTCTGTTATTATCTATTTGTTCATTTCACAGACCAATTATGATATAGTATATATGATAACGTCCCTAGTATCAAACTGTGAAAGATGAACCATGATAGTGATTATGGTTGATGATGAGATCTCGACTCACTTTAAATGGTTTGATACTTAAATGTCTCTAGTCGCATGTACTATTCAAAGGGACATTGATAGAACGACTAGACTAGCACGTATTGGATGTCTTCTATCTTATTGATGAAATGGATAGATCTCGTCTATAGAAGTGTAGAGATGCTTGAACTGTACGTGGATGTGTATTAGAGAATGCAGACTGGCCCACTTACTTTATTAAGTGTCGCACTATGTGGCGGTTGTGTAATTATCCTGAGACCGGAGTCTTCATGAAATCACGGTGTGGATTGTCATACTTTGACACTATTGAGGTTTCCCCTAGCCACGGGGCGATCATGCGGTAATTATTGGGTATAATACTGAAGCATGCATATGATTCATGTTGTTCGTCCGGAAATCGCGTATCCTATGAATATGAGTAAATATCCGAAATGGCCTTCTTAAAAGGAATGTCTAGCTCTCGTGAATCTTTGCAAAGTGGGAGTAAATAAGTTACTTCAAGAGAGCATGATATCCAGATTATAAGATACAGTCATTAATGTTTGACACTCGAGATACGACTGTATGGATATTGTAACAATGATAGGATTCTATTTACATGATAACCGAACACTTGTTTTGTAGACATAATTTGTGAAGGAGATAAAGCCATTAAAGAAACTTTGAGAGTAGAGGTATGAAATTTCTGGAAATATAGGGGCAGAGACTTTTGAAAGTGTAATGATTGAAAAAGTTGGCGAGTGTTGTTTATATAGTGGAATTCTTGTAGTGTGGACAGAGATTTGCACAATTTAGTGTGAAAAGGATTTGTACAGACGTAGTGAGTGTAAATGGCATGATTTAATAATTACAAATCAAGGTAAATAAGAATAGTGGGGGAGTGTATCAAGAGAGTAATGATGATTACCGGGTTTCAAGGTGTTTTCGTCTCTTCCATGATTTGGTAGCAATAACTCCCATATTTTAATCCCTGTGTCTGATTAAAATAATATCCACGTATGTAACTCACTCAACCAGACCAGACTCCTCTACAAATTGAAGCAGCACAAGCACTTGAAGCCGGAGATAGTCATCTAGCAGAACAAAACAATCTTGCTCCCTTAATCACTTCTTCCTCTCCTCAAGGAGCGGAAACTGAGGAAATTCAGCCTCCAGCAGAAACTGAGGAAATTCAGCCTCCAGCAGAACCAATCAACCCTCTTGACGTCCCTGAATTATCAGACATAAATGATCTTAGGTCTGAATAATATTATGTCAGAGACGTTCCAAGAGCTGACCCTTATCATGTGGGTCCTTCAAACCCTCTATATAATCTGAAGATAAGAGTGATCAATTGGATGAAGTGAAAATTCAGTCCAATATAAATTCAGGACATGGCTGATAGAGAAGAGATGAGACAAGAAGAGGTTTGGGTAAGAGACTTACTTAGAAAGGATAAGGTGCAAACTCACTCAGAAACCAGCTTCCTAGATCTATTTGATCCTTGGGGACTGATCAATTACACCTACAACATTCTTAAGAAATTACACCAAAAATATCCACATTCTGAACCCACTCTTCCAGGTGATGACAACGATGATGATAACAATGATGATGATGATGGTAACGATGGAAACGGTGGGGGAAATGCAGATGTGCAAAACAATGAACCTATTTACGATACTGAGGTTCTAGGGCAAAACGATCAGGATGAGGAAGTGAATCAGAAGGAGAAGCCAGATACTCGGAGGGAAGGAGAGTCAATCATACAATGTGTACCGTATCAAGGTCCTAATCTGATGGACATTGCAAAGGATATACAATATGATGTTAACTGTATCCACACTGATCTTCAATACAAACAGAATCTAGATGGGAGAGCTCTGAAATGTTTAACAAACAAGATAACAAAATCTAGAGCTGAATCTTTGGGATTGAGGGATGAAGTTACCATTTTTGACAACAAAATTGAACTACAATGGATTAATGATTGACCTTTGCATGGGTAATCAACTTCAAGAAGTGTTGGCACAAATCCAAATAGGCACGAACTTATCAGGGAGTAGACATGAGTTTACATACTACAAGATCAATCGACTGAAAGGCCAACTAAGAGGACATGTTCATTCAAGTGCATCTGGGACAGATGTATGGAACCAAAACATAAATAAAATGGTCACCTCCTTATCTACTGCCTTTAATACATTCATCACCAGCCAAGCTGAACTAAACAAGGTATTCATCAACTTCCTTTTAGATATTTCCAAAAAGGGGGAAAGATGGAAAAGATAAAAATGATGATGGGTCTGGGAAAGGGAAAGAACAATCTGAGTTTGGAAATTGGAATTTGGGAGCTGATGCTGCTGGGTCTGGGAAAGGGAAAGGACAAATATGAGTTTGGAAATTGGAATTTGGGAGCTGATGCTGCTGGGTCTGGGAAATAGAAAGAACAAATATGTGTTTGGAAATTGTAATTCAGGAGCTGCTGCTGGTTTTTGAAGATTTTGGATGAAGTATGTTTTATGGAGATCTGAAGCTTTGATGTTAGCTCTTATAAAGCTTTTTGGACCAAGGACATATGGGCAAGAGTCTGGTAGAAGATTTGAAGAATCGAGACTCGTGTTTTCTTTATTATTTTCATATGTACCTTGTATTATCTTTTTGTATAACTTGTAAAAAAACTTCTAATGATTTAATATACAATCTATCTTTTCTCCACAAGTCAAAATATTTTTGACTTATTTGTATGTGCTTGAACTTTAATTTATCTATCTTTGTGCTTGTTTGTTTTGGCATCATCAAGAAAGGGTAATTTGTGAGGTCCCCACATATTAGAAGTTTTGATGATACCAAAACAGTTGGTTTAGAAACCAAGTATTAGTTTGTTTAGTACTCTGACATGCGAATTGTATAGGATTAGTCAAACTTTTCTTGTATTTGCACTTAATCAAATATAGTCTAACTTGTAGACCAGAAGACCAGACTCTTGCCCAACTATCAAGAAGACTACTCTTCCAGAAGACAGATTTATTACAGAGGGAAAACTTACCAGCAAGCAAGCAGACGAGTAAAGCACTCAATAACCAGACTAGTCAAGGATCAGACTAGACACAGAACTATGCTCCTAAGTGACTAAACGAAACATAAAGTGATAAATTAAAGGGCGTGTAGCCATCCATACAATCAACATTTGATCAAACGGCTATGACATCATACAAGTGAAGTTATAGCATTTAATGCTAAAAGATTTCATTCTACAAGCTATCAAGTACAAGCTCCAACGGACAAAAAGATGAATGGGCCTCTTTGCAATTAAGTGACAACTCAGTATTAAATGAGGACTACTTATTTACACAACGGCACACCAACCCTACAGAGAGTATAAAAGCAAAAAAAAAAAGAGCAACTAAAGAAGGAGTTCAGTTCTGAAATAGTTCTTGAAAAATCTAAAAAGCTATCTCTGATTCAATCTCTACAAGAACAAGATCTTCATCAAAGCTTACCAATCAAAATCTAGAAATCAAGCAGATCAACATCAAAAGGCTTAAAAAAACATTCAAAGATCTACTTGATCAAGGGAGTCGCAACCGAAACCCAAATTCAGATTCAACAAAATCTCTCATCTTTGTATCATTAATTTGATACAGCACCAACTCTATTCAACAATCCATAACCAAGAAGTCAACATACCTGTTGAAGAATCTGCGGGGTGGGAAGGAACCGAAGAACAGATTAGACGTTGGAGAAAAAGAGTTCTCCAGACAAGCTGCGTGCAAATATACCATTGAAGCATCTGCAGGGCGTGAGGCATCTGCGGTGTGTTAGGGATCGGCTATTTAGAGTGTGAAGCATCTACGGAGTGTGAAGGACATTTACTTATTGTTTTAGTATAGAGTACAATAGTGATACCTCTTATGTTATGAATGAAGCGGTCACTTAGGAGATTACGCCACTCCGAAGATTGAGAACATTTCTTGACTCCTTTACTTTGAGGACTTTACATCCTGTACTTGCATGTTCTACATCACACAACTCAGCACCGAAAACCAAGCTTAAGGCTTATTTCAAATTATATCATTATTCCGCTTCACTCATATTTCGACTTGAACCAGACAAGCACTTCACTAGTCTGTTTTACTGATCAATTTTGATCATTAAGTGAGAAACTCTAAATTCAAAGAGATTTCATTCACCCCCCTCTGAACTTTCATAAGCCTTGCTTTATGGACCAACAAAGATGAGTATGAAGCCGGTATAGCTGGTCTGGAGCTCGCCAAGGCCTTGAGCGTCAAAAACGTCGAGGTCTTCAACGATTCTCAACTCATCGTCAATCAAGTCGTAGGTACTTATGAAACTAAGGATGATATCCTCAATCGGTACCTGGAAATTGTCAAACGACTAAAACGCGGCTTCAACTATTGTGAGTTTATTAGAATCAAACGGCGGGATAATATGTGAGCTAACTATTTATCAAATTTTATTTGGAAGATGAGCTCGCCGACCCCATGGTACATGTTTAATTTCTCTGCTCCCACCATCGACCGAACGGAAATCAAGGACCTCGATACAGCACCAGTATGTTGGATAGATGAGATTAAAGCTTATATAAAGTCAGGCAACCTACCTGATGATCTGGACCGAGCTCATGCTCTCAGAAAAAGAGCAGCCCGATACACCATCATCAATAGATTTCTCTATATACGATCACACACCAAGCTGCTCTTGAGATGGGTCCGACCTGAGGAAACATGAAGGATCTTGTGCGAAGTTCACAAAAGAGTGTGTGGAGGCCGATCCCGCCAGCCACTTCATGGCCCAGAAAATCACCTCAGGATGCTACTATTGGCCATCACTCTTTGATGATGCGCAACAGTATGCAAGTCATTGCCCCGAATGTAAGCATTTCACAGACATACCAAGGACACCGTCAGTCAAGCAGAGCGTTGTTATATCAGCCTGGCCTTTTGACATATATGTTCTAGATTGCCCCATTCACAACTGGGCGGGGTAATTGGAAGTATGTTATTGTGGTTGTGGACTACTTCACCAAATGGATCAGGCTCAAGGCTTTGGCAAGGACCAAAGCAAAAGAAGCTATCTACTTCCTCCACTACCAGATTTGGACTTTCTTCGGGGTCCCAAGAGTGGTGGTATCGGATCATGGACCCTAATTTTGGGATGAATTCGATGATTTCTTCAACGAGCGCAATGTTAGACATTGGAAATCTTCAGTCTCCTACCCGGAGGAAAATGGTTAGGCTTAAAACGCAAACAAGCAGATCCTCAAAATAGTAAAGAAAGCCTAGGGGAAAATTCTAGAAAATGGATCGTTTCTACTATTTCTTTATGTTTATACATATGTTAAATGGCTTTAATGTTATTATATATTCTATTTATCTATATCAACCAATTTGTGATTGTATATATGATAAATTCCTTAGTTTCAAACTGTGAGAGAGAAATCATAATATTGATTGTGGTTGATGAGATCTCGACTCGCTTTAAAATGTTTGATACTTAAATGTCTCTAGTCGTATGTGCTATTAAACAAGACATTAATAGTACTATTAGAGTAGCACGTATTAAATGTCTTCTATCTTATTGAAGGTAGGGTAAGATCTCATCGATCAAAGTGTTAAGACACATGGACTATAGGTGGACATCTATTAGAGAATGCGTACGTTAGACTGACCCACATACTTTATTATGTGTCACACTATGTGGCGGTAGTGGAATTATCCTGAGACTGGAGTCTTCATGACATCGCGGTGTGGATTGCCATACTTTGACACTATTGAGGTTTCCCTAGCCATGGGGCGATCATGCGGTAGTGATTGAGTGTGATACTGAAGCATGCGTACGATTCATGTTGCTCATCCGGAAATCACGTATTCTATTATTAGGAGTGAATATTCGAAAGGGCCTTCTTATAAAGAATGTCTTATTCTCGAAAGTCTTTGCAAAGCGGAAGTAATATGTTACTTTCAGAGAGTAGGATATCCAGATTATAAGATACGGTCGTTGATCTTTGACACTCGATGTACGACCGTATGGATATTATTACAACGATAGGATTCTATTTATATGGTAACTGTTTCACATGAAAGGTAGTAGTCATTGCATTTGACTATTCTGATGATTGGGGGTCACGTTGTGTTGCTAGACATTATTCCGTGATCGTTAGGTATGAAGGGCATTTTCATAGTTGCACTTTGTGCCTACGACCAACATATTCGGAAGTTTACCGGGTCACACACATAAGAACATCTAGCCGGATTAAAATGAGGATATAGCGATAACCAAATAATGAAAGTTTTATCTCGACTATAAAGTGTTATAGTGATAAATTAATATTGTGGTATTTATTTATTATGAATAAATATAATACAAGATATTAAGTATGTTTATTGATTAAATATATATATATATATTTACATATGTATATGGTGCGCATGAATGTATATGTGATATACGTGAGTGCAAATTAATTAATCACATTGTTAAATTATCATATATTAATATTAAATATTAATTGCTTTAGGAAAATAGATTTATGGTAAGAAAATAAAGATAGTCAATACTAGATATTGACAGTATTTGGGAAATATTTAATATGAGATACTAGATTAAATGAGATAAATCAATCAAAGATATTTTCCTTATTTTATTAGGAAAATGTTTTCTTTCTCCTCAATCTACTAGGAAGCTTCTCGCAATCATATTGGGGAAATAAGGGCGCCACTATCTACTATAAAAGAAAAGGGTTGGCTAGCTCTTTAGCACATCACAATTAGAAGAATTCTAATTTACTAGAGAAAATTGAGAGCTTCCTAGAGAGTGATTTTGAGAGAGAGAAAAAGTCGGGCTAGCAACCGAGTTTTTCTGCTAGCAATCCATGATGGGATTCCGGTGGGCTGTTCGTGTGGATCACCGGTAGCGGCTAAACAGTTGGGCGGCTTCATGCAGAAACTACAACTGTAGACAAAGCATCGATCCAATTGGATCAACCAAGGTATTCTCTTATCTACTTCTTTTATGCTTGTTGCTTAAAAGAAGTCGATCCTGGTTTAAAGGAAATAAATTTTTGAATTCTGCTGCATTCCCACATAGATTTCCTAACAGTGGTATCGGAGCAAGCTTCGAGTTTAAGCAATAAGCATTAATTAATTTGCATAATAATTAATTTATAATAGATGCAAGATCTAGATTCACATAACAATAAACAAAAAAAATAGTTTCGGCGGTGGGGCTGCTCGGGCCATTGGCGGCGGTGCCCCACCTTGAGATCGCCAGCGGCGTCGGCTGCCCATGCGGTGGTCCGTGTAGGCTGGAAACTCTTGGTGGACCCCGATAATTTGTTTTGTTGTTTTGTGAATTTTATGGTACATAGATATCTCTTTGTTTAGTTGGTGTCATGTAGCTAACTAATTGTTCAAATAGTTTGGGCCATTGGGATGCCACATGACATCAAATAATAATGCCATTTTCAAACTTTGTTTGGAATAGGCCTAGGCCATTTTCAAAATATTTGATTTTGGAAAAGGCCTAGGCCTAGGCAATTTTCAAAATTTTGATTTTGGAAAGGGCCCAGGGTGATACCTTTTAGTTTTGGAAACCAAATACATCCCTTTTGATTATGAATCAAAAGAAAAGAAACAAAGGAGACTTAATTTTAATTTTGATTTATTTTTAGAATAGAGCTAATTAATTAAAATTAAAATTGAAAACCTTTTGAAATTAATCATTAATTTATTTCGATTAAAATAATTAATTAATTAAATATTAATTAGTTAATTGTTGGGATAAAATTATTTAATTGATTTAACGTTAATCGATTAATTAAGACGTTAGTTAGTAATTTTAGTGTTTATCTTTTTCATAAGATTTTATTGTATGGATTATATATGTTAGATATAATGTGATTATATGAAGTCCGATTGATTATGGACTCAACCAATAGGATAGATGTGTATGATTTAATTTTTCTGTTGTTTGAAAATTGCCCTAGGCTGTTATGAATAACGTGACCTAGTTTATTTTCTACATTTTTCCCATTCCCGTTAGCTCCCCCATGTGTCGCGGGTGTATTTATTTTATTAGATAGAATTTTATGTAACAAGAATGGAGCAGAAGACGGAAACAACAGAAAGACGAATAAATATCCCATATGAGATGGCGCATTAAATATCCTATAGGCTGTTGCAGCTACCCTTAGATTGTGACCCGCAGTTTCGTCAGTTTGTATTCGAAACCGCACCTAGGAAAAATCCATGATCATACCGGTTACTTTACTCATTTATTTATTTTGTGCTTGTATTTATTTTATATGATACGCTAGATGAATGACTAGGCACGATCTAGATGAATGTGTATGATATATGTCTATAGAGATAGATATATTTAATAAGACCGTAATTAAAATTGTTCAGTGAATTAACTTGTAAATACTCCCAAAACAAAATCACGTCAAAATATTGTCTCGCAATATTATAATGACTGTGATGAGCCCTTGTGCAGATCCAACTGGTCGGCCCCCATCGAGAGTTGACCTACCTTGGGTATATCGTTATTATTGAGATATGATCGTATGAGATCTCATGAATATTGGGTTATGACTTGACTAGAATATTGCAGAGATTGGCCCTCGTCAGGACCGTCTTATTTTAGTGCCAAGGGGTTGGCTACCACATAGATATGTATAGTGTCAAAGAGTTGACTAGTCAACCACCAAGAGTCATATACAGATGTTATTGGTAAAGTTTTACCTACCCTTTGGATTATTCCGGTTGATCGGCCCTCGTCGGGAATCGGGGTAACTAGATGGGATCTTGGCCACTAAAGAATTTTTGGAAATTTTTTGAAAGTCCATTGGGAGTAGTTGACTAGTGGGATTAAAATCATAAACCATAAGACCATTTTTTATTTTGCATGTATACACAACAACACTCTTTTATCTTTATTTTTTGGTTGTAGTTTTTATCAAGCTTTTATTTCTATGTTTTAATTCTCGATTAGTAAAACCAAATTATGACTGTTACCTTTTGAGAAACGTTATCAAGTATGGTTAAGTAATTTTAATCCTTTTAAAATAAGCAATGACACGAGCAACCACGTTATAGTAGTTAAAGATAAGGAGACTACATGCTTGATGGAGTACTCCAAGACTTTAATTATTAATGAAAAACGGAAGCTCATGATTAAATCACTTGAAATAAGTATCAACGAATTAATCATATATTGGATACGATCCAATATGATCATTCTGTCATACGATGACAATAAATTCAAATGTTGGATAAGAATGACCACATCGAATTTTGGAAAGGTTGTTTTCAAAATTGTAGGATTTAATTATCGACTTATTTCTTTAATTATTGATTGAAGGTTAATTAAATAGTTCATGTTTTCACTGTGATTGAAAAGGTTAAATTTTCTTTATGAAAGAAAATTGGAGTCATAGCTCTTGTGATTTTTCTTAAGTCTCGTGAAGACTAAACTAAGATGTATTTACAAGTGAACCAAACACATAAGGGGCAATATCAAACACCATAATAAGTATGAGCACAGCGGTTGACTGCAAAAGCAACAAAAACACCTGGGTTGCACCCCTAGCAATGTGGTAGGGGTGCGTCCAAAGGTCAGCACAATCCGCTAAGCCGCAGCCATGTGTAAGCGCCAGACAAGCTGCAAGGTGGTGATCTGTCCGCAGCAAAAGCACACCAGGAATATGGTGAACAACATATAAACTCCGACAATAGTAGAGAAAAGGAACAAAAGCACCGAATTGCACCCCAACAAAAAATAGAGGGGTGCGTCCAAATCAATGCGGTAGTGGTGGATATAAGTGTGTCGCGCAATCGGGTTCCCTCCATCTCCACAATCGCTTAGCTTCATCGATCTGCACAAAGAGGAGCACGCAGTATATGGACACAACTGGATGAAAATGGGAAAATCAGTGAGGTAAGCAATACGAGCTAGTTTGCACCCTTCACAAGTGAAGAGTGCTTCCCGGGTTATCAGTGATACAGCGGATATGAGCTGGGCCATATAAATCATCATGGATAAGATTCCGAATATGCGACGGGACTTCTCTTTGATGGGTGAAAATCTGATCATCCCCTCCCAACGCTGCAAGCGCGTCAGCGACCCTATTGCATTCCCTATAGACATGCGAAATAGTGTAATGAAGTGATCGAAGGATAGCACATATCTGAGTGACAGAGAGACACAGGGGCCAGCCCCCACCACTAGCTCTAGAGATCATACGATAAACATAGAGAGAATCAGATTCGATATCCATATTTTGTGCGTGAGTGCGCATGCGAAGACCAAACAGCAGAGCTTTAATCTCTGCATCCACCACAGTCCCCCGCCCAAAGCAAGCGTGGAAAGCCAAAATAAACCCTCCATCAGAGTCCCTGATGATACCACCACCATAAGCAATGCCATTTCTGACACTCCCATCCACATTTAATTTAACATTGCCCGTTGGCAGAGGCGTCCATCTCAGAGAAGTCACTCTCCTCATCGGGTTGGGTTTGACCCGAAAGGGTTGGAAGAAGGGAGTTCCTCTATCAGCTCCTAAGACTTTAGCTTCCAGATTCTTCCGAAAGGCAAGTTGCTGAATAGCCCGCTCAATGTGTATGATGGTCCGCTGTATGGATGGTTGCACTGCATCATGCCGGCACTTGTTCCTCTCGGCCCAAATGCCCCGCAAACGATGATCGGGACAATAAGCCGAAGGTCGTAAATACTAGTAGCCGAGTTTCGCCGAAGTGAAGCATAGGCACAATCCCCGAAGTAAGGGTAAACCGCAACCCGAAGTGATTCATAAAGTACTTCCAAACAAGGTCTTTGGCAACCGGCAATCAATAAACATGTGTCGCAAGTCCTCCCCATGTTGGCACGCAAAGCATTTAGAAACTAGAGTTATACCGCGTCGCTGAATATTCGGGTCAGTAGGGAGAATGTTATGCAGCAACCGCCAACAAAAGAACGAGATCTTGAGAGGAAGAAGGTTGTTCCAAATTATCTTATAAATGACACTGGAGGGGTGAGGAGTACGAACCATGTTCCACGTGGACCGAGTGTTAAACCACCCATCAGGGCTCAGCGTCCAGATAAGCTCATCATCCTTCTCCCGCATGAAAGGGATAAGAATGATCTCTTCCACTATGTGACTGGGAAGGTGAGAACGAAGGAGCTGTGTATTCCACTGGCCATTCACCCAAAACTCATTAACCTTCCAAAACCGGTCGTCCGGTGGTTCACCCAAATTAGCCGTCGTCCACTTGTCTCTCCAGAAGTCAATGTTCCCTGCATTTAGCCTCCATGAAATTAATTGTTCTACTTTGTCTCTCATGCTCCACACTCTTCTTAGCATAGGCGTACTGACCCTGGGCTCAGGGACATCCAAGGGAGACTTGTCAATGATGTAGGTATTGAAAATGGCCTTAGCCCAAATACCCTGTTTCTGACGTAACCGAACCCACAACTTGATCGCAAAAGTGTCGATAACATCAAAGAGGTTCCGCACACCCAGCCCACCTTCCTCAATCGGTGTACACAATTTGTCCCACGATCGCCAGTGTATATGATTACCATCCGGCCCACTATCCCATAAGAATTTATTAAAAATTCGATGAAGACGATGAATAACTTCTTTAGGGGGAACCAAAGACTTGAAGTGTATAGATCGGGATGGACGTTAAGACATGCCTGAGAAGAATTAGCTTCCCACCAAAAGACAATAGCCTGTTTCCCCAGTGATGAAGCTTCCTTTGAACCTTATCGATTATGTCCTGATATAAAATGGTACAATTCCGGCCCCGGAAGAGGGGAGCCCCTAAGTATCGGAAAGGCATGTGTTCGCGCAGAAAGCCCAGAACATTACGCACCCATCCTGCCTTAATAGACGTCAACCTATGTCCAATGAAAGTACTTTTGGTGGAGTTGATACGCTGCCCAGACACAAGCTCATAATGGTGGAGAAGCTCTTTGAGGCCCCGTAGCCCTTTCCTATTACATCGAGTAAAGAGGATCGTGTCATCTGCGCAAAGGCCGGGTAGTGGATGCCTTTTACTTTAGATTGAAACCGCATGCCGGATTCCGAGACATGTAATCATTAATCGGTCCGCCGAAATACTCGCCGCTAAAACAAATAGAGCAAGGGGATAGGGGATCACCCTGTTTAACTCCGCGAGTCGCATGAAAGGGAGTAGAAGGCACACCATTGAGCAAGACGCAAAACCAGTTATCAGCGAGAGTTCGGAAAATAAGGTCAACAAAAGGCTCTTGAAAGCCAAACATCCTCAACATCTTCATTATGAAACCCCAATTCATACGATCATATGCTTTCTCCATATCTAATTTAAGCATAATATTGGGGCTACGGAGTGGTTTATTGACATTTTTGCAAAGCTCCTGGGCCAGAAGGATATTATCAGTAATGCATCTTCCAGGAACAAAACCAGTTTTTTGTCGGTCCGCAACCAAGCATGGGAAGAAAAGAATTCAGCCGCTGCGTAATAATTTTGGTTATAATTTTTGAGAAAACCGTGCACAGACTAATAGGCCGGAAGTCCTTCCATTTATCCGCCCCTATCTTCTTGGGCAACAGAATAATCGTGGAGGTGGAGAAGTAACGAGGAAGATGACCACCCAGGAAGAAATCACTAATCGCATTCACCATATCCTGTTTAATAATCTGCGAGCAAACTTTGAAGAAATGCGAGGTGTAACCATCAGGGCCAGCGGCACTATCTGAGCTCATGGATAGCACTGTACTATGAATCTCCTCAACAGACGGAGTAGCCATGATGGCCGTATTCTGCGCATGGGATATTTGAGGGAGAGAGAAATTAACAAGAGGAGTGCCCATACCTTCCCTATCCTCGGAGAAAAGTTGCTCATAAAAAGTAGCAGAGGAAGCACGGATGTTTTCCTGATTGTCAATCCAACTACCGTCATCCGCCTTAATTCTATGAATGTAATTCTGATTCCTCCTCTGTTTACAAATAGCATGGAAATACTTACTATTGGCATCTCCAGCTTCAATCCATTTCACGTACGCTTTCGCGCAGGAACCGAGTCTCAACATTATTACACCTCTCGTACTCTAAGATGGCCTGGTCAAGATCTTCCTTAGCCATTGTCGACCCTTCCTGATCATGACGAATGGTCTTCTCATGAACCGCAGACAACACCTTCTTAGTATTATCAAAAATATTCCCGAAAACCAAACGATTCCACTCAGTTAATTTGTAAGCTAGTTTTTTGAGCTTTCTATGTAGAAGACGCATACCCTGACCTTCCTTATGCTCCTCCCAAACAGACTTCACAAGGTCAAGGAACGATGTATCCTCAGTCCAAACATTTATGAAGCGAAAGGAGGATTTACTCGGGCTCTTCGAACCACACAAAGCCAGAAGAGGACAATGATCAGAATGAACCCGGGGCAGGTGAGACACTTTCGTGACATCAAATTGCTCCATCCACTTATCATTAAAGAAAACCCTATCCAAGCGTTGCCAAGTCTTGCTTCTATACCTTGTGAATTGAGATCCCTCAAAAGTAGCTTCAGTGAGACTAGCCCTCTGAACACAGTCATTGAAGTCCTGCATGTCGTTGACCCTAGGGGGCGGCCCCCTTTCCTCTCATCAGCCTGTCGAATAATGTTGAAATCACCCCCAAGTATCCAAGGTCTATTGTTATTCTGGGCCCGATCCTGTATCGCTTGCCATAACGCTTCTCTAAGATGTCTACTGTGTTTTGCGTAAATCCCCGAAACAGAAAATTTATCCCCATTCTGATCGGTAATGTCTGCCGTGCACATCTGATCACAATCAATATCCATAGAACAGTCCACCCCCGACCACAAGAACCAAATTTTCCCTCGCAAAACAGATTGAGAAAAATCAAACCCTAGTTTAAGACGAATACTAGTAGTGAACTTTGCAGAACAAAGAGGTTCAATAAGCACAAGTATCCTAACATTATTCTGTCTACAAATATTCTTAATGCAAGTTTGAGTCCTATCATTACCAACACCACGCACATTCCAAAATAAAATATTTATAGGACTATACATCGGAAGAGCGTAAATGATAAGTTTGAGAAGGTACCGACTCTTGTGGCACAAGCGAGAGCTTCCCTTTTTTCCTCCCTTTTTTCTTCGTAGAGTAATTGGAAGTGCCAGGGATATTGGAAGGTCCGTCTGCCTTGTCGCTGTTCTCTGCCGGAGTCACTGAAGGATCCAACGCTGAGTTTTCATGGCCAGTGATCCCCTTGGTCAACATAGGGTTGCTTCGCAACGTAAGATCATCTACCACCAAGTCACTCACAGAGCCGAGAGGGTCTTTCCCTTTACCACCATCGTCAACCTGAATCACACCGCGATCAACCTCCTGTCTATGCGCAAGGTTGTCCTCTACGTTTCCCATATTTACATCAATACCAGAGTTAATCAACCTTTGATCTAAGGTGGTATGAAAGTCCATCAAATCGGGGAGCGCCGTAGTACGTGTAGCGTCATATCCAGCTGATCGCGGCCTATTTTCCACCTGCCTAGTTCTATCCTCTTTCATAAGTGAGTGATGTGCAATTTCAACAATATCCTCATCGGTAAGCGACTGCAACACATGGAAAGAGTTAGAAGTTTTTAGGGGTTCTGTGGTCCGAGGGCTCAAAACCGGGTTATGAGCAAGATTCACTGCAGTAGGAACAGTATTGGTAGGCAGATCTCCCTCACTATTGACAAGAGGACCAGCATTCTGTGAAGTACCATTTTGCTTAACCTGATAAACCTGTTGAGGTTGTCTGCGACTGGGTCCACTATTCCACTTCCCATTTGAGGTCAACGGTCCACCGCCAGTATCCTGTGAAGTATTCTGGGACGTGCTAGGGTTGGGTTTCTTGCGTGAGCTTTCAGATGGAGGATTCTTCCTTAAACATTTGTCCTCAGAATGACCAATCCTATGACAAAAAGTGCAGTAATCAGGCCAGTATTCAGCATGAACCTCCTGCCAGTGTCCCTTATGAACATCTTCCCCTAACCAGATTCTAGTACAACGGGGTTTCTGGATATCCACTTCAACCAGTGCCCTCGCAATAGACGGTCTTCTCAAATCTGAAGTAGCCGCATCCGTCTGAAGCGGTCTGCCAATAAGGCCACCAATTTTACTTACATATTGAGGGTTAAAATACGGCAACGGCAGTCCAGGGAATTCAAACCAAATAGGAACCATAGAACAATCTGCATTGCAGTGAAAATCAACCATCCATTTGAAAGTCTCTATCCTAAGAAAGTATGTTGAGATAAATATATCTAAGTTTAAGTCAACTCTTAGACATATGATATCTTACGCGTATGATTAAATTAGAAAGATTAAATACGGAATACACTGAGATACGAAAAGTGAAGCAAACGTTGCTTAATTTCGGTATTGTATTCTGAGTCTGGTAAACTGATAAAGGAACTAAATGTTATTGTGTCCTGGTTCTTATGAAGAACACGAGTTCAGTTATTTGTTAGGATTTAGTAGACAAATTCAATTGTACGGAATAAATGTTATTCCGAGAAAGTTGAACGTTCACCAAATCTAACATACCAGAACGATGTCATTATATAGTCGATATAAGTGATGAAATCTCAACCAAGTAAAATAGTATGGCAATTATCTTTGATATTTGTGGTTGTTCCATATGTTGACTCTCTAGAAGAGAAACCTACAATGAAATGTCATTCTCATGATGTCTGAACCATGTAATTATGAATCATTGTCGGTAATACGTATCTTATCTAAAGATGACTAAAATACCCTTTTATAAAAAGGTTATAAATTCTAGAAAAATTGTCTAGAGCCTAAACATACCGATGTTTGTTGGCATATGACAACCAATGGAACAAATAATTGCTTATTAATCTCTTTGACTATTTTTTAGAAATAGTTGAAATTTCATAGTGAAGTACAACGATTCGGAATGCCAGAAAAGTTCGAGCTAGTACGAATATGAGATCGATGAGCTACTTAGATATTAATCTTAAAATTGGATTGAAGCAATTAATACCTGAAGGGTGTTTTTAGAAGCTGTCTGAAATAGGAATCAGATTCTCCCTTGAAGGATACCATTTTTGGATACCCAATTAGATTGTGTTTCTAAAATGGAAACAACACTTTATATGATAAAGGTGTGACGTAAGCCATCCGAAGCATCCCTTACTTGTTTTGGGATAGTGCCCTTATAAAATACATATACTTAACTGAGGTCCAAAGAATAAAGGTTGAATAAATTCCATATCTGATATGGAAGACGATAACATCAAATCCATCTTAACTGATGTTTTAGGGTTATCAGGCTTCTAGCAAGCAGGCAATATCTGAAAGGCTTGGAGCTTAGTATGACATGTACAACTTTGTGGAATATCTTAGCTAGCACGTTGGATATTATTTACTTGCCCGCAGAGCAAAAGGTGTTTGTCTCCAAACATGTTATCTTCTAGAGGAAGTGTTTCTTCCAAAAGAAACAGTGGGAGTAAATATGATCTCAAAAGAGTTTGAGAACCACAAAGAGATTTTCAACTATTGGAACATGAGCAGGCGCCGTATAACGATGAGGTGTAAAACACTGCTCAGTGCATAAAAGTACTCTCTGAGTCTGTAGATGACCACACACCTGAAAGGGCTACTGGTATGTTCATCTTGAAGAATGAAAATCTCGTGGCTTATGTAGGAAAGCTTGAAAGGAAAGAATAAGACATATGGCTTGGAGCCATAATGCTTGAACTAGATTCCATGAAGGGCATAACAGGTTATGAACCTGGTCTGTCTTACCTGAAGGGAATGTCTCTAAAAGGTGTAGCATGTCTTTGTGAAAGACTGACATGGTTAGTATTACGATTACGGGTTAAGGTGAGTTGATGGCGAAAGGCTATAAGGTGTAAACCTTGTAATTACCTCTAAGCTACCGGTTATGCTTAAGTCTATTCAGATAGCGCTTGTTGTAGCTACGTGTCATGGCTATATGATTGTGTTGAAAATGTTGTGCCAAAGGATTTATGTTCATAGACGATAACATGATGTGTAAGCTTATGAGATCCATTTATGACTCAAACAAGTTCCTCTATATACGTTCCTTGCATGGATAAATCAAAAGAGTTTGTTTTCATCAAGAGGAAAGATATGCCTTATGTGTTGAAGAGTTAGTGGGAGTGTTATAGTTCTCGAGCGAGGTATTGAATATCCTTCTCGGAATCAGCACCCCATGTCACAGTCAATTAATGTTTGGTAGTTCAAGGTCTTTGCGAAAGCTCTTGGAAGTAGTAGTTCTCGTTTTGGAAGTAAGAATCTATAGTGATAGATTCAGATGCTACTTAATTATCACAGTTCACCCTATAGATGTGATGCTAAAACAATTTAGCATAAATCATAGCATGAGATACTGCTGGCCAGTATTCTCAGGATCTATCTATGACAGGATGTCAGTCCTGAGGATAAGGTGAAAGATGATACTTATGCAAGGTTCCCTTTGCTACGGTAGTAAGGTCCATCATAAGTGTTGTGAGTTAAACTAGATGTTCATACTTCATGAAGAGTCATGAATAAGTATGAAAGTGATTCTGGTAGATGTCGAGATTATTCTTAAAAGTGTTAAAGATGGGTTCCTAGTTTATTGAAACTTGGAATTGGATAAACATAGTTATACATAAATGTACTCTGAACCTTATGAAGATAGTGGGAGCTACAGTCCGGGTTTTCAGTCGCTTTAATCAAGTGATACAGTGAGCTAGAAATGTTCTTAGCTAGAGATCACTGTAAATTATACAACTGGGCCAAAACACAGTATTTTCTTGGAGGCATAGCGGGAGCAGTACATGGATCTCAGAGGTTGATTCCTGAACCTTGTTCGGTTATCCCACCTTTACTATATAGCTGATATAGTGGTGGATTCATTGCTCAATCAAGGACCAGGGTCTCGTCTGAGATTCATGTGTATGTTGAGGCGGTTGCTTTGACTTGGTCATTTGGAGAATGCTATGATGATAGTCTGAGTCCCCACGGATTGTGTTCCGTTCACGCTTAAGGTTGGTTATGAGTATTGCATGAGATTCTTGTGTTTCAACTTGGTCTTGTGTGTATGAGTGATTGGCTTTAGGCCAAGTGGGAGATTGTTCAAATAGTGTCCTAAACCCAATCGAGTTGTACCGGATCCCACCGGGTCGGATCGTTTCTATAATTTCTTTATGGTTATACATATGATAAATGGATTTAATGTTATATATTATGTTTATCTATATGAACCACTTTGTGATTGTATATATGATAACGTACCTAGTTTCAAACTGTGAGAGAGAAATCATAATAGTGATTATGGTTGATGAGATCTCGACTCACTTTAAAAGGTTTGAAACTTAAATGTCTCTAGTCGTATGTGCTATTAAATAGGACATTAATAGTACGATTAGACTAGCACGCATTAGACGTGTTCTATCCAATTGAAGGTAGGGATAGATCTCGTCTATGAAAGTGTTAAAACACTTGGACTGTATGTGGACGTGTATTAGAGAATGAATACGTTAGACTGACCCACTTACTTTATTATGCGTCGCACTATGTGGCGGTTGTGTAATTATCCTGAGACCGGAGTCTTCATGATATCATGATGTGGATTGTCATACTTTTACACTATTGAGGTTTCCCCTAGCCATGAGGTGATCATGCAGTAGTGATTGGGTGTGATACTGAAGCATGCGTAGGATTCATGTTGCTCGTCCGGAAATCGCGTATCCTATTATTAGGGGTGAATATCCTAAAGGGCATTCTTATAAGGAATGTCTTATTCTCGAAGGTCTTTTCAAAGCGGAAGTAATATGTTACTTCGAGATAGTAAGATATCGAGATTATAAGATACGGTCGTTGATGTTTGACACTCGACGTACGACCGTATGGATATTTTTACAGCGACATGATTCTATTTACTTGGTAACTATTTCACATGAAAGGTAGTAGTCATTGCATTTGACTCTTCCGATTATTGAGGGTCACGGTGTGTTGCTAGAAGCTATTCCGTGATCGTTAGGTATGAAGGGCATTTTTGTAGTTCCACTTTGTGCCTACGGCCAACATATTCGGAAGCCTATCGGGTCACACACATAAGAACATCTTGCCGGATTAAAATGCGGTTATAGCAATAACCAATTAAGGAAAGTTTTATATCGACTATATAGTGTTTTATTTATTATGAATAAATATAATATAAGATATTAAGTATGGTGATTGATTAAATATATATATTTACATATGTATATGGTGTGCATGAATGTATATGTGATATACGTGAGGGCAAATTAATTAATCACATTGTTATTATCATATTAATATAAGATATTAATTGATTTAGGAAAATAGATTTATGGTAATAAGATAAAGATAGTCAATATTAGATACTGACAATATCTTGGAAATATTTAATATGAGATAATAAATTAAATGAGATAAACCAATCAAATGTATTTTTCTCATTTTATTAGGAATATGTTTTCTTTCTCCTCGATCTACTAGGAAGTTTCTCCCAATCAGATTGGGGCAATAGGGGCGCCACTTTCTACTATAAAAGAAAGGGGTTGGCTAACTCTTTAACACATCACAATTAGAAGAGTTCTAATTTACTAGAGAAAATTGAGTGCTTCCTAGAGAGAGATTTTGAGAGAGAGAAAATGTCGGTCTAGCAACCGAGTTTTTCTGGTAACAATCCATGATTGGATTCCGGCGGGCTGTTTGTGTGGATCACCTATAGAGGCCGAACATTTGGACGGCTTCGTGCAGAAACTACAACCGTATACAAAGCGTCGATCCAATTGGATCAACCAGGTATTCTCTTGTCTACTTCTTTTATGCTTATTGCTTATATTAAATCGATCCTGGTTAAATGGAAATAAATTTTTGAATTCCGCTGCGTTCCCACGGAGATTTTCTAACATTGGGAAAGTCCTTACCAAGTGTCAAAGGATGTCAAGAAAGGCATTTATATTCTGAGGAACAAAGACGGGATTGACCTCAGTCGACTTTGGAACGCAGACAACTTAAAACGGTACTACTTGTAAAATTCAGCACGGGTTATGGCATTCACCCTCTTGTGTTTTAACTTGAGTGATTTTTCTTTCTTTATTTTCCAAAACAGTGTAAGCATTCTCTCATGCTCTAACATGAATGTATACACTCTTTTGTAAACACTCAACAAGCGCTAAGTGGAGGGGTGAGCTCATTAAAGACCGATTTTACATTTTACCTATTTTGTGTCTACTTTGCTTTCCACTTATATGATGGATTAATCACAACACAAAAATTGAGCAACACACTTATTTTTGACAAGCTCACAGCCCGTCAACCTTTTCAAAAATAAGGGGGCCACATGTCATACTTGCAACCTACAATAAAACCTGCAATGAATATGATTCAAAAGTTGGGACATTTTCAAAGCAAAAAACAAGCTAAACAATCATCCGAATAGCAAAAGAGGGCCCGTGAAAAACAAGCTAAAAAAGAATCCAAATAGCTCAAGTCAAAGCATTCGAAGTCAAGGCCATAACCGGGCCCAAATCACGACAAAAGTGGCCATGAACAATCAAAGACAGTTAAGTTATTGCATAGCCAAATTAATGAAAATTTCAAAAGTACATCAAAAGTTTTCAAAGATAAAATAAATTCTTCAAGACTGAGAAGGCGGGTTTGGATTGGTAACATCAGTTTCTTGATATCGTGAGCCCTTTAGCTCGGAAACGTTTGATTCATGGGAAGTCCTCTCGGCATCAACATGAAGAAAAAGAGATAGTGACTCCTTCTCTGGAATCCCCTGATGCCCCGGGGTCGCTTTCTCCACATCTCATCCACCATCAATCCCGTCAATCAAGGCACGTAAGTTATTAGGCTGAACCTCCGGAGGGACTTAAGTCTCCCAACCATCCTCAATATACCCAGCGATCACAGTATCGGTGTAGGGAATGAATTTGTGAAACCGTATCAGGCCTGGCTCAAACAACCGCTCAGAGGCCCATCCCGTGACCTGCTGCAAATTGGGAGCTAAGTTGTCAAGATCTCGACCCATGCACCTAGTGATATGAAAAATCCTGTGGTCAAAACCCTCAAGCCTGGCACTAACCAAAGCCTCCATGTTCTCCACTGAAGCCTTGAACTCATCAATAGCTTGCTGAAATAGTGTCCTAAACCCAATTGGGTTGGACCAGATCCGACCGGGTCGGATCATTTTTACTATTTCTTTGTGTTTATACATGTAATAAATGGCTTTCTTTTATTATATATTTCTTCATTTAACGGACATATATGATAACGTCCCTGGTGTCAAACAATGAAAGAGAAATCGTAATAGTGATTATGGTTGATGAAATCTCGACTCACTTTAAAAGGTTTGATACTTAAATGTCTCTAGTCGTATGTACTATTAAATGGGACATTAATAGTAGGATTAGACTAGCACGTATTGGATGTCTTCTATCTTATGAACATAGGGATAGATCTCGTCTATTGAAGTGTAGAGAAACTTGGACTGACGTGGACATGTATTAGAGAATGCATACGTTAGACTGGCCCACTTACTGTATTAAGTGTCGCACTATGTGGCGGTTTTGTAATTATCCTAAGACCGTAGTCTTCATGGAATCACGGTGTGGATTGTCATACTTTAAAACTATTGAGGTTTCCCCTAGCCATGGGGTGATCATGCGGTAGTGATTTGGTATGATACTGAAGCATGCGCATGATTCATGTCGCTCGTCCGGAAATCGTGTTTCTTAATAGTAGGAGTAAATATCCGAGAGGGCCTCCTTATAAGGAATGTCTTGCTCTCGTTAATCTTTGCAAAGTGGGAGTAAATGAGTTACTTCGAGAAAGCATGATATCCAGATTATAAGACGCGGTCGTTAATGTATTGACACTCGAGATACGACCGTATGGTTATTGTAATAGCAATAGGATTCTATTTACACGGTAACCGTTTCACACGAAAGGAAGTAGTAATTGCATTTGACTCTTCCGATGATTGGGGGTCACGATTGGTTGTTAGATGGTATTTCATGATCGTTAGGTGTGAAGGGTATTTTAGTAAAATGCACTTTATTCCTACGGCCAACATATTCGGAAGTCTATTGGGTCACACACATAAGGACATCTAGCCGGATTAAAATGCGGTTACAGCGATAACCAAATAAGGAAACTTTTATCTTGACTATAAAGTATTATAGTGATAAATTAATATAGTAGTATTTATTTATTATGAATAAATATAATACAAGATATTAATTATGTTGATTAATCAAATATATATATAACATGTATGTATGGGTCGAAATATATATGTATATATGAGATACACGTATTTTGCAAATTAATTAATCATAGTATTATATTAATTAAAAATATTCCGGATGCCAATATTGTGGCACATGGGGCGGAAATTTGAGTGTATTAAGATACACTTGGATTGTGCAATTAATTAATAGTATTATCAAATATTAATACTAGATATTAATGTGTATAGATTTACACACATGTGCAAATTTATTTATGGTAATATGATAAAGATAGTCAATATCAGATATTGAGAGTATCTTGGATATATTTAAAATGAGATATTAAATTAAATGAGATAAATCTAGAATATCTATTTTCCTTATTTTATTGGGAATTGGTTTTCTTTCTCATCTATCCAATAGTAAGCTCCTCCCAATAGGATTGGGACTAAATTGGGGCACCACTTACACTATAAATATAATGTGGGTGTCAAGCTTTTTTGTGTCACAATTGCAAGTCTTATTTTTTACTAGAAAATTAAGAGAGCTACTAGAGAGAGATTTGAGAGGAAGACAAAGGCGGCCGAGCAGCTGACTTTTTCCGGTAGCAATCCAATGGTGGATTCCGGTGGGTTGTTCATGTGGATCAATAATAGAGGCCAAACACTTGGGCGGCTTCGTGCAGAAACTACAACAGTAGACAAAGCAACGATCTATTTTAGATCATCCAAGGTACTCTCTTAGTCTACTTCTTTTATACTTGTTGTTTAAACGGAGTCGATCTTGTTCGAAAAGGAAATAAATTTTAAATTCAGCTGCGTTCCCGCATAGATTTCCTAACAGTGGTGTCGGAGCGAGTTTCGAGCTTAAGAAATAAGTATTAGTTAATTTTCATAGTAATTAATTTGTGATGCATGATTTAATTCGCAAGACAAATATATATATATATATATATATATATATATATATATATATTCGGGTTGGGAGCTCGGTCGAAGCGGCAGCTCCCCACCGACGGAGTCAGCGCCCTTAGGGCTGCCGGCGTCGGTTGGTAGTGAATTGGTGGACCCGGATTTTTGTTTTGTTTTTTTGTCAATTTTATGGTACATTGATATCTCTTTGTTTAGTTAATATCATGTGGCTAACTAATGGATAAAATAGTTTGGGACATTGGGATGACAAATGACACTATAATATAATTGGGTTGGTTTATGATCCACAATTATAGACCTATGATTAACCTAGGCCTTTCCAAATTTTAATTGGAATAGGCCCAGGCCCTTTTCAAAATATTTGATTTTGGAAAGGCCCAAGGTCAATGCCTTTGGTTTTGGAAACCAAAGGCTTCTTTTTTGGTTAGGAACCAAAAGGAAAGGAAAAATCCATGATCATACCGGTACTTTAAGCATTTATTAATTTTGTGCATGTATTTATTTTATACGATACGATAGATGCATGACAGACACGATCTTGATGAATGTGTAGGGTGTATGTCTATAGATATAGATAAGTTATGATGAGACCAACTAATAAATTAATTAAATACTCTCACCTCAAAAATTAAGTCAGAATTGTCTCCAAATATTATCTTGGATTGGATGACATCATTCTCTCCGTCTTCAAAAGGATATGTCCTCAGATCTAAGTCCAATGGTTGTGAAGGGACTGATAAAAATAGGACCTTCCGGGTTACATCATTCCCTCTCCCTTCGAAACGATTCGTCCTCGAATCCTCCTGGATCAAATAACAATCTTGGACCAACATATGCGATTAGGCCCACATAGTGAATAACTCCCACGAATAATTAAGAGGTGAACAATGCTGTAATCATCCTCTTGTACCAATGTTAATCACAACATAAAAATCAACAATAATAATGTTAGATATAAAATCGATTTTTGATGATGATTCACCTATTATTGATTATTTGTTTGTTTTAACCCCATTGATGGAGTTCTTGAACTAGCTATTATAGTGAAAAGCTAAAACATGTTTAGAATAAAATGTATGGGTTTTACTATAGTCTGATTATTGTATAAGTTATCTCAGACAAGCATTGTAATTGTTAGGTCTTAGTGGAGTCTAGGACAGAAACTGATATCTAAAAATGATTCGATGAGGGATCAAACTCAGTTTGTCATTTACAAATCAGAAGACTCAAGGCTGAGGGGAAAAACTCGGTTATGAAGGCTGAACGATCAGACTAAGTTTTGAAAGCTGAAGAATTGAGGGTTCAAACTCAGTTTATGAAGACTACGTCGAGACTATAAGGATAGATTTCAGGTAAGTCTGTGATGGCCGGAACTGACTTTATAGATCATGTATTGAAGGTCTATGTTACACAAGGACAATGTAAACTTAGTTATTTTATGAGATTAATGTGGTGTACTTTGATCTCACAAAACTCAAGATTAGATGAACTAGGAGTACTCAGTTTTGAAGAAGATTACAGACTGAGTTAATACTCTAAGTCAGTTGGAAACTGAAAACATAGATAACTCAGTTTCAACTAATGCATAAACTAGCTAATCAGTTTACCCAAGGAAAATCAGAACGTTGGAGATCAAGCTAACTGATTGGTTGATAGTTTGACATGTCAGAAAGGACACTGACATATCTGACATGATAGCATATTCTATGGAATCCAATATGAACGTTAAGGGTGTTATTGAAAAAGCTGTGAGGTCTATCAATATCTTGAACGCGCATTGTTTACATTGTATTGTTGAATGCACATTGTTTACATGTAAGGGGTATTTGTCCTGTAGTTGTTTTTTTTTATTACAACCTTTTCAAATTGTATTTTACCCTATATATTGGATTTTTGGCTCTCTCCTTAAAACAATATTGTCTCATGCTATCTTGAAAAGATGAAAGCAAGTTAATTTTCTTCAACTGTGTTAGTTTGTCTTATTAAACTGTACTTTCTTTTGAAATACGTATTTTAATGAATCAATATATCTTTTTATCACCAATTACATCAATGTCTAATATGCCTTAACAATCGTATTCACTAGCGGTAGGCGGTGGTGCAAGTATGCAACGCGGAGCAGTGCCTTATTTTAAGGGCTCAAGACAATTATAGTAAATATACATGATGTTAATCCTCAGAAACTTAAACCTAAACAACCTCGTCCAATTACTCAACATTTTTTATCGATCAAAATTGGATTTAATATATTAGCACGAAGTAACCAAAACAACTGCACATTGGGAAAGTTACATGTCATGCAATGGAATTGAAATCCCCTTGTACAAAAGAAATTATATTGTGACCCCTTTAAAAACCTTATTTAAATTAATCTAAGAACACGAGAATTTTAATGTGTATCTGTGTTGATTTAAAAAACATATTAAGACTTTTGTGTTATATGTTCGAACATGATCAACAGAGAGATCACAGTCATCATAGTCCCTCTGTATCACTACTAGAAAAAGTAGTCTTTGCGTGGACATTTTGCGGTGGCAAAAAGTCAAATGTCGTCGCAATTGCAGTATTTGCGTGTCGTCGCAAATACTTCGTGCCAAATAACACAAAAGCGTCGACAACGTTGTCGTAAATACAGTTCCGATAACAAGTCGACGCAAATACTAGTTCCCAGCCACAACTGACTAGGCAAAGTATTTGCAACAACACGTCGACGCAAATAATGTCCACGTGGCAGGTGACTAGGCAGAGTATTTACGACGACATGTCGACGCAAAAAGTGTCCACGTGGCAGGTGACTAGGCAATGTATTTACGACGACGTGTCAACGCAAAAAGTGTCCACGTGGCAGGTGACTAGGCATAGTATTTACGATGACATGTCGATGCAAATACCCTGCTTTTTAATGTAAATGTTGTTTGATATGGTTCCACCCGATCACAGTAGAAATGTTCATACACAAAAATATAAATTAAAAACATTCAAATACAACAACAATTAAGTACAAATAATACACCAACAAGATCAACTATATTAAACTAATATATTGATGTCCGTTTCTAGTTACAAGTTTGCTAGCTAGACTGCCTCGATCACATCTAACATGTACCTTTAGGCTTTAGTTCTTTGACTAGATACACTGAAATTTTCTAGCTTTGCCGCCAACTATTCTTAGATGCATACTTCTTCTGCTAAAACTGCAAGATATTGAAGTAAACATACAATTAAACTGTCAAAAATTATGAATGCAGCCTTGAACCCAGTGCATACTGTTTCTTGGACTTCATCATTAGTTCCAGGTTCTTGCCAAGCAAATTTATTGCAAGGAAATGCTAAAATTTCAAAACTTAGGTACAAACGCAGTATTTACTGTTTGGAAGAGCCGGTTAGTTGAGCTGGTCCTATCCTAGAAATATGGGATCGCCGGCGTCCCAAAACAGTACGTCTCCATGATGTCTTGCTCCTGCTCAGGAGTTGTATGTCCATCTCGGGCGATGTCACGTATCATCTAATCAATTCAAATGTTATAATCAATTTAAAAGGCTGATGTGCAAGAAAAGACATTTTCTTGTTATAAACTCCAAATAATATATGGTAATCAGACTTAGGTACAAGATAATGCAATAGAAAGAAAGGAAGAAACATAACCCAAAGAATGAAAGGAAATTCCAAAAATATGGTAAATATTCCTTTATGTCTAAGAACTTTATATACCTTTATGTGTATATCTGCATTACAATCATGCTTATTAGAAACTTTCCAAGATACATGGATTTTACACTCCCCCAAGAGAAGATTAAAGGTAAAAGAAAGACAAAGTCAAAGAAAAAAAATTCCATCCATTTATTATCTCAAGAATAACATGAAAACCGGGCCTATTGGTTACTTATACAATTAAAAAATTATAGGCTTAGTGTTGAAAATCGAGGAACAAGAAGAAAAATGACATGAACAATAGCTTACCTTCAATTGTTCTTTTGTAAATCCATGAGAACCACAATAGAACATCGAGGAATGACCAACACTTACCCTCACAAGCCGTTCCAAAATCGAATGACATCAAACACTTACCCTCGCATATATAGCATCAACCTCTAAGCTGTTAAAACACTACTTTAAATGTGATCTGCAAAATCAAGAAGGAAAAAAAAACAAACCTTGATGCCCAAGCCAAGAAATTTGTCTAAACAATCATATACATTGAGTCCGGGTAATTGGTAGCAGCATGCAAGATATACTTGTTCAGAGTGCATTGAGATATGTCGAGACACGTGAAGTCCTCCCAAAAAGCCCAGTAAACGCTAAGGTACAGAAACATAGCACAAAAATTTAGAACCAGAGTCTGAATCAATCGAATTTGCTCTGCAATTGTGCATTATCTATTGATAATCTGTACCAAGATAAGTGGCAACGGGATAAGTGAGTAACAAGCAAAAATTACGTTGTATCCGAAATTCAAATTTTCAATTCAATACTCCATTCACAATTGGCACCATATATCATCGTATTTGTTACACATAATGAAATTTAGCCTGCCTAAGTGCAGAGATAAATACGATCAATCAAGATGTATTACAAGATGATGCAATAATGTGATTCTTTCATAGAAATTACTAGAATATTAGAGTAGAGTTAACTAGGAAAAGGTGAATTCCTCTACATCAAATTATAGGATACTGTCAAAGCTTCAAGTAGAGTATTCACTTTGAATTTTTCTGTTATGATTAAGTCCTCAATGTCAGAGAGTAATCGCACACGGTTTTCCACAACCTGCAAGATATGTTGATTGAGAGCAAATTTAGGCATGTATTATTTCAATGTGTACAGAATGACTTCAACAACAGAACAGAAGTATAGATTAAAGAAAGAGCCCAACATTGTGAAAATTATCTAGCATAGTCAAAAGTACACAGATTTACCAAGTACGAAAAGACAAATTCAAAAGCATAAAACCGAAAATGAGAACGAAGTTCTATCATCAAAATATTTTTAAGAACAAGGACAATTGTGATACAAACAAGGGCCAGATTTCATTTTTTGTTTTGCTTTTCTCTGCATTAATTGGTTCAAATGCAAGCTATATTCTCCTTAAAAGCAAACTACAACACATGAATTAGCCTATAAATACATCTCAACAATGTAAACAACATTTTTGCCCAATACATCCCTAATTAACTGAACACAAAAACAGCAAAATGGTTGCAGGTCTATATCATAGCAAGCATCTGACTCTTAACAGACCTAAACCAAATAGATTTGCAAGACAAAACATGGAAGCAAGTCAGATAAACAAGCTCAGCCCGTAACCTCTCCCTAACCACACACAGTCACTAATTTAACCATTCTAAATTGAAAAACCGTGATCTTTGCAAAAGGAAACAAAAAATGAAAAATGATATGAACAAGATACACATCTTCATACTTTCAAAATCGCTGGAGAGCTCTTTCAAAATCGCCGGAGCCTCTTTCAAGATAGAAAAATTGATTTTGTTGAAATTGAAAATCGCCGGAAAGCTCAATAAAGAGGAGGAGAATATGGGGGTTCAACAATTTGGCTGATTTTCTTTTACTTATTGGGTTTTTATAAGGAACACTTTGAAGACTTAATTAGGCATTTAGGACACCAAAAAAAATAATCTTTTATAAGTACACATTTTTCCTAACTTTACTAAATTACCCTTTGTTACAATCACTCTAACAGCTCTGTTATCCTGCCGTTTACGCACTTTCTCCTCATTTTCCCAATTGCATTCACCTCCTCTTTCGTTATCGCCGAGTGCCGACTCATCAAACTCTTTTTTCTGTGATTCCAGCACCGGTGCCGTCAATACAAATAGCCACCATCCTGCACGACCTTCTGCTTTCCCAGTTATTAGGCTTAATTAATAATCTCAGATTTATCTGAGGATTATGATGATGCATCGACGAAGGGAATCGCCGGTGAAAATATTTGCAATTTTTTTTTTTTGTCTTTTTGGGGGTTCATTAGATATATAATAATAACATTTTGGATTATGCCGTAATATGTCTTACTAGTTATGTTGAGATCATTGACCTTGTGAAATTTCAATAACTTGTTCAAATTGAAGCAACTTTTTGATAGAGAGAGTGGAGGAGGAGGATTCAGATTTAACTTTCCAAAAAAGACAAAAGCACCAGGTATGGGTTGGCTTCTTTTTGTTTTTTTCATTTTGGGATTTCTGTGTTTGATATTATCTGACCTTTTTTTTTATTCTTGTTGGTGATTTTTATTCTTATTTGATGAATTGTTTTGCACGATGATGTGGTCTAGAATTGCAATTACTAGCTTATTAACCTGCTTGGAGAAATTGCAGATCTTTGCTTTGATCATAGTTGTAATAAAGTGTCATTTAAGATTCAAACGAAGTCAATCACATCTCAATTTGTCAAAGATAAAGAGGAAGAGAGACAACTAATTGATAAGGCTCAAAACAGAGACAGGGAATCGAACCTTATCCAAATGATGTCCGAGTTTAAAAAATGTGGCTGATGAAGCATTGAGACCTTGTTTTTGAAAGTTAATGACGATGAAAACTTAAAGTAGATTTCTTTTGCGTAAGATAAGATGTGTTCAATTTAGCTAATAAGGTAGCAGCATTGGTTTTTTAAGTTTTAACTTGGAGTGATCTCAGAATTGTGTTTGTCATTAGATGGCTCAAATATTGTTATCTGCATGTTTCATTTTATCAAACTCGAACTATGGATGTGGTCTTATAACAAGTACAGTGTGAAGTTTCTTTTCTTTAAAAGCTAAGGGGATGTAATCGTATGGCTTTTGTTATCTTTGACATATTTATCATATCTGCATAGAGCTTGTGTCATATTCATCCTAATTATTGCCACAGCAAAATTCCTTTTTGGTGAACATATTTGGCAGGACAAGATACTTTAATTCCATTTATGCTCTGGGTTTCACAGCTAATTATTTTTATATTGATATATTATTATGGTGATGATGCACATGTTGATCTCTGTTGTGTTTTTTGTCAGCTACGATTGCATTGTCACTTCATTAGAGTTTTGATGCAGTGACATTGATGTCAATGTCACTGCATTTATAATTAGAGAATTGATCAAGTGGCATGGATGTCACTGCATATACAGTTTGATACACAAATTTGGTAACTTTCTAAAATTAGTGTATTGTCGTTCACATTAGGGGTGTAATCGAGTCGATACTCCTTAGGGCTCGACTCAACTCGACTAAAAAAGTTTGGGCTCGATCGAGCCATAAAAAAGGCAATATCGAACTCGACTCGCTAAGTACTCAATATAACTTGACACGGCTCGTAAGCTCGATTATTTTCTTAGAATTCATTCAATTTATAATAAAATATAACGAGCTCGACTCAAATAATACTTTTTGAATTATAAAAAACAATATTTGAATAGTAAATTTAATATAATATAATTTTTTAAATAATTATTTAATAAAGTTCGATTAGCTCACGAGTACTCGGTTATTATATTTTAAAACTCGAGATGGTCAATGCATCACGGTGGTCAATGGATCGGGGGTGGTCACTGCATCGGAGGTGGTCACTACATCGGGATGGTCACTGCATCGCGGTGGTTATTGAATCGCGGTGGTGAATGCATTGGGGTGGTGAATGCATCACGGTGGTGAATGCATCGCGATGGTCAATGTATCGGGGGTGGTCAATGCATCACGGTGTCACTGTATCACTGTTGTCAGCGCATCACGGTGTCACTTTATCGAGGTGTCTCTGTATCACGGCGTCTCTACATCGGGGTATCTCTGCATCGAGGGTGGTCACTGCATCACGGCGTCACTTCATCGTCGTGTCTCTACATCGCGGTGTCACTTCATCACGATGTCTCTGCATCGTGGTGTCTCTGCAATATGGTCTCACTTCATCGCGGTGTCTCTGCATCGCGGTGTCACTTCATCGCGACGTCTCTGCATTGCGGTGTCTCTGCATTGTCAAATGTCATAACACCACGATGTCTCTGCATCACGGTGTCTCTACATCATCACATGTCATATCATCTTCATATGTCACTGAATCGTGATGGTCATTGCATTCCTATGTCACTGCATGGCGGTGGTCACTGCATCACTGTGGTCGTTGCATCGGGGTAATGAATGCATCGCGGTGGTGAATGCATCACGGTGGTGAATGCATCGTGGAGGTAAAAGCGGTGTAACTTCATCACGGTGTCACTTCATCGCGATGTCTCTACATCACGGTGTCTCTACAATACGGTGTCTTTGTATCGCGGTGTCACTTCATTGCGATGTCTCTGGATCGGGGTGGTCAATGCATCGAGGTGGTCGTTGCATCTGGGTGGTCAATGCATCGCGGTGGTCAGAGTATCGGGATAGTCAATACATCGCGCAGGTCACTGCATCAGGGTGGTCATTGCATCGCGGTGGTCAGTGCATCACCGTGATGAATGCATCGTGATGGTCACAGCATCGGGGTAGTCAGATCATCGCGGTGGTCAGTGAATCCGGGTGGTCAATGCATCGGGATAGTCAATGCATTGTAGAGGTCACTACATCGCGGTGGTCACTGCATCACCGTGATGAATGCATCGCAATGGTCACTGCATCGGGCTAGTCAGATCATCGCGGTGGTCAATGCATCAGGGTGGTGAATGCATCGCGATGGTCACTACATCGCGGTGGTCAATCCATCAGGGGTGGTCACTGCATCGTGGTGGTCAATGCATCGCGATGGTCAATGCATCGGGTGGTCAATGCATCGGGATGGTCACTGCATCGCGGTGGTTAATGAATCGTGGTGTTCACTGTATCGCAATGGTTTAAAATAGAAATAAAAAAACCTTTCACGTCCAGCCAAAAAAAAACAACACACAACAACAGCGTCTCTTTCAAACAAAAAATAAAAAAATAATAAACATTTGCTTCATTAAGCGTATTTCGGTCTATCTATCTAATTTATGTCCTTATAACCAATTAAAATTTTAGCATGTCTTATTTGCCTAATTAAGTTGTTTTGTGTCCTTTTGGACCCTTGCCCCTACTAAAAACTAATTTACCAATAAAGTATTTATATCTCCAATACAAAAAATACATTTCCAATACTATATTTGGACATATTAATTACTTTATTAATCTGTGTGATTCTTCTCTCTGTGACAGATAAAAAACGGAAGGAGTATGAAGTTAATGAATTTGTTGAATTCATTTGAAACAAGCAACCACTAATTTTGGGTTGGTCATGGTGCAAGTATTTGACCACCATTTCATCAATTTTGAGGAAATTGATTGGTGATTTTTTTCAAGAGGTAGAGGTCCATTTTAAAACCAATAATTCCTATTGGTTGTGCTACACTAAGTAGGATTTGATCCATGACCAACCTAAAATTTGTGAACAACCAATATAGATTTGTTGGGCAATGCAAACCATCCTTAAGCTTCAATTTTGTGTGCAAATTGTAAAAGTTAAAAACATAGGAATAGAATGTACATGTTCAGAATGGACAGTAGACTCAGAGGCATTAGATCACATGTTTGTTCATGATCTTTTTGTGAAGATCCTTAATTGTCTACTCTGCTCGGTTTTTCTCATTTATAAAACCGAACAATTTAATACGCTTCCAAATTTAATATCACTCGGTGTTTACTTTAATATATTAATAAAATTCAATCTTAGAATAATAAATCAATATTTTCATTCAATGTTATCGAAAGTACACTGAAAATTATGTGATACTCATAGTAAATAGTTGATCATACAAGGAATAAATAGACTCGCGTGACATAATTATTAATTCTCTGTTTTTATGGCTAATAAATATAACTTACAATAAATTAACAAAGACCGTTTGAAGTATCACTAGTCAACATTTTCCAATTATAAAAATGACCAGTTTAACGGAACACGCGCAAGACTCGTGTTTTTTGCTAGTGTTTGTATACACATAAATGCATTAGAAGATTACTGTGAAAATATTTTCAAATATATCACTATAACACTTTTTTTTGTTTTTTTTTTCTAGAAATCAACGCGGGAACGCAGCGTAATTTTAAAAAATTGATTTTCTTTTAACTAAGATCTATTTTGTTTAAGCAACAAGCATAAAAGAAATAAATGAGAAAGTTACCTTGCAGATTTAAAAGATAGAAGCTTTGTCGTCTACAAAAGAGTAGTGATGCAAGGAGCCGCTCAAGCGTTCGGTCTCTACCGTTGATCCACACGAACAACCCGCCGTAATCCTACCTTGGATTGCTACCAGAAAAAGTCAGCTGCTAGGCCGGCATTTTCTTTCTCCCAAAAATCTCTCTCTCAAAGAAGCTTTCTTTTATCTCACCTCAATATTTCAAGAATATTGTGTTGTAAAAGAGGTGGCCCAACTCCCATTTTATAGGTAATGGGACGCCATATGCAAATCCCTATTTGATTGAGAAAAGCTTCCTAATGGATATAGGAGAATGAAAACCAACACCACGTTCCCGGATACCGAGTCCTTTTTTGAAAAGAAACGTTCGGCATATATAATATTAAATAAATTCAATATTATACGTAAACCTCTACTATGTCGTATCGAGTTTAGAAAACGGAAGATAAAAAGACTCGGCAAGCATCATAAATGCTACTAAAAATGGAAACTCCAAACATACCAAAGATGGAAAGGTAACTTACAACAACGAAATAAATTACAACGTACGATGCTCAAAGTAAAAGTTACAACAAACTTGTCTTACAACCTTAAAAAAAAGTACAACAGCTATCTCGAACAGGTAAACAACAAGTCTAGTATAACATAAAATGAAAGAAACTAAAATGTCAATGAAGCATCAACGAGGCATCCTCATCACATATCATCAAACATCATCTTCCACGAGCTCAAAGCCAACCTGTCCGTCTTCTCACCCCATAATGCATACAAAGACACATGCAAATGAGGTATGTACAAAGTACATAGAAAGAGTGAGAAGCTAACGTATAACTAAGGTTTATAACGAAAGGTTTAATAATTATTATTAAGTTATCTTCATGAGATCGACTCAATTCTAGGGTTCACTTCATGCTCATCAACATATCGTGACTAACTGTTTCTAACTTACCTTATCTTTGTTACAACCGCATTCAAGGGCACTATGCATGGTGAAGATCCACCACGAGATAACGTTTGCAACCTATCAGGGGATCTCACTTATAGCCACAGAAGTTTATTCTAGTAGACTCCGATAGTGTACACGTTCAGCGAAGTCCCTCCGTACGTAGGACCTCATAGACTTACGGGGTTAAGTTCATCTGTATGTAGGGTCAAGTTCCTCCGTACATAGGGTCTAAGAGACTTACAGAGTTATTCACCTTCAGACCATCCACACATCGTGATATAGTCAAGTGCCTTACCAAGAATGACATGTTGTTTAGTCTTTTAACAACACAAGTACGTTTGTTATTATTTATTAACTAGCCACCTAAGTATTTTCAAGTAAGATCCCTCACATATCCTATTCTCATACCTAGACCACTAGACACGGACAAGGCCTAGCACGTACACAGACATTGATGAATTCTAATTCATCAATGCACCGGCCATTCATACTCTTCCGACTGTCCCGAACTTCAACTCTTAAGAAGCATTCATTCGGTGCCGAAACTAAACGCATCAGAAGCCTGATCATGGCTTGTTCATGTTCATATGATGTTATTTGATCAAGGAACAACATTCAAGAATAGGTTTAGGGCTAAAAACAAGCTAAATACCAAAAACAGGGTTTGTGCGACCGCACTGAGCAACCAGAAACTCCCAGATCTTTCTCCTAAGCCAGTGCGCTTGCACTGGCCTTTGGTGCGCTTGCACTGGCCTTTAGTGTGCTTGCACCGGCCTCTGGTACGCTTGCACCAGACTAGAATTCCTAAAACCCGACCTTCTGCCTCTTCAGTGTGCCCGCACCCCTCTATACGCCCGCATGCAATAACACCCCAAAACTCCGTTTTCTGCACTTTAACGACCTCCACTCGATTCCAAACAAGTTTATCACCAATATACACATCAACATAGCATAAAAGCACAACTTTCTCATAACCAAACATCACATACTTCTCTAACATTAGGTAGGCATGATTTCTAACATTAAAACACCACAATCACTCAACCTTAAACATCACAAACCTAATTACACATTAGGAAGAGACCCTTACCTTATCAAAGCAAAACCAAGGCAAATAGCAACAAAACCACAAGAACATTGCAGCACTTCTGAACAACTCCAAGAAAACCTATTTGATCAATAATTGAACAAGGAACAATTATGATCAAAAGCTTCTAAACAATCAGAATTACGAATTCAGCCACACGAAGCCCTTAAACTTGATCAAACCATGATAAATCCATAATTAGGACTAAAACATACCTTTCTCAAAACACCAACTTTGTAGTATTAACTCGTATCCGTTCTTCCACTGATTTAGAAATCCTATTTTCTTGAAAACCGTTAAGGATTTGGTGAGAATTTGAGAGAATCCTTCCATGTATTTCTATTTTCTTTCTAAGGAAATAACTGAAGTTCGAACTTTGCAAAAGAATTGGTTTCTTTGACAACCTCCTAAACAAGTTGGAGGTTTTATTCGCAAAAATAACTCCCATTAAATCCATTAATCCTAATTATTTCCATTTATTTTCCCAGTAAAACCTCTCTTTTCTTTCCTTTTATTTAATATACTTAAAATCCATAAATAAATAAATATAATATAACGAACTTTACAAATCGAAACGTCTGTATTTTCCCAAAGTTCGGAATATTACAAGTTATCCTTTCTGAATGCCACTTTTGGTCCCCTAAGTTTTTATATTAGTTTCAATTTTAGGACAACCGACGATTTAATCATTTAAGCTAACGGCTTACCTATTTAAACTAACAATTGACCTATCCAAAATAACATTGAATATATATATATATATATACTAGTCAATAACCCGTGCATTGTACGGGGACGTACAATAATGTAATTGTATTCAATTAATATGCATAATATGTACTACAAAACAAAGACCCTTCAAACTTATTATAATGCTAGCTATTAAAATTCTTTTATTTAAGATTAGTATTCGTTTCCGGCGTCAGATAAAGTCAAAAACAGACAACACAAAATATCCAAAAGTTATACTGATGCCAATAATTGTCGTTATATTTTTGCTTTTAGCATTGCACGGGAGAACATATATTTTAAAAGAATTTTTTTTTGAAGGATGAAAAGAAGATTTTATTGGCATGTTTGTTACGCAGGAATGAAATTGAATGGACTAAAATAATTGGAACGAAATGGAATGTAATGGAATAAATTAATTCTAATACAGCGTTTGGAATATGCAAGACTGGAATAAAATAAATTATATAAAAGATGACACATTGAGTGATGATTAGAGCAGTGTAGTGAATTAAGATTGACTAGAGTAGGGTACGGTATGGTTCATAAGGTAGGATATGGACAAAGGGTGGGGTACCCCTACGCCATACCCTATTGCACCATACCTCTCTTCTCACCCAGCCTTACCCACCGCTACCATACCCTACCCACCACCCTACCTAATATCACCATATCTTACCCTCGACATCATACCTACCTTACACATTACCTACTCTACTCCACTATCACCCACCCCTACCTTACTCTACCCTAACTTACCCATCATATCACCCTACCTTACCCATCACCCCACCCTTCTCTACCCTACCCTACCCACAACCCCAACCTTATCCTACCCTATCCACCATTCCACTCTACCCTATCTTGCCCACCACACCACCCTACCTAACATTATTTACTACCCCAACTTATCCTACCATACTCTACCCTACCCTACCAACCCTACCTTACCCACTACTTCACCTTACCCTACCCTACCCACTCTACCCTACTCTACCCACTACACCACCCTACCTTACCTTACCCACTACCCCAACTTACCCTACCTTACCTTACCCACTACCCCAACCTACCCTACCTTACCTTACCCACTACCTCAACCTACCCTACTCTACCCTACCCTAGCAACACTACCTTTCCCACCACTTCACCTAACCTACCCTACTATACCTTACTCTACCCCACACACCACCACCCCAACCCACCCAATCCCACCCTACCCTACCTGACCCACCACCCCACCATACCCTACCCACCCCCTCATCATACACTACCTTACCCACCACCCCACCTTATTCAAATATGCTTCCTACCTACCATACCCACCAAATCATTAAATGAGGTGGCTAATACGTAGTTGGCATATCTCGTATTAGTTGGCATATTTGAATTTAGTTATTTTCAAAATTTAATTTAATTTCTAAATATTTTGTATCAATGGAGGACTCTAATTTGTACTGAATGATTTTTTTCTTGACATATTTGAATTTATTTATGATCCATATAATTAATTTAAAACAGTTTTAGAGGATTATTATCTTTTGACATATTTGAAATTGTTTTTCTTTTGAAAATATAATTTAATATAAGAATATTTTTCGCTGAATGACATATGTATTTAATCTAAAAACATTCACATTACACCGCAAACATTTGAAGTTATTCTTGAAAAAATAATTGTTGTATGAATATTTGGCATTAAATGAAGTGACTATTTTGCAGGGAATAACTTAATGTAAGAATATTTCGAATTAATTGGCAAACTTGAATATCGTTATTTTTTGGGGCCAGAGGCTACAAGGACAAGATAAGATACAAAATAGTTGCAAAGGACAAAATGTAGTAATACATGTATAAAAATGTAGTAACATATGTAGTAACTGTCTTTCTCACCCATTTTAGATTAAAACTGTCCTTCACAACCTTTAACCTTTATTTTAAAAAATATAATTTAATGTAAAAAAATTTGACATTGTAATTTAATGTTAGAATTATATTTCATTAACTGGTATACTTGAATTTATCATTTTTCGCAAATTATAATTTAATGTAAAAATATGTCGCATTAAATTCCATTTTTGAATTTAGGTATTTTTTTAACATTTAATTTAATGTAATAATATTTGGTATTAATTGGGGTGACTAATTTATATGGGATGTATTTAATGTATGAATATTTCCCATTAAATGACATAAAGCCATAAAACAAAACCGGACAAAATTGATTCCAAAACTATGAAAAGAATCGATGCAATGTTAAAAAAAGAATTGAATGTAAGAATATTTGGTATTAAATGAGGCGGCTAACTTGTGGGGGATGACATTAATGTAAGAATATTTCACAATATTGACAAAATTTAATATAGTTGTTTTTAGAAACGTAATTTAATGTATGAATATATGACATTAATTAATTGGTTGGAAAAATTTGAATAAAGTTATTTTGAAATTTTAATTTAATGTAAGAATACTTGGCATTGAATGCGGTGACTTATTTGCAAGGAATGACTTTAATGTAAAAATATTTCGTATTAATTTGCAAATTCGAAAAAAGTTATTTTGAAAATGTAATTTTGACATTAAATGTGGTGACCAATTTGCAAGGGATTATGTGAATGTATGAATATTTCGTATTAATTTACAAAGTTGACTACGATTATTTTTTAAAATGTAATTTAATATAAGAATATTAAACATTAAATGAAGTGGCTAATTTGTGTGAGATGAATTAATGTAAAAATATTTCTTAATAATTAGCACATTTAAATTTACTTATAATTCAAAATTAATTTAATTTAAGAAAAATTTGTATTAATGGAGACCCAAATTTGTAAGGGATAATCTTTTGCGTAAAATATTTTAATTTATTTATGTTTCATAAAATCAATATAATGTAGTTTAGAGGATTATTTTTCTTAGGCATGTTTTTTTCTTTCTAAAATTAATTTAATGTAAGAATAGTTTACTTTTACCGGCATTTTGTTTAATGTAGAAATATTTCCCATTAAATGACACAATTGAATTTAGTTATTGTTGAAAATATAATTGAATGTAAGAATATTTGACATTAAATATTTCGTATATTGGAAAAGTTGATTATATTTATTTTTTTAAATGTAAATCAATTCAAGAATATTTGTCATTAAATGAGGTGGCTAATTTGTATAGATGAATAAATTAAGAATATAGTTTTTTGTCCAGAAGGACAAAATTATCAAAAAAATGGGATAGAAGGCCATTGTAATTTAATAAGGACAAAAGTAACATTTATGAAGTAACATATATGAAGTAACATATGTGAAATAAAGTAAATATGAAGTAACAATTGTGAAATACAAAGTAACATTAACATATGAAGTAACATTTTTAAAGTAACATTTGTGATTTTTGTCCTTTATAATCATGAAAATGTTACTTTTGTCCTTGCAGACCCATTTATCAAATTTTTTGTCCTTATGGCCCCTTCCCCCTTAAGAATATTTCGTATTAATTATCATATTTGAATTTACTTATCATTCAAAATGTGATTTACTGTGATTGGAGAAAGAGGTAATTTATGAGAAAAATCAATATTGATAAAGTCAAGTTTTGTAATAAGTGTGAATTGTAAACAGTGTCATTAAATAGTGTCATTGGAAAGAAAGGTTATTTATTAGGAAAATAAAATTTTAATCAAATTTGGTAATTATTATGAAGTGTAAGTAGTGTGATTGGTGTGAGAGGATATTTATTAGAAAATCAAATTTTGTATATTACTTTTCAAATATTACACTTTTATGAAAAAAATATTTCGCATTAAGTAACATAAATTATAGAATATTTGACATTATTCTCAATATTTTGTATTAAGTGACATATTTTAGTTTATATATTTATCAAAATGTTATTTAATGTTAGAGTATTTTTCATTGATTGGTAAAATTAAATTTATCATTTAGTAAATATTATAACCTGATGTGACATTCAAAAAAAAACTTTATGTGATATTTCGCATTAAGTGCCATAAATTTAAGAGTATTTGATATTAATTATGATGATTAATTTATAGGGACGTATTTAATATGAGAATATTTTGTATTAAATGACATATTCGGTCTATATTTTTAAATTAATCCAATTTTTCGTTCAACAATTATTGTATCATGTTTCATTGATAAGATGTTTTTCATTTTTCTATTAATTATGATGCATTCAGATTTTAATCAACTATTTTGTAATTACTGTGAAGTGTAAGTATTAATTTGTGATTGAATATATTGTAATTAGTGTGAATTGTAAGTAGGTATTTTGAGGTAATAAATTTTTTAGGTTTTTTCTAAGAAGGACAGATTTATTAATAAATCAAGATTGAAGAAAACTGATGATTAATTAGGACAAAAATAATGTAAACTTCCAAAATTACCCTCTTTTCAATTAAGAAAAAAACAAATCATAGCCTACAAACAAATTAGGAGGTTTTATTTAATTAATTTTTGTCATTTATTGTAACTGTCTATCTATTTCCATAATTTTAGGGAAGCATTATCTCTACATTTTTTTGAATTGATTATTGTAAAAAAAATTGTATTTATTGTATTTGGCAAACATTTTTTCATTATTTTATGCATTCGTTATCACTACACAATTTTGATTTTAATGGAAAAAAATTTCTCTTCAACTAAAATTTTGACGCAAAAAATATTTTACCTATATTCTTCGATCCATATCAGTGTTATTACATATTTTTTGCCGTAACTACATCTACATTTTTTTGGATGTAACCACATCTATATTATTGGCCGTTACTACTCCTTTTTCGATTGTTATTACATTTTTTTCCTATAACGACATATATTTCATTTGTTGTTACTATTTCTTTTTATGTGTTAATATGTTCTTTGTTGTAACTTGAGCTTTTTATTTATCTTTGTTAATACATTTTTTTGCCGTAATTACATCTATTTTATTGGTTTGTTACTATTTTTTTATTGTTACTATATTGTTTTTTTGCTATAAATAGATATATTTTATTGGCTGTTATTACATTGTTTTTATGTAATTACATTTATTTCATTGAATGTTACTACTTATTTTTTAGATGTAACTACATTTTCTTTACTAGTGTTACTACATGTTTTTTTTCTGTAACTATTTCATTTTATTGGATGTTACTACTTATTTTTTCGTGTTACTACATCTATTTTATTGGATCCCTAAAATGCGGGAAGCATTTTATAAGAGATTTATGTGACTATATTTTTTTTACGTGATTTATTATTATATTTTTGAAATTTTGGTAACTGGTTTTTTTTTTTTTTTTTTTTTGAAGATTCACCCCTCTTTAATTACACCACATTTGATGGCATGTATTTACTGCAGCACATTTATTGGCAATAACTTCAAATCACACAAAAAGGGTGTTCTAGTCCATCTATTATTATTTTGTCCTTTTTAATCTCCAAAAATGAAAGATGTCCTTGGATCCCCATTTATGAAATTTGATTACCTTTTGGCCCCTTCCCCCTAAAATTTTACATTTTTCTGTATTTGTCTAATAATTATGATTGATTGTGATTATAATCAATTATTATATACTATATTCCGCCCTAATTTAAAAAATAAAACAAATAACAATAATTCCCTCAGTATGCTATTTTCCAATGATCCCTATATTAAACAAATCCTGCCATTTTCAAAAAATAACCCAAATATGATAATCCGGCATTTTTAATTTGAAACAAATAACAAAAATATGAATATTAGCCTAAACCCTTAAAAAATTAGCCTAAACCCTAAAAATATGAATATCAGCTTAAACTCTAAGAACATAACAAAAATACGCAAAAATAAAATTAAAACGCAAATTCAAAAATTCGTACCTTGCACGAAGCTAGTAAACCCCCCTATTTTGAGAAAACTCTACTATACAATTATATACAAAAAGTTGTAAACCACCGTTTTGAGTAAAATCTACAATAGAATTATATACAAAAATATGTAAACCCCCGTTTTGAGTAAACTCTTATACAATAATATATAAAAAGTTGTAAACCCCCATTTTGGGTAAACTCCACTATACAATTATTTACAAAAAGTTGTAAACCCCCGTTTTGAGTAAAATCTACTATAATTATATACAAAAAGTTATAAACCTTCGTTTTGAGTGACCTCTACTACTATTATATATAAAAAGTTGTAAACCCCCGTTTTGAGTAAACTCTACTATACAATCATATACAAAACGTTGTAAACCACCATTTTGAGTAAACTCTGCTATACAAATATATACATAAAGTTGTAAACCTCCGTTTTGAGTGAACTCTACTATAATTATATACAAAAAGTTGTAAACCCCCGTTTTGAGTGAACTCTAATACTATAATATACAAAAAGTTGTAAACCTCCTTTTGAGTAAACTCTACTATACAATTGTTAGATGTAATATCGTCGGATCAATCATAGATTGACCCGATTACGCAGCGGAATTCATCAGATCTAGATCTAAACGAAACAAAAACCATAAATTTAAGATCTAAATCTACAAGGGGGTTTAGGAGTCTACCTTTTTATGGTGCTTAACTCCAAGATCAAAAGGCTCCTTGAACACGTGATTGAGCAGCCACCGTCTTCCAACGTGTGTCTCCCAGCAACACCAAGTGGATGGTGTTTCCCGCCGCCGGACCTCCTTGATATGCTACCGGAATAATCCCGAAGATTATTCCAACTCGAAACCCGAAGAAAATAGCCGAAAATTCCAAGCTATTTTCTCCAATAAATGGCGTGAATTGTTATGTCAAAAGGCTTGGGAGAACTCTCTTTATATAGGAGAGTAAAACTTAACCTCCAAGGATTAAATAATTAAGAGATAATTATTACATTAATCCTTTTCCCAAATAAAAGATAAATAAAATAATTATCCCAAACAAATTAGGATAAATCATATTATTATCTAATATTCCATGAATTATCATTTAACAAATAAAAGATAATTAAATCACATGTCAAATAATTATCCAAGAAAACTAATTTCCTAATAATTAAATAATATCACAAAATTCATGCGCACCTTTCTCTCAAAATAAGGTCACGCACCTTTTTCTATATTTGACCAAAAATTAGGTCAACACACCAATTCGGGCCGAGTCCACGAAAAAATGTCTTTTCCGTGTATTTAATTATTTAGTCCAACTAAACAATTAATCCACATATCAATTAAATAGCCCAATCCACTATTTAATTATAATTGAGGTGCAACGACGAGAAATCCAATTATGCTATTTCGGGAGCCACGTCGGGGACCATGGACCCATATTCAGTAGCTACAATAAATTAGATAAAATTATTCGTCAGACAGAATAATTATATCCAACCTATTAATTCCGGGATTACACCACCATAAACCCGAAATTGAACTCTATCGAATATAGATATCTTACACTCAATTTATGAGTCGAAATCGTCCACTGATATAATCATTACATACGGATAAATCCTCCATAGACTGTTCACTTCGATTCGGGATATTTCCGTAAACCCTTCTCGAAACATATTATCCTTATTTAACATTAACCCCCTAGTGATCAATTAGTTCATAACCAATATAATATGAACTGGGCCCATCGATCAGTTTCTAGGGTTAACAAATAAGGGAACTGTCTGTCTACTTCCCGAGGGAAGGAATGGATTCCATATCTGTGATTATATCGAGAACTCAAATCAAATCGGTCCAGCCCTATATGATTATCATCATATATAAATGCCCCACTAGGTACCCTATTACCGACAGTCCGGATAAGACTGTCACACCGTAAAGTGTTCTGGGCGCATTAATAGCAAATTAATCATGAGACCCATACTCAGATTAATAAACGCTACGGACTAAGTTAATTTTAAGTACATCTCACTAACTCAATCCTCTTGTGTATAGCCATACACTGAGTTATGTGATTACATAAACGAGGTACTTAGGGTTTTCAGTAGTGTCTTAATTATAAGCATACATGCATATAATAAGATGAATTACTAATTCCGTCCTAAAACAATTATATAATTGTCTTTCGGGCACTACACCTTACAACAATTATATACAAAAAGTTGTAAACCTCCGTTTTGAGTGAACTCTATAATAATTATATACAAAAATTGGTTAACCCCCGGTTTGAGTAAACTCTAATACAATGATATACAAAAAGTTGTAAACCCCCGTTTTGAATAACTCTACTATACAATTATATACAAAAAGTTGTAAAACCCCGTTTTGAGTAAACTCTACTATACAATTATATACAAAAGTTGTAAACCTCCGTTTTGAGTGAACTCTACTACAATTATATACAAAAACCGGTAAACCCCCGTTTTGAGTAAACTCTAATACAATAAAATACAAAAAGTTTTAAACCCCCATTTTGAGCAAACTCTACTATACAATTATATACAAAAAGTTGTAAACCCCGTTTTGAGTAAAATCTACAATACAATTATATACAAAAAGATGTAAACCCTCGTTTTGAGTAAACTCTTATACAATAATATACAAAAAGTTGTAAACCCCCATTTTGGGTAAACTCTACTATACAATTATTTACAAAAAGTTGTAAACCCCCGTTTTGAGTAAACTCTACTATAATTATATACAAAAAGTTATAAACCTTCGTTTTGAGTGAACTCTACTATAATTATATACAAAAAGTTGTAAACCCCCGTTTTGAGTAAACTCTACTAGACAAATATATACAAAAAGTTTTAAACCTCCGTTTTGAGTGAACTCTACTATAATTATATACAAAAAGTTGTAAACCCCCGTTTTGAGTAAAGTCTACTATACAATCATATACAAAAAGTTGTAAACCCCCGTTTTGAGTAAAATCTACAATACAGTTATATACAAAAAGATGTAAACCCCCGTTTTGAGTAAACTCTTATACAATAATATACAAAAAGTTGTAACCCCCATATTGGGTAAACTCTACTGTACAATTATATACAAAATGTTGTAAACCCCCCGTTTTGAGTAAAATCTACAATACAATTATATACAAAAAGATGTAAACCCCCGTTTTGAGTAAAATCTTATACAATAATATACAAAAAGTTGTAAACCCCCATTTCGGGTAAACTCTACTATACAATAATTTACAAAGAGTTGTAAACCCCCATTTTGAGTAAACTTTACTATAATTATATACAAAAAGTTATAAACCTTCGTTTTGAGTGAACTCTACTATATAATTATATACAAAAAGTTGTAAACCCCTATTTTGAGTAAACTCTACTATACAAATATATACAAAAAGTTGTAAACCTCCGTTTTGAGTGAACTCTACTATAATTATATACAAAAAGTTGTAAACCTCTATTTTGAGTGAAATCTATAATACAATTATATACAAAAAGTTGTAAACACCCGTTTTATTGTACAAAAAGTTGTAAACCCCGTTTTGGGTAAACTCTACTATACAATTAAATACAAAATGTTGTAAACCACCGTTTTGAGTAAACTCTAATACAATAATATGCAAAAAGTTGTAAACCCCCGTTTATAGTAAACTCTACTATACAATATTTACAAAAAGTTGTAAGCCCACGTTTTGAGTAAACTCTACTATAATTATATACAAAAATTTGTAAACATCCGTTTTGACAGAACTCTACTATAATTATATACAAAAATTTGTTAACCCCCATTTTGAGTAAACTCTAATACAATAATATACAAAAAGTTATAAACCCCCGTTTTGAGTAAACTCTAATACAATAATATACAAAAAGTTGTAAACCCCCGTTTTGAGTAAACTCTACTATACAATTATTTACAAAAAGTTGTAAACCCCCTTTTTAAGTAAACTCTACTATAACTATATACAAAAAGTTGTAACCTCCGTTTTGAGTGAACTCTACTATAATTATATACAAAAAGTTGTAAACCCCCATTTTGAGTAAACTCTAATACAATAATATACAAAAAGTTGTAAACTCCCCGTTTTGAGTAAACTCTACTATACAATAATATACAAAAAGTTGTAAACTCCCCGTTTTGAGTAAAATCTACAATACAATTATATACAAAAAGATGTAAACCCCCGTTTTGAGTAAACACTTATCTATATCTATATATATTTGAAAGCAACATTTAACCCAATTACCCGGATTTTACCCACATAACCCGACTAAAACCCGCCCAAAAAGAAGTGGATTCATCTTTTATTGTCAACAACACAAACACTAATAAATCTTGAGCATATCTCAGCAGATCTTATCATAAAAAATTAATTAACTTTCATGTCTCATTCTGATTCTTCCTTCTCCAACAATTTCAATCCACGTATCCTAACCACCCAGTAATCTTGCCAAACGCTATCACCGATTTAAACTCGCTCAATAAATGGATTCCAACCTTCCTTTATCCCATGAATTCTTATTTTCTTTCCTTCCTAATTATTCTCCAACCATAATTAAACTCTAGCTCACGATCCGCCGCTCCTATAAGCCCCGTTGCCGAAATCAAGGGCGAAACACAACTAAAAAAATACTCTGAGATTGACCTACATTGTGATGGAGTTGCGCTGCCATGAACGTAAGATGAAGCGCTGTGACAAAACCTAGCTAGGGTTGGGTTTGGGTTTATCAGGATTAATGAGCACAACTTTCACGACGATGAAAGGTAATTCCATTTGTTCGTTTTTCTGATTTTTTTCTTTTGGTATCAATATTCTCACAATGTCGAGAAGAATTTCAATTTTTATTCTATTTGTGGTTTTTTTTGCTTCAACAAGCTACCGGTCGGATCTTTTTTCATTGCTTTTGATTGGTGATTTTTCACTTAATTGCGCAATAAGTTTATTGTTGGAAGATTTAATGTTTCAGTATTTAGACTCACAGTGGTTGACATAATTATGCTCAAGACGGCAACAACGGAGACGTAGTCGAGTAGAAATGGATGTAGGGAAACGATCCTGATGATTTCTTCCGCTATTAAGGTACTCTGAATCTAATCGTTAATTACAATTTATTCTTCTGAACACTAATGAGGCATAATTCATTGTGTCATGTTATCAAACTTTACTGACCCACCAAAGGGAAGGTGGAGTTTGGTTTTGTTTCTTAATTGCTCTATTCTTCAAATTTTTGTTTCTTTCATAATTCATTCTAAACACTAATAAGGCATAATTCATTTAATGTTTATAATTTGTAGAGTTTGTCCTTTAAATTTAGTTATTTTCTTGGTCAATGTATGTTTTCACAATAAACTATTATAAAAAATAAAAAATAAATATAAAATGGTACACAGTTACATGGTAAAATATTCATTTAAAATGCTTTTGGGTTTATTTTGCAAAATGCTACTTAGTAGTAGCATTAATTTGAACAACAATTATCAGCAAAATTCAATTCTATTCTTTATAATCTTTATTTCTTTGCGATAAATTTAACTCTTTATTTTTCTTAAACTGGAATTCGAGAAGCGACCAGAGGGAAGTTTTGATGGTAGGTTCATGCCATGTAAAACTTTTACTTTATATGTATGTATATATGTATATATTATATGGTTACATGGATATATATGTTTCTGAAAACAATTATGCTTGAAACTCTGAACAAATTTCTTGGCTAAAAGAGTTGGTATCAAGAAGTCAAAAGCCTCTGCTTCACGAATCAAGCATTGAAGAATTAATATTGTTAACTGATGTGATCCAGTCCAAGCAAGTTGAAGACCAGCCCGGAAAATGCACTATCTATATTATTGGGTTTGAAGAACATGAAGATCGACATGGATAATGTGGAAGAAAGTTATTTATTTAATTATTCCGTCAATAAGGTTGTCCATTTAAGTGTGGCGCCATTATTAGGTTTAATTGGGCTTGTTTTAATTATTTTATGTTGGGTTTTATGTAATAATTATCTTGTGGGTTTAGATGACACAAGAAACACCAGAAAGCCCATAGTGAGGAGCCTATTTTATTTCCTAGTTACATAAGTTTTTTATTTTCATTCTCCCACATTGCTTAGAAGTTATTTTTCCTTTGAGATTGTGCACGTTTATGTGTGAGATTCTCTTGGATTGGAGGATCGCCCCTTTGAGAACTTATCAGCGTAACCGAGCATTACGTTGTGGCATTCCAACCGTAGTCTTAGATTAAGATACGGATCATAGCTCTCATTGATTGCAATTCAGTTTCTTCCTGGGCAAAACAAAGGATTTGATTCGTAAGGATCACATCAGTTGGTATCGAAGCTCGGTAACTGAAGGTAATCAAATATCCTTTTCCTTTAATTTTCGTTTTTTTCTTTTGTTCTCTTCCTACAAACAAAAAAAAACACGTCTTTCTCAAAAAACTTTTGATAAACTCTTCCTCCCAAATTAATCTTCAAATCTTCATATATTCACCCCAAGAACCCTGAATTTTCCAAGAACCCTAATTTCTCCAACAGCCGCCACACCCAAACACGTTTTTTTATCAGTTCGTTTAATACAAAAACAACATTGAAACGATCTGAAATTTTATTCACAACTAAATCAAACTGTTAGCTACGTTTTCTCTCTTGACTTATCTCTCTTTCAAAACTTCTCACGATTTCGATTTAGGTGCTTTAGACTACTCCAAATCACATGAAAATTCGTGACCGTACAGGAAATTCTCTGTTCTACAACTTCTATCTTTTGAGTTTTTCCAAATTCGCTTTAGTTTTATCGCAATAGGCACCTTTATTCACTGTTATCAATCTGGAAAATTTTGACAGATTGTACCAGTTTCTGTAAAACGATTGTTTGATCGCCTAGGGAAACTCCAAAAGGTCTGAAATTTTGATATCCTCTAGAAAACCAACTTCTATACAATTTTCGTCTTTTGAGTTTTGGCTGATTCGTAGTTTTTTTTATCACCATCTGCACGAAAAGTCACAGCTTAAATTCTGGAAATTGTTGACGGCATCTTGATTAGGGTTTGCTCACTATTTTGAGAAGAATCTTTTGTATGATTGAGCATAAGGGTGAGTGTAAACACGAGTGTATTGGTGAGGCTTGAATTGTCTATCCTATGGCGGACGATAGGAGTGATGATGATAATGCATTGATAGATGAGTATTTTGAAGGGAGATTGGTTACTCATGCCAAGGCCGTGAATGATGTGACTAGTAATAAGATTGAGCGGTTTCGTGAGGAGATGGCTGATCAGCTGGCTACGATAACGGCATCCATTCAAAATTTGGCCACGCAATTAGCTGATCGTGATCGTGGCAGGCAGCCCGTTGGTCGTGCCGACAAGGTGTTGTTGGTGCAGCGAATCAAGTTAGGCAACCAGTCCGTTTGCACAATGTTCCTAGTTTTACGGGAAGAATGCAAGAGTTGTGGGATAGATTGGAGAAGGACGATGAACTATTTTGGGAGAAATTTTGGGAGGATGAGGCCAAACAGAGATCTGAACGTAAGAAAGCACAAAAACTAGTCAAAGAGAAAAACGAAGAGGTTGTTTGTGTTTGTGAGGAAGAGTTGAAAAAGGAGAAAGGTGAGAGTGTGGTGGAGGTGAATAAGCCTAAAATTGTGGATGCGAAAGTGGAGGTGGATGAACCTGAATTTGTGGATGAGAGAGTAGAGATGTCGGAGGAGTCTATTGTAAAGAATGAATGCAAGGAGTTGATTTTGGTGGAAGCAAAAGAAGATGATGTGTTACAAAATTCTTGTTCCAGCCTTGTTGCATCTTCTTTGCAGGTACATGATGATCATCCATATGAAGCGGACACCGGGCTGTTAGATGCGTCCAATGCAGCCCGTATCTCGTCTTTGATTTATCTTGATCCAGATCATATTGATGTCAAGCCGGAGCATATCTTCTTTGATCCATTATGTGCATATGTTGTTGTTTGTCCTACATTGCATTGCTATCACTCTGTTGCTATCACTCTGAGCTTCAACGTCATTTATATCAAACCGCGGGATTGTTCTTTTGTTCCATTGGTGAAGCTTGGCTCGTTCGGCAAGGTAACATGAATAACTCACAAATTTTCAATCACTGAAAATTTCTTATATAATATATAATTATCACTCAAAAGTTGTCTTCCTTACAAACGAAAATTACAATGCTTTATATAGGTAATAAGTAGGACTAGAATTCATGCACTAAATATGAAAAGACTCCCTAGAAATTATAATCAATAATGGCGCCCTTTGCTCTTCCAAGATCAGCCATAAATTCTCTTGGATGTATCTTCCGGATTCAATGTGTCTTGAATGCTCCAAATACAATGTATTTTGATCGCAGCTTTCTCGGTCTGTATCTTGCGCTTCGTTTATCCAATGAATGCAAACCATATATGAAAATTATAGTTCTCGAAGAGATCTACAACTGTCATGAAGGACTTAATTTCATACGGATGAGTTATAAGGGTAAAAATTGCTAAATACAGTAGCTGCGCTTCGCTTTCCGAATTTGCTTTGAATAATTCTAAAATAGTAATGTGTCTTTAATGTTTGGGCTTTGATAGTTTGCCAATATGGTTCATATCATTCCCTCCCGGCTAAAAATGATTCGTCCTCGAATCAACAAGATGTCGTAGAAGTGCGCACCATCAATCTTGACACCAGTAACCTCCACAAGAAATCCCAAAGATATGCCGGGGTCAAAACTTACGCGAACAAAGAACTTGAACGCATGAGGATTTGGAGTATGCGCACCATGCTTTGCACCAAAAGAATACCAAAACAACCTCGTGACTGGATATATTTGGAAACGAACCCAAGGTCGGAAACAAGAGAATCGATAAATGCAAATCCGGTGATACGTCAACATGCACCAAATACGGATCGGCAAATCGTGCTTCAATATGCCACTATCCTCAACAATATGAATATCAACTATAGGAAGAATAGGGGCTGCATATGGAGTATCCATAACCACTAAATCATCCACCGTATCGCCAAAGACTATCATCGGCAACATTGAAATCACCGACAACCTCGGCCCTCGATGACTATCTCTTCAACTACATTCGGGTGTACTTCAGCCTCAATGACTATCTCTTCCTCGGTGGTAACAACAACAACATCATCCACAATTGTATCAGCCACGGTTTTGGCCTCAAACTGAACATTATCATCGTGCACCACATCATTAAGAGGATTTGGAACAATACAGTTAACATGATAGAATTTTGGTGCCTTGCCCCGTGCAGCTTCGGCAATAATTATACCATACTGCAGAAAGAAAAGCACGTCTTCAGCCGTCGATTTTGCGCCAAATATCCTCCTTCGTCTTGCTTCAGCATGTGTGTAATGCTCTAGTTCCTTCTGTAAGCGAGCAATATTTTCTTGCAGAAGTTGTCGTAAAGGTATTCCTTTTCGCTCCGCGAGGTAGTCATTTTGTTGCCTCACAAATTCAGCGTCGGCTTCCTTGACATAACCCGGATAATATAGTTTGGGATCATATTCCATATAGTACACAAAACCATTGTAGCGTATCGTACCACAACGACCCCACTTCATCTCAAACTCGGATAATTACAAACAAGAACACGAAATGACAGCAATTTTCACGACCAAACGGTAAGGAATTTGAAAAGACACAAAGAACGAAACTTGCAGATCATCAAATTTGCTTCAAGACTGTTGAGTTTCACGGAAATTGAAAATGGATAGCCTCCTCAAAATAAATTTGTAAACAGATCACTACACAACAGATTTTCGGACAGAAACAGACTAGCACGTTACGGTGACCATTGGGAAGAATTTATCGGTAATTTGGAAAAATACAAAGAATGAAAGTTGTAGAACAGGAAATTTCCTATAAACTTAGAAAAAATCACGCAATTCCGACCGTTACAACTCCAGAAAATCGAATTCGTTTACAAACTGTTCCAGAAAAACGTTCAGGATATTGTGGGGCAGATTTGACCACGATAAACTCCGAATTTGGAAAAGTCCTAAAGAGACAAAAGATAGATAAAAGAAAAGTATATCGACCAGTAAAAATTGATAAATTTCCGATTTGTTTTGAATAGGAAACGAATGAAACAAAAAAAACGGAATTTCGGGTTGGACAGATTTGAAGTTATGAAGAAATCTTGAAGAAACCTTCAAAGAAGATGAACATGCACGAATTTTTTTGTAAATTTTCTGGAAAATGATGAAGAACACAAGCATATCACATACAATTCGAATTTTTTTTTTTTAAGATGAAAAATGAAATGGAAAAGGAAAGAAAAACACAAACAAATGGATATTTGATACCTCAATCCCTAGTCTCTAATACCAATTGATAACTAGATTTTGGATCTAGATTGAGGAAATCAACGAAGGAACGAAGAACACGAGCAAAGCTTAGCTTTTCCTTGGAATCGGCACCTCGGAATCACCAAGTTTGATCGTAGCCTCATGATCAATGATGAGATTACATGTCCTGAGAATACCTGTGCTCTCATGGATCCCAACAGTCGAATGAAAAAGATCCACTCTGTGGTCGTCATCAAATTTTTCCATTCTACATTCCATTTAATAGGACGACCATATCTATCATAAAGTAACGCCCCGCTCCCGGATACCGAGCAATTTCCTTATCCGAATTTTGGAAGAGAAACGTTCGGCGCGTATAGCGTTCGGCGCGTTAAATAAATCTAATATTATACGCAAGCCTCTACGTCGTCGTATCAAAATAAAGCAAACGGAAGCTAAAAAGACTCGGGTAAAACATAAATGCTACTAAGAATAGAAATTAACCATACTAAAGATGGATAGTTAAATTACAACGACGAAAAACCCAAAGACTTATACAATACGATGCCTTAACGTAAGAAGTACAACAAGTCTAAGAAAAGAAATACAACTAGTCTAGTACAACATTTATAAAGAAATAAACTAAAAGCTTCGTCAAGACTTCAAGTCTTGAAAAGCCGTCATCTACACTTGAGCAACTCCGTTCGTCTTCTCACCCCACAATGCATACAAAAGAAAATGCAAAGGAGGTAAGTACAAAGTACTTAGTAAAAGTGAGAAGCTAATGAATAACTAAGTTATACAACGAAAGGTTATTATTATTTATCTTTATGAGACCGACTCAATCTAGGGTCCACTTCATGTCCATCAACATGTCATGACTAAACGTTTCTAACTTAACTTATCTTTGTTACAAAGATGTTTGCGAGGGCACTACACTTAGTGAGATATGCACTAAGACAAAAGACGCAACCCTATAGAGATAAATCTCTAGCGGTCCCGAGCCAGCCATTCCACTTTGTCTGGCCAACCCTAGAGAGCTGACCGGTGAATGTCTATCTCGTTCGTGAGTTTGTCCGGTGGAATGATCACTACTTTATCTGGCGGGTCTAGAATCCGGCAGTGATCATCACCACTTTATCTGGCCAAACCTCACATTGCCGATATTGTACTGTGCCTATCCAAGCTCTCATGATGTTTAACCTTTTACTACGCAAGTACGTATTTATTAAATAGTTAACTAGCCGCCTAAGTGTTTTCAAATAATATCCCTCACACATACTACTCTCTTCCTAGACCACTAGACATAAACGAGGCCTAGCAATTACACAGACATTGATGAATACTAATTCATCAAAGCACAAGCCCTTTCATGCATTTCCGACGGTCCCGGACTTCAACTCCCTTTAAGAGTACGTCCGGTGCCGGAACCAAACGCATCAGAAACTCAATCGGGGCTTGTTCATTTTCATTTAATCTTATTTATGATCATTAACAAAACTACAATTCAAGCTAAGTATCAAAATAGCACTGGCCACAAAATTCATTGTCTGCCAAACCGTATATTCTTATTTTCCGAAAAAGAAAATAACACAACACAATAGCACCAAACAACTATATAATATGTATTTATAAAAATCAACCTTTTCTTTTGAAAGAGGTTACATTGTCAAACCGGAAGGGAAGCAAACATCTCTAATGTAATACCACACTACGTAAATAATTAGATGTGTAATTATGGGTATTATTATTTTTCTTTTAAACTACCTCTGCATATTTGTTTTTTTTTTTTTCGCCGAAAGATACTGATTCTATTTATTTATCCTAGACTTAATCCTTTGAACAAAGAAAGCTATTACTAAACAAATCTTGAACACATATATACCTGCAAATGTACTAACCGAAAGAAAAATAATAATGAAAACAAAAAAAGAAAAGGAAAGAAAATAATAAGCAAAACTTGAATACCTAGATCTATTGGAACATCATACTGTATATCAAAATTCCTGGCGTTAACTTTTATGGACCTGGGTGGCTACGGCTCTCAGTTTCAACACACAATTAAATACCCAAAATTTTGTACGGTTTACATGTCTTCCAAATTGGGAAAAGAAAAAAAAAAATTATTTGTTCTAGCACGAAATTTTTATCAAACAATACAAAATTAACACCAACACATCCCAAACTCCATAAAAATATTTATATTCAAATCCAACACCCTTTTAATTTACCTTAACATCATAAAACACAACTATTCACTATTAAAACATTCTTACTACAATCCAATACTAAGACATAAACTTAACATTGTAAAACCGTAATTACTAATTAGGAAGAGCCTTTTACCTTAATTGCGAGCAAAACCGATCCCAAAATTGAAGGCAAGGCTTGAATCCTTTGATTCACAACTCCTACAACCAAACTACGATATTTAAACGATACTCTACGATCAAAACAACCATTCACACAATCAAAGCTCGAACTTTTATAAAAAAAACGATCATGATTACGATTTTAGGGCTAAAACGAAAACTCGCTGTTTGGAAAACGAAGAGTATGGGAATGACCGTCTTCATCCAGTGATCGATTTCTTCTATCGTCGCTCGCTCAAAATCCCGACGGATTAGCCGCGCGATAGAAGTTTACGTTCTCCATTTTTTTCTTCCCCGCGTCTTTTCTTCGGCCGCGTCGTTTCCTCTTTTTTTTCGAATTGGCGTGATGTTTTAAGTGATGGGATTAAAGGGTTTATTTATATGGTAAATAATAATTAGTTTCCTTAAAAAATAAAATCTCATATTCTTTTAATTAAATCAATTTTTAATTAATTAAATGGGACGAATAATAATTAGGTCTTAATAAAAATACCCAATTACTACTTTACCCTTTTTAAAAAGTCGGGATGTTACATTCCTTCCCCCTTAAGAGGAGTTTCGTCCTCGAAACTCGAATGTAACTGGGTGTACTTGAACTCTGGACTTTGCAAAGCGTTTCGTCTCCTAACTCTTAAGTCTTCTTCTTCTTCCATCTTCCCAACCGAAACCACACTTCTGGCACACTTGACTTCTTTCGACCTCAACTTCCATCATGGCACCACAAACTTGCTGAAGAACTGCAAAGATTCTGGCTGCAGGGTTTCTGAGACTTCTTAGGGAAAAGGGATCATGCATTTGCCAAACTTTCTCCCTCTGACGGTCTGATTTAATCCTTATGCCAATTAGGACTAGATTGGAAAATACATGAAGTTGAAAAGTGACAAGTTGAGTACCAGGGTGGTATGTCAACCAGGTAAGCCAAGGAAGGGTACAATGCACTTGAAATAAGAAAGGTTGCTTAGGTTATAAGCAAAACAAGATGATTCCGTGTTGGGGAAAAATTGAAGGTGGTTCCAATATGAAGAATGTGGCATTGTATCATAATACAAATGGCAGCCACCAAAGAAGAAATAAAAATGATTATCTTGGAGTGAAGTTCTTTTGAGAGAGTGAAATTCTGCAAGATACGGTGGTCTACAGAGACTTCAGAGGCAACTTGAAAGGATGGTAATAAGCTTTCATATAAACCTTTAGAAAGTGGAGACGTTGAAGGAAACATCACACAACAGAAAAGCAAGGTAAAGGTGCAAGATCGAGCACCAGCAAGACTAAAAAAATAGTTTGGAAATCAAAAGAGAGCAAGAATCTCAACATGAAGGAGCCATGGAGACAAATCGAGTACACCAAAAGGTCTCGGAAAAAAAAACACTTGTTAAGAAGTGTCCAAGTTTGCAATAGTCAAAGAGAGGTTATTTCAAGATTTAAAAGAAATAGAAATTTCCTCAAGGAATTGTAAGAGAATATCAAAAGTTTGAATAATTAAGCGTCAAACAAGATTTTAAGTGAAGAGGAAACGACACTTAAGAATTGTCGGATAAGGTTTGATTTCAAAGAATTATTTCAAACCTTCAAAGGAAGTTTAACGATCATTGACGATTCAAATAAAAGGTTCAAGGTTGCACTACTCGAGAGGAATAGTACACTGCCAAGGAATAAATGCTCGAGGTTATTCCCCATGGGGGAATGGGAAAAGTTAAAACAAAAGGCGTTCAACCGGTGTATCAAAGTGGTAATAGAAACGCCAAACAGAAGACGGGGGGTCAAAAAGGTGTATATGGCGGTTCATGGCTCTAAATGGCCTGAAAGAGAGTTAAAACTGAAGGGTAGAAGGTAGATTAATCGGAACTGGAGATTTGAAGTTCAGGAACTCAAAAGTTGATCGGCTAGTTAGGTTCGGAAGGCACCTTGGCAAAGACTACCTTCTGCTTGAAACTAGTTTAGCATAAAATTTTAGAATGTTAAGAGTAAGTAATTAAAAAAAAAAGAGGGTCACGGTCGGCTTAAAAATTTGACTGGCAAGAATGGATATGCATACCTTAAAAGAAAGCAGCATTAGGTGGAAAAATTACAACATCGACACTACCCTTAGGAGGGAAGCTGAGAATGAACACAAGTAAAAAGAATGTTCTGACATTAAAAGGTTCACTCAAATTTGTACTTGAAAAGAAGAATGGGGGTGCAACAATGCAGAGTTAGAGGGAACTTGTTCCTTGATTTGACAAGTAAAGGAAGCATGAATTTGTTCAAAAGAATGGCTTATAAAGATATATTTCTATGGTATTTCATGACAACAAGCGGTGAGTTTTTGTTGAGTTTAAAGATCTCAAGTGAGGGATTTCATGAGAAATAAATTATCAGAAAAGGTATAATTACAAAAAGCCACGGAAAGGGTCTGAACATCAAACATTGCATGCTAGAGGATAGCATCTTGGTTCTTGTTTAAAAAAAGCAAAAGAACTATAACGTTAGCTTGACAAACATCCTACTAAAAGGTTTAACTCAGAAGGAGATCAAACTCCAGGGAACTCCTAAATATAACAGTCGTAACTTACTACCCTCTTAGCCCAAACTCTAAGTCAAAGAGGTGAAAATTCCCTTTAGGTTGCTGTGTAAGATTTTTACTCTGGATCTGACATTATCAATTTGTACCGAACAAACGAAGAAGGATTGATCCAAAGAGAAAAGATCTAGATACTGGAGTTTTCCAGGTGATATAAAAATATTAGAATTTTTGGATGAAAATAACTTGGTCAAAAACAGTTATTTCTGACGATTGCACAAGCTGCCAGAATTTCCAGATTAATAAACACTGTGTTGAATTGCAAATCGAGATCAAACGAAAAAGAATCTGAACTTAATTCCAAAATAAAAGCTGTAGATAAAATTGTTGTCTGAAACATATAAAAAATTTAGGTCATTTGAAGATGTTTAACCTGTTCAAAACGGAGGAAGAAGTGAAGGTGCTGCTGCAGATTTTCTGGACAGAGTGTCCGGTATAAACATGAATTTTCTGAATAATCCATAATGATTATCGAGTTGGCGTAAAAAGGGAAATTGTAGATAAGGAAGAAATCTACTTTGCTGAAAATTTGTAGAATTTTTGGAGTATGGAGAGACAGTCTTACGTTAAAGGGAAAACACGGAAACAAAAGCATTCACTCATGTTGGGTAAAGCCAAACACGAGGATGATGAAAAGTATGTGCCAAAGTAAGAGACATTTAACACTATGAGTTGAAACGACTGAGAAGTACTTGGAAATAATAGAGTTACACATGGAGTTCGTGTAGAACCGTCTCAAGCAAAGCAAATGTCAAAGAATGTTGATGAACTCAAACCAAGTGATAATGAAAAGAGAAAGTGGAGGACTTGTAGAGCTGAATCAAATATCATTCTCTACAAAGTTAGGCCAAGATAAAAGTAAACTTAGATATTCATGTGTAGAGAAGGTGAAGAGATTTCAATAGGAAAAGTAAGGAAAAGGAAATCAACCAAGAGGACCTCGACTTTAAGGTGTAGGCATAAGACTCCGATCCCAAAGCTTTACTTAAGGGGTTTCACTTAACCCTATGTGACAAGCTACGGTTTGAAACTTCAAAAGAAGAAAGAGTTTCTACTAAGGATCCTAGAAGGAACAAAACTTGAAAACTCGACTTAACCTCCGTCTAAGACGACTCTTCACTTGGTCCTAATGCAACCTAACCACGGTTTAAAGATTCTTAGTCATACAAGGATTACCACCAAGCTCAAGTTCTAAAAGGTCTAAAGGAATCCTTATCTTAGAGGAAGAGAAGCCTATGATAGAAAGGACGCTTCTCTCTGATACCAACTGTAACGCCCCGCTCCTGGATACCGAGCCCTTATCCGGAAGAGAAACGTTCGGCGCGTATAGCATTAAATAAATCTAATATTATACGCAAGCCTCTACGTCGTCGTATCAAAATAAAGCAAACGGAAGCTAAAAAGACTCGGGTAAAACATAAATGCTACTAAGAATAGAAATTAACCATACTAAAGATGGATAGTTAAATTACAACGACGAAAAACCCAAAGACTTATACAATACGATGCCTTAACAGAAGAAGTACAACAAGTCTAAGAAAAGAAATACAACTAGTCTAGTACAACATTTATAAAGAAATAAACTAAAAGCTTCGTCAAGACTTCAAGTCTTGAAAAGCCGTCATCTACACTTGAGCAACCTGTTCGTCTTCTCACCCCACAATGCATACAAAAGAAAATGCAAAGGAGGTAAGTACAAAGTACTTAGTAAAAGTGAGAAGCTAATGAATAACTAAGTTATACAACGAAAGGTTATTATTATTTATCTTTATGAGACCGACTCAATCTAGGGTCCACTTCATGTCCATCAACATGTCATGACTAAACGTTTCTAACTTAACTTATCTTTGTTACAGCATGTTTGCGAGGGCACTACACTTAGTGAGATATGCACTAAGACAAAAGACGCAACCCTATAGAGATAAATCTCTAGCGGTCCCGAGCCAGCCATTCCACTTTGTCTGGCCAACCCTGTAGAGAGGCCGACCGGTGAATGTCTATCTCGTTCGTGAGTTTGTCCGGTGGAATGATCACTACTTTATCTGGCGGGTCTAGAATCCGGCAGTGATCATCACCACTTTATCTGGCCAAACCTCACATTGCCGATATTGTACTGTGCCTATCCAAGCTCTCATGATGTTTAACCTTTTACTACGCAAGTACGTATTTATTAAATAGTTAACTAGCCGCCTAAGTGTTTTCAAATAATATCCCTCACACATACTACTCTCTTCCTAGACCACTAGACATAAACGAGGCCTAGCAATTACACAGACATTGATGAATACTAATTCATCAAAGCACAAACCCTTTCATGCATTTCCGACGGTCCCGGACTTCAACTCCCTTTAAGAGTACGTCCGGTGCCGAACCAAACGCATCAGAAACTCAATCGGGGCTTGTTCATTTTCATTTAATCTTATTTATGATCATTAACAAAACTACAATTCAAGCTAAGTATCAAAATAGCACTGGCCACAAAATTCATTGTCTGCCAAACCGTATATTCTTATTTTCCGAAAAAGAAAATAACACAACACAATAGCACCAAACAACTATATAATATGTATTTATAAAAATCAACCTTTTCTTTTGAAAGAGGTTACATTGTCAAACCGGAAGGGAAGCAAACATCTCTAATGTAATACCACACTACGTAAATAATTAGATGTGTAATTATGGGTATTATTATTTTTCTTTTAAACTACCTCTGCATATTTGTTTTTTTTTTTCGCCGAAAGATACTGATTCTATTTATTTATCCTAGACTTAATCCTTTGAACAAAGAAAGCTATTACTAAACAAATCTTGAACACATATATACCTGCAAATGTACTAACCGAAAGAAAAATAATAATGAAAACAAAAAAAGAAAAGGAAAGAAAATAATAAGCAAAACTTGAATACCTAGATCTATTGGAACATCATACTGTATATCAAAATTCCTGGCGTTAACTTTTATGGACCTGGGTGGCTACGGCTCTCAGTTTCAACACACAATTAAATACCCAAAATTTTGTACGGTTTACATGTCTTCCAAATTGGGAAAAGAAAAAAAAAGAATTATTTGTTCTAGCACGAAATTTTTATCAAACAATACAAAATTAACACCAACACATCCCAAACTCCATAAAAATATTTATATTCAAATCCAACACCCTTTTAATTTACCTTAACATCATAAAACACAACTATTCACTATTAAAACCTTCTTACTACAATCCAATACTAAGACATAAACTTAACATTGTAAAACCGTAATTACTAATTAGGAAGAGCCTTTTACCTTAATTGCGAGCAAAACCGATCCCAAAATTGAAGGCAAGGCTTGAATCCTTTGATTCACAACTCCTACAACCAAACTACGATATTTAAACGATACTCTACGATCAAAACAACCATTCACACAATCAAAGCTCGAACTTTTATAAAAAAAACGATCATGATTACGATTTTAGGGCTAAAACGAAAACTCGCTGTTTGGAAAACAAGAGTATGGGAATGACCGTCTTCATCCAGTGATCGATTTCTTCTACTGCTGCCTGCTCAAAATCCTGACGGATTAGCCGCGCGATAGAAGTTTACGTTCTCCATTTTTTTCTTCCTGCGTCTTTTCTTCTGGCTGCGTCGTTTCCTCTTTTTTTTTCACAATTGGCGTGATGTTTTAAGTGATGGGATTAAAGGGTTTATTTATATGGTAAATAATAATTAGTTTCCTTAAAAAATAAAATCTCATATTCTTTTAATTAAATCAATTTTTAATTAATTAAATGGGACGAATAATAATTAGGTCTTAATAAAAATACCAAAAAACGGTTTTTTTTTTTTTTTTTGAATTACTACTTTACCCTTTTTAAAAAAAAAAAATACCAAACAACTTATTCATGACTAGTAATAATTGATGCAAGATAAATATTAACGGAGTTTTACCAAAGGGAATAAATTCGTGGGGTGGGTTTTATGGCTGAAAAGGCTGGGTTTAATATGAATATAGATGAAGAAAAGATGAATATTTGAAGATTTATATGCAGATTATAAGAAAAAAAAATGAAGATCATTCAAAGAAGATGAACAATCACTACTCTTATATGGAGAAGTTCTGGAAATCAAGGAAGAACACAATATATTACTTATCACTCAAAAGTTGTCTTCCTTACAAATGAAAATTACAATGCTTTATATAGGTAATAAGTAGGACTAGAATTCATGCACTAAATATGAAAAGACTCCCTAGAAATTATAATCAATAATGGCGCCCTTTGCTCTTCCAAGATCGGCCATAAATTCTCTTGGATGTATCTTCCAGATTCAATGTGTCTTGAATGCTCCAAATACAATGTATTTTGATCGGCGACTTTCTCGGTCCGTATCTTGCGCTTCGTTTATCCAATGAATGCAAACCATATATGAAAATTATAGTTCTCGAAGAGATCTACAACTTCATGAAGGACTTAATTTCATACGGATGAGTTATAAGGGTCAAAATTGCTAAATACAAGAGCTTTGCGCTTCGGTTTCCGAATTTGCTTTGAATAATTCTAAAATAGTAATGTGTCTTTAATGTTTGGGCTTTGATAGTTTGCCAATATGGTTCATATCATTCGTCATGTCAACGATCCATTGGGTTGCAATCATCTATCAACTTTGTATTTTATCCCGGTATTTCATTGAGGATTGTTGTGGTTTGTTCGAGATTGGTGTGTGTTGATCACTTTTATGACATCCTTCTAATTCGAGGATGAATCCTTTCGAACCGGGAGGGAATGATGTGATCCAGTCCAAGCAAGTTGAAGACCAGCCCGGAAAATGCACTATCTATATTATTGGGTTTGAAGAACATGAAGATGGACATGGATAATGTGGAAGAAAGTTATTTATTTAATTATTCCGTCAATAAGGTTGTCCATTTAAGTGTGGCGCCATTATTAGGTTTAATTGGGCTTGTTTTAATTATTTTATGTTGGGTTTTATGTAATAATTATCTTGTGGGCTTAGATGACACAAGAAACACCAGAAAGCCCATAGTGGGGCGCCTATTTTATTTCCTAGTTACATAAGTTTTTTATTTTCATTCTCCCACATTGCTTAGAAGTTATTTTTCCTTTGAGGTGTAAGCCTATATAAGGCAAACACTAGCCATTGTATTGAACAACATATATTTCAGTGAAATTTTATTATTGATTAAGCTTGTCTTAATTGTGCACGTTTATGTGTGAGATTCTCTTGGATTGGAGGATCGCCCCTTTGAGAACTTATCAGCCTAACCGAGCATTACGTTGTGGCGTTCCAACCGTAGTCTTAGATTAAGATACGGATCATAGCTCTCATTGATTGCAATTCAGTTTCTTCCTGGGCAAAACAAAGGATTTGATTCGTAAGGATCACATCATTAACTTATTCTAAATAAACAATGATTATTGTATTTTTTTATTGAATATCTTAATTATTTTACCACGATTTCACATTTCACCGGAGGGAATATGTAGGTTATGATATCACCCCAGAAGATTTGAATCTCTTTCAGGTAAAGTAGGAAAATCCATCTTATTTTTATTGACTACGTACGGGTTTTGATAAGATTTTCTTTGCTTTTCTTTTCAGATGGACGATTTCGTGATCAAACCGGATCCGCGCTTGAGAGAACTTTTGCTTTATATCAAGCTATGAAAAATCGTAGGTTCTATATTCATTTACAATTTTGGATGCAATGATGAAAAATAGAATCATGGTAAAGTAGCAATCTTACTTGATGAAGAACATAATAGAAGGCAAAAGTCATGAGCAAGCTGAAGAGACATCATGTATTTTACGGAGTCATTTTGTGACTATTACAAGCTGAATATATATCATGATCATGGATATCTGAAGCGCCTTCAACCCATGTTTTTGTATTCATCGTCCGAATTTTACTTCCTATATATGTTGTAAGAGTGTTTTAAGAGCTTTTTTAATTTTGTGTTCATATGTCATTAAAGAGGTGAAGTTCATCGAAGTTTGAAACCATGAAACGACTTTGTGCCAGACATAATTCTTCTCCATCATAGACAATTGAACACTCAATTTAAATCATGATTATGGTCCACATGAGAATATCCGAATTCCTCCAATTTAATTTACTCTATGCGCGCGACATGCCGACATAAAGTGATTGCAATTAAAATAAATAAAATTGTTTATTATCAACTGTACATGCACATCAGTAGCAAATGAGAAGAAATTATGTGCAGATTTTTATTTTATTTTATTTTATTGATGAATCCCCCACAAGCTTGATGAGTTTCAGTATTTTGTTAATATTAACTAAATTCATAATAAACTATTATATTCATGTGTGTAAAATTGTATATGTATAGTACAGAACCAGATATATTTAATGCCGTGCATCACACGGGTAAAAGGCTAGTACAATAATTTTTAAAAAGTTGTAAACCCCCGTTTTGGGTAAACTCTACTATACAATTATTTACAAAAAGTTGTAAACCCCCATTTTGAGTAAAATCTACTATAATTATATACAAAAAGTTATAAACCTTCGTTTTGAGTGAACTCAACTATTATTATATACAAAAAGTTGTAAACCCCCGTTTTGAGTAAACTCTACTATATAATCATATTCAAAACGTTGTAAACCCCCATTTTGAGTAAACTCTGCTATAAAAATATATACAAAAAGTTGTAAACCTCCGCTTTGAGTGAACTCTACTATAATTATATACAAAAAGTTGTAAACCCCCGTTTTGAGTGAACTCTAATACTATAATATACAAAGAGTTGTAAACCTCCTTTTGAGTAAACTCTACTATACAATTATATACAAAAAGTTGTAAACCTCCGTTTTGAGGGAACTCTACTATAATTATATACAAAAATTTGTTAACCCCCGTTTTGAGTAAACTCTAATACAATGATATACAAAAAGTTGTAAACCCCTGTTTTGAATAACTCTACTATACAATTATATACAAAAAGTTGTAAAACCCCGTTTTGAGTAAACTCTACTATACAATTTATATACAAAATTTGTTAACCTCCGTTTTGAGTGAACTCTACTACAATTCTATACAAAAACTGGTAAACCCCCGTTTTGAGTAAACTCAAATACAATAAAATACAAAAAGTTTTAAACCCTCGTTTTGAGAAAACTCTTATACAATAATATACAAAAAGTTGTAAACCCCCATTTTGAGTAAACTCTACTATACAAATATATACAAAAAGTTGTAAACCTCCGTTTTGAGTGAACTCTACTATAATTATATACAAAAAGTTGAAAACCCCCATTTTGAGTGAAGTCTAATACTATACTATACAAAAAGTTGTAAACCTCCTTTTGACTAAACTCTACTATACAAATATATACAAAAAGTTGTGAACCTCCGTTTTGAGTGAACTCTACTATATTTATATACAAAAAGTTGTAAACCTCCGTTTTGAGTGAACTCTACTATACAATTATATACAAAAAGTTGTAAACCCCCGTTTTATTGTACAAAAAGTTGTAAACCCCCATTTTGAGTAAACTCTTATAGAATAATATACAAAAAGTTGTAAACCCCCGTTTTGAGTAAACTCTACTATACAATTATTTACAAAAAGTAGTAAACCCCCGTTTTGAATAAACTCTAATACAATAATATACAAAAAGTTGTAAACCCCCCCCCCATTTTGAAAAAACTCTACTATACAATTATATACAAAAAGTTGTAAACCACCGTTTTGAGTAAAATCTACAATACAATTATATACAAAAATATGTAAACCCCCGTTTTGAGTAAACTCTTATACAATAATATATAAAAAGTTGTAAACCCCCATTTTGGGTAAACTCCACTATACAATTATTTACAAAAAGTTGTAAACCCCCGTTTTGAGTAAAATCTACTATAATTATATACAAAAAGTTATAAACCTTTGTTTTGAGTGAACTCTACTACTATTATATACAAAAAGTTGTAAACCCCCGTTTTGAGTAAACTCTACTATACAATCATATACAAAACGTTGTAAACCACCATTTTGAGTAAACTCTGCTATACAAATATATACAAAAAGTTGTAAACCTCCGTTGAGTGAACTCTACAATAATTATATACAAAAAGCTGTAAACCCCCGTTTTAAGTGAACTCTAATACTATAATATACAAGAAGTTGTAAACCTCATTTTGAGTAAACTCTACTATACAATTATATACAAAAAGTTGTAAACCTCCGTTTGAGTGAACTCTACTATAATTATATACATAAATTTGTTAACCCCCAGTTTGAGTAAACTCTAATACAATGATATACAAAATTTTTGTGAACCCCCGTTTTGAATAACTCTACAAAACAATTATATACAAAAAGTTGTAAAACCCCGTTTTGAGTAAACTCTACTATACAATTATATACAAAAGTTCTAAACCTCCGTTTTGAGTGAACTCTACTACAATTATATACAAAAACTGGTAAACCCCCGTTTTGAGTAAACTCTAATACAATAAAATACAAAAAGTTTTAAACCCCCATTTTGAGCAAACTCTACTATACAATTATATACAAAAAGTTGTACACCCCCGTTATGAGTAAAATCTACAATACAATTTTATACAAAAAGATGTAAACCCTCGTTTTGAGTAAACTCTTATACAATAATATACAAAAAGTTGTAAACCCCCATTTTGGGTAAACTCTACTATACAATTATTTACAAAAAGTTGTAAACCCCCGTTTTGAGTAAACACTACTATAATTATATACAAAAAGTTAAAAACCTTCATTTTGAGTGAACTCTACTATAATTATATACAAAAAGTTGTAAACCAACATTTTGAGTAAACTCTACTATACGATTAAATACAAAAAGTTGTAAACCCCCGTTTTGAGTGAACTCTACTATACAAATATATACAAAAAGTTGTAAACCTCCGTTTTGAGTGAACTCTACTATAATTATATACTGAAAGTTGTAAACCCCCATTTTGAGTAAAGTCTACAAAACAATTATGTACAAAAAGATGTAAACCCCCGTTTGGAGTAAGCTCTTATACAATAATATACAAAAATTTGTAAACCCCCATTTTGGGTAAACTCTACTATACAATTATATACAAAATGTTGTAAACCCCCGTTTTGAGTAAAATCTACAATACAATTATATACAAAAAGTTGTAAACCCCGTTTTGAGTAAACTCTACTATACAATTATATACAAAAGTTGTAAACCTCCGTTTTGAGTGAACTCTACTACAATTATATACAAAAACTTGTAAACCCCCGTTTTGAGTAAACTCTAATACAATAAAATACAAAAAGTTCTAAACCCCCGTTTTGAGTAAACTCTAGTATACAATTATATACAAAAAGTTGTAAACCCCCGTTTTGAGTAAAATCTACAATACAATTATATACAAAAAGATGTAAACCCTCGTTTTGAGTAAACTCTTATACAATAATATACAAAAAGTTGTAAACCCCCATTTTGGGTAAACTCTACTATACAATTATATACAAAATGTTGTAAACCCCCGTTTTGTGTAAAATCTACAATACAATTATATACAAAAAGATGTAAACCCCCATTTTGAGTGAACTCTAATACTATAATATACAAAAAGTTGTAAACCTCCTTTTGAGTAAACTCTACTATACAATTATATACAAAAAGTTGTAAACCTCCGTTTTGAGGGAACTCTACTATAATTATATACAAAAATTGGTTAACCCCCGTTTTGAGTAAACTCTAATACAATGATATACAAAAATTTGTAAACCCCCCGTTTTGAATAACTCTACTATACAATTATATACAAAAAGTTGTAAAACCCCGTTTTGAGTAAACTCTACTATACAATTATATACAAAAGTTGTAAACCTCTGTTTTGAGTGAACTCTACTACAATTATATACAAAAACTGTAAACCCCCGTTTTGAGTAAACTCAAATACAATAAAATACAAAAAGTTTTAAACCCTCGTTTTGAGTATACTCATATACAATAATATACAAAAAGTTGTAAACAACCATTTTGAGTAAACTCTACTATACAAATATATACAAAAAGTTGTAAACCTCCGTTTTGAGTGAACTCTACTATAATTATATACAAAAAGTTGTAAACCCCCATTTTGAGTGAAGTCTAATACTATAATAGTTGTAAACCTCCTTTTGACTAAACTCTACTATACAAATATACACAAAAAGTTGTGAACCTCCGTTTTGATTGAACTCTACTATATTTATATACAAAAAGTTGTAAACCTCCGTTTTGAGTGAACTCTACCATACAATTATATACAAATAGTTGTAAACCCCCGTTTTATTGTACAAAAACTTGTAAACCCCCATTTTGAGTAAACTCTTATACAATAATGTATAAAAAGTTGTAAACCCCCATTTTGAGTAAACTCTACTATACAATTATTTACAAAAAGTAGTAAACCCCCGTTTTGAGTAAACTCTAATACAATAATATACAAAAAGTTGTAAACCCCCTATTTTGAGAAAACTCTACTATACAATTATATACAAAAATTTGTAAACCACCGTTTTGAGTAAAATCTACAATACAGTTATATATAAAAATATGTAAACCCCCGTTTTGAGTAAACTCTCATACAATAATATATAATAAGTTGTAAACCCCCATTTTGGGTAAACTCCACTATACAATTATTTACAAAAGTTGTAAACCCCCGTTTTGAGTAAAATCTACTATAATTATATACAAAAAGTTATAAACCTTCGTTTTCAGTGAACTCTACTACTATTATATACAAAAAGTTGTAAACCCCCGTTTTGAGTAAACTCTACTATACAATCATATACAAAACGTTGTAAACCACCATTTTGAGTAAACTCTGCTATACAAATATATACAAAAAAAGTTTTAAACCTCCGTTTTGAGTGAACTCTACTATAATTATATAAAAAAAGTTGTAAACCCCCGTTTTGAGTGAACTCTAATACTATAATATACAAAAAGTTGTAAACCTCCTTTTGATTAAACTCTACTATACAATTATATACAAAAAGTTGTAAACCTCCGTTTTGAGTGAACTCTACTATAATTATATACAAAAATTTGTTAACCCCCGGTTTGAGTAAACTCTAATACAATGATATACAAAAAGTTGTAAACCCCCGTTTTGAATAACACTACTATACAATTATATACAAAAAGTTGTAAAACCCCGTTTTGAGTAAACTCTACTATACAATTATATACAAAAGTTGTAAACCTCCGTTTTGAGTGAACTCTACTACAATTATATACAAAAATTGGTAAACCCCCGTTTTTAGTAAACTCTAATACAATAAAATACAAAAAGTTTTAAACCCCCATTTTGAGCAAACTCTACTATACAATTATATACAAAAACTTGTACACCCCCGTTATGAGTAAAATCTACAATACAATTATATACAAAAAGCTGTAAACCCTCGTTTTGAGTAAACTCTTATACAATAATATACAAAAAGTTGTAAACCCCCATTTTGGGCAAACTCTACTATACAATTATTTACAAAAAGTTGTAAACCTCCGTTTTGAGTAAACTCTACTATAATTATATACAAAAAGTTATAAACCTTCGTTTTGAGTGAACTCTACTATAATAATATACAAAAAGTTGTAAACCCCCATTTTGAGTAAACTCTACTATACAATTATATACAAAAAGTTGTAAACCCCCGTTTTGAGTAAACTCTACTATACAAATATATACAAAAAGTTGTAAAACTCCGTTTTGAGTGAACTCTACTATAATTATATACAAAAAGTTGTAAACCCCCGTTTTGAGTAAAGTCTACTATACAATTATATACAAAATGTTGTAAACCCCCGTTTTGAGTAAAATCTACAATACAATTATATACAAAAAGATGTAAACCCCCGTTTTGAGTAAACTCTTATACAATAATATACAAAAAGTTGTAAACCCCCATTTTGGGTAAACTCTACTATACAATTATATACAAAATGTTGTAAACCCCCGTTTTGAGTAAAATCTATAATACAATTATATACAAAAAGATGTAAACCCCCGTTTTGAGTGAACTCTAATACTATAATATACAAAAAGTTGTAAACCTCCTTTTGAGTAAACTCTACTATACAATTATATACAGAAAGTTGTAAACCTCCGTTTTGAGGGAACTCTACTATAATTATATACAAAAATTGGTTAACCCCCGTTTTGAGTAAACTCTAATACAATGATATACAAAAAGTTGTAAACCCCCGTTTTGAATAACTCTACTATACAATTATATACAAAAAGGTGTAAAACCCCGTTTTGAGTAAACTCTACTATACAATTATATACAAAAGTTGTAAACCTCCATTTTGAGTGAACTCTACTACAATTATATACAAAAACGGGTAAACCCCCGTTTTGAGTAAACTCAAATACAATAAAATACAAAAAGTTTTAAACCCTCGTTTTGAGTATACTCTTATACAATAATATACAAAAAGTTGTAAACAACCATTTTGAGTAAACTCTACTATACAAATATATACAAAAAGTTGTAAACCTCCGTTTTGAGTGAACTCTACTATAATTATATACAAAAAGTTGTAATCCCCCATTTTGAGTGAAGTCTAATACTATAATATACAAAAAGTTGTAAACCTCCTTTTGACTAAACTCTACTATACAAATATATACAAAAAGTTGTGAACCTCCGTTTTGAGTGAACTCTACTATAATTATATACAAAAAGTTGTAAACCTTCGTTTTGAGTGAACTCTACTATAATAATATACAAAAAGTTGTAAACCCCCATTTTGAGTAAACTCTACTATACAATTATATACAAAAAGTTGTAAACCCCCGTTTTGAGTAAACTCTACTATACAAATATATACAAAAAGTTGTAAAACTCCGTTTTGAGTGAACTCTACTATAATTATATACAAAAAGTTGTAAACCCCCGTTTTGAGTAAAGTCTACTATACAATTATATACAAAAAGTTGTAAACCCCCGTTTTGAGTAAAATCTACAATACAATTATATACAAAAATATGTAAACCCCCGTTTTGAGTAAACTCTTATACAATAATATACAAAAAGTTGTAAACACCCATTTTGGGTAAACTCTACTATACAATTATATACAAAATGTTGTAAACCCCCGTTTTGAGTAAAATCTATAATACAATTATATACAAAAAGATGTAAACCCCCGTTTTGAGTGAACTCTAATACTATAATATACAAAAAGTTGTAAACCTCCTTTTGAGTAAACTCTACTATACAATTATATACGTAAAGTTGTAAACCTCCGTTTTGAGGGAACTCTACTATAATTATATACAAAAATTGGTTAACCCCCGTTTTGAGTAAACTCTAATACAATGATATACAAAAAGTTGTAAACCCCCGTTTTGAATAACTCTACTATACAATTATATACAAAAAGGTGTAAAACCCCGTTTTGAGTAAACTCTACTATACAATTATATACAAAAGTTGTAAACCTCCATTTTGAGTGAACTCTACTACAATTATATACAAAAACGGGTAAACCCCCGTTTTGAGTAAACTCAAATACAATAAAATACAAAAAGTTTTAAACCCTCGTTTTGAGTATACTCTTATACAATAATATACAAAAAGTTGTAAACAACCATTTTGAGTAAACTCTACTATACAAATATATACAAAAAGTTGTAAACCTCCGTTTTGAGTGAACTCTACTATAATTATATACAAAAAGTTGTAATCCCCCATTTTGAGTGAAGTCTAATACTATAATATACAAAAAGTTGTAAACCTCCTTTTGACTAAACTCTACTATACAAATATATACAAAAAGTTGTGAACCTCCGTTTTGAGTGAACTCTACTATATTTATATACAAAAAGTTGTAAACCTCCATTTTGAGTGAACTCTACTATACAATTATATACAAAAAGTTGTAAACCCCCGTTTTGAGTAAACTCTTATACAATAATATACAAAAAGTTGTAAACCCCCGTTTTGAGTAAACTCTACTATACAATTATTTACAAAAAGTAGTAAACCCCCGTTTTGAGTAAACTCTAATAGAATAATATACAAAAAGTTGTAAACCCCCCATTTTGAGAAAACTCTACTATACAATTATATACAAAAAGTTGTAAACCACCGTTTTGAGTAAAATCTACAATACAATTATATACAAAAATATGTAAACCCCCGTTTTGAGTAAAATCTACAATACAATTATATACAAAAATATGTAAACCCCCGTTTTGAGTAAAATCTACAATACAATTATATACAAAAATATGTAAACCCCCGTTTTGAGTAAACTCTTATACAATATATATAAAAAGTTGTAAACCCCCATTTTGGGTAAACTCCACTATACAATTATTTACAAAAAGTTGTAAACCCCCGTTTTGAGTAAAATCTACTATAATTATATACAAAAAGTTATAAACCTTCGTTTTGAGTGAACTCTACTACTATTATATACAAAAAGTTGTAAACCCCCGTTTTGAGTAAACTCTACTATACAATCATTGACAAAACGTTGTAAACCACCATTTTGAGTAAACTCTGCTATACAAATATATACAAAAAGTTGTAAACCTCCGTTTTGAGTGAACTCTACTATAATTATATATAAAAAGTTGTAAACCCCCGTTTTGAGTAAACTATAATACTATAATATACAAAAAGTTGTAAACCTCCTTTTGAGTAAACTTTACTATACAATTATATACAAAAAGTTGTAAACCTCCGTTTTGAGTGAACTCTACTATAATTATATACAAAAATTTATTAACCCCCGGTTTGAGTAAACTCTAATACAATGATATACAAAAAGTTGTAAACCCCCGTTTTGAATAACTCTACTATACAATTATATACAAAAAGTTGTAAAACCCCGTTTTGAGTAAACTCTACTATACAATAATATACAAAAGTTGTAAACCTCCGTTTTGAGTGAACTCTACTACAATCATATACAAAAACTGGTAAACCCCCGTTTTGAGTAAACTCTAATACAATAAAATACAAAAAGTTTTAAACCCGCATTTTGAGCAAACTCTACTATACAATTTTATACAAAAAGTTGTACACCCCCGTTATGAGTAAAATCTACAATACAATTATATACAAAAAGATGTAAACCCTCGTTTTGAGTAAACTCTTATACAATAATATACAAAAATTTGTAAACCCCCATTTTGGGTAAACTCTACTATACAATTATTTACAAAAAGTTGTAAACCCCCGTTTTGAGTAAACTCTACTATAATTATATACAAAAAGTTATAAACCTTCGTTTTGAGTGAACTCTACTATAATTATATACAAAAAGTTGTAAACCCCCATTTTGAGTAAACTCTACTATACAAATATATACAAAAAGTTGTAAACCTCCGTTTTGAGTGAACTCTACTATAATTATATACAAAAAGTTGTAAACCCAACCCCCGTTTTGAGTAAAGTCTAGTATACAATTATATACTAAAAGTTGTAAACCCCCGTTTTGAGTAAAATCTACAATACAATAACAAGATGTAAACCCCCGTTTTGAGTAAACTCTTATACAATAATATACAAAAAGTTGTAAACCCCCATTTTGGGTAAACTCTACTATTCAATTATATAAAAAATGTTGTAAACCCCCATTTTGAGTAAAATCTACAATACAACATAACAAAAAGTTGTAAACCCCGTTTTGAGTAAACTCTACTATACAATTATATACAAAAGTTGTAAACCTCCGTTTTGAGTGAACTCTACTACAATTATATACAAAAACTTGTAAACCCCCGTTTTGAGTAAACTCTAATACAATAAAATACAAAAAGTTCTAAACCCCCGTTTTGAGTAAACTCTACTATACAATTAGATACAAAAAGTTGTAAACCCCCGTTTTGAGTAAAATCTACAATACAATTATATACAAAAAGATGTAAACCCCCGTTTTGAGTAAACTCTTATACAATAATATACAAAAAGTTGTAAACCCCCATTTTGGGTAAACTCTACTATACAATTATATACAAAATGTTGTAAACCCCCGTTTTGAGTAAAATCTACAATACAATTATATACAAAAAGATGTAAATCCCCGTTTTGAGTGAACTCTAATACTATATTATACAAAAAGTTGTAAACCCCCGTTTTGAGTAAACTCTAATACAATAAAATACAAAAAGTTTTAAACCCCCATTTTGAGCAAACTCTACTATACAATTATATACAAAAAGTTATACACCCCCCGTTATGAGTAAAATCTACAATACAATTATATACAAAAAGATGTAAACCCTCCTTTTGAGTAAACTCTTATACAATAATATACAAAAAGTTGTAAACCCCCATTTTGGGTAAACTCTACTATACAATTATTTACAAAAAGTTGTAAACCCCCATTTTGAGTAAACTCTACTATAATTATATACAAAAAGTTATAAACCTTCGTTTTGAGTGAACTATACTATAAATATATACAAAAAGTTGTAAACCCCGATTTTGAGTAAACCCTACTATACAATTATATACAAAAATTTGTAAACCCCCATTTTGAGTAAACTCTACTATACAAATATATACAAAAAGTTGTAAACCTCCGTTTTGAGTGAACTCTACTATAATTATATACAAAAAGTTGTAAACCTCTATTTAGAGTGAAATCTACAATACAATTATATACAAAAAGTTGTAAACACCCGTTTTATTGTACAAAAAGTTGTTAACCCCTGTTTTGAGTAAACTCTACTATACAATTAAATACAAAATGTTGTCAACCACCGTTTTGAGTAAACTCTAATACAATAATATGCAAAAAGTTGTAAACCCCCGTTTTTAGTAAACTCTACTATACAATTACTTACAAAAAGTTGTAAGCCCCCGTTTTGAGTAAATTCTACTATAATTATATACAAAAAGTTGTAAACATCCGTTTTGACAGAACTCTACTATAATTATATACAAAAATTTGTTAACCCCTATTTTGAATAAACTCTAATACAATAATATACAAAAAGTTGTAAACCCACGTTTTGAGTAAACCCTAATACAATAATATAAGAAAATTTGTAAACCCCCGTTTTGAGTAAACTCTACTATACAATTATTTACAAAAAGTTGTAAACCCCCTTTTTGAGTGAACTCTACTACTATTATATACAAAAAGTTGTAAACCCCCGTTTTGAGTAAACTCTTATACAATAATATACAAAAAGTTGTAAACCCCCATTTTGGGTAAACTCTACTATACAATTATATACAAAATGTTGTAAACGCCCGTTTTGAGTAAAATGTACAATACAATTATATACAAAAAGTTGTAAACCCCGTTTTGAGTAAACTCTACTATACAATTATATACAAAAGTTGTAAACCTCCGTTTTGAGTGAACTCTACTACAATTATATACAAAAACTTGTAAACCCCCGTTTTGAGTAAACTCTAATACAATAAAATACAAAAAGTTCTAAACCCCGTTTTGAGTAAACTCTACTATACAATTATATATAAAAAGTTGTAAACCCCCGTTTTGAGTAAAATCTACAATACAATTATATACAAAAAGATGTAAACCCCCGTTTTGAGTAAACTCTTATACAATAATATACAAAAAGTTGTAAATCCCCATTTTGGGTAAACTCTACTATACAATTATATACAAAATGTTGTAAACCCCTGTTTTGAGTAAAATCTACAATACAATTATATACAAAAAGATGTAAACCCCCGTTTTGAGTGAACTCTAATACTATAATATACAAAAAGTTGTAAACCTCCTTTTGAGTAAACTCTACTATACAATTATATACAAAAAGTTGTAAACCTCCGTTTTGAGGGAACTCTACTATAATTATATACAAAATTTGGTTAACCTCCGTTTTGAGTAAACTCTAATACAATGATATACAAAAAGTTGTAAACCCCCGTTTTGAATAACTCTACTATACAATTATATACAAAAAGGTTTAAAACCCCGTTTTGAGTAAACTCTACTATACAATTATGTACAAAAGTTGTAAACCTCCGTTTTGAGTGAACTCTACTACAATTATATACAAAAACTGGTAAACCCCCGTTTTGAGTAAACTCAAATACAATAAAATACAAAAAGTTTTAAACCCTCGTTTTGAGTATACTCTTATAAAATAATATACAAAAAGTTGTAAACAACCATTTTGAGTAAACTCTACTATACAAATATATACAAAAAGTTGTAAACCTCCGTTTTGAGTGAACTCTACTATAATTATATACAAAAAGTTGTAAACCCCCGTTTTGAGTAAACTCTAATACAATTAAATACAAAAAGTTTTAAACCCCTATTTTGAGCAAACTCTACTATACAATTATATACAAAAAGTTGTACATCCCCGTTATGAGTAAAATCTGCAATACAATTATATACAAAAAGATGTATACCCTTGTTTTGAGTAAACTCTTATACAATAATATACAAAAAGTTGTAAACCCCCATTTTGGGTAAACTCTAAACTCTACTATAATTATATACAAAAAGTTATAAACCTTCGTTTTGAGTGAACTATACTATAATTATATACAAAAAAATAGAAAACCCCCGTTTTGAGTAAAATCTACTATACAATTATATACAAAAAGTTGTAAACCCCCATTTTGAGTAAACTCTACAATAAAAATATATACAAAAAGTTGTAAACCTCCGTTTTGAGTGAACTCTACTATATTTATATACAAAAAGTTGTAAACCTCCGTTTTGAATGAACTCTACTATACAATTATATACAAAAAGTTTTCAACCCCCGTTTTATTGTACAAAAAGTTGTAAACCCCCGTTTTGAGTAAACTCTTATACAATAATATACAAAAAGTTGTAAACCCCCGTTTTGAGTAAACTCTACTATACAATTATGTACAAAAAGTTGTAAACCCCCGTTTTGAGTAAACTCTAATACAATAATATACAAAAAGTTGTAAACCCCCCGTTTTGAGTAACTCTACTATAATTATATACAAAAAGTTATAAACCTTCGTTTTGAGTGAACTCTACTATAATTCTATACAAAAAGTTGTAAACCTCCGTTTTGAGTAAAACTCTACTATACAATTATATACAAAAAGTTGTTAACCCCCGTTTTGAGTAAACTCTACTATAAAAATATATACAAAAAGTTGTAAACCACCGTTTTGAGTGAACTCTACTATAATTATATACAAAAAGTTGTAAACCCCCGTTTTGAGTGAACTCTAATACTATAATATACAAAAAGTTGTAAACATCCTTTTGAGTAAACTCTACTATACAATGATATACAAAAAGTTGTAATCCTTCGTTTTGAGTGAACTCTACTCTAATTATATACAAAAATTGGTAAACCCCCATTTTGAGTAAACTTTACTATACAATTATTTACAAAAAGTTGTAAACCCCCGTTTTGAGTAAGCTCAACTATAATTATATACAAAAAGTTATAAACCATCGTTTTGAGTGAACTCTACTATAATTATATACAAAAAGTTGTAAACCCCCGTTTTGAGTAAACTCTACTATACAATTATATACAAAAAGTTGTAAACCCCCATTTTGAGTAAACTCTACTATACAAATGTATACAAAAAGTTGTAAACCTCCGTTTTGAGTGAACTCTACTATACAATTATATACAAAAAGTTGTAAACCCCCGTTTTATTGTACAAAAAGTTGTAAACCCCTGTTTTGAGTAAACTCTACTATACAATTATATACAAAAAGTTGTAAACCCCCGTTCTGAGTAAAATCTACAATACAATTATATGCAAAAAATATGTAAACCCCCGTTTTGAGTAAACTCTAATACAATAATATACAAAAAGTTGTAAACCCCCCGTTTTGAGTAAACTCTACTTTACAATTATATTCAAAAAGTTGTAAACCCCCGTTTTGAGTAAAATCTACAAAACAATTATATGCAAAAATATGTAAACCCCCGTTTTGAGTAAACTCTTATACAATAATATACAAAAAGTTGTAAACCCCCATTTTGGGTAAACTCCACTATACAATTATTTACAAAAAGTTGTAAACCCCCGTTTTGAGTAAAATCTACTATAATTATATACAAAAAGTTATAAACCTTCGTTTTGAGTGAACTCTACTATTATTATATACAAAAAGTTGTAAACCCCCGTTTTGAGTAAACTCTACTATACAATCATATAAAAAACGTTGTAAACTCCGGTTTTGAGTAAACTCTATTATACAAATATATAAAAAAAGTTTTAAACCTCCGTTCTGAGTGAACTCTACTATTTTTATATACAAAAAGTTGTAAACCCCCGTTTTGAGTGAACTCTAATACTATAATATAAAAAAAGTGGTAAACCTCCTTTTGAGTAAACTCTACTATACAATTTTATACAAAAAGTTGTAAACCTCCGTTTTGAGTGAACTCTACTATAATTATATACAAAAATTTGTTAACCCCCGTTTTTAGTAAACTCTAATACAATGATATACAAAAAGTTTTAAACCCCCGTTTTGAATAACTCTACTATACAAATATATACAAAAAGTTGTAAAACCCCGTTTTGAGTAAACTCTACTATACAAATATATACAAAAGTTGTAAACCTCCGTTTTGAGTAAACTCTAATACAATAAAATACAAAAAGTCCTAAACCCCCGTTTTGAGTAAACTCTACTATACAATTATATACAAAAAGTTGCAAACCACCATTTTGAGTAAAATCTACAATATAAAGGTGTAAACCCTCATTTTGAGTAAACTCTTATACATTAAAATACAAAAAGTTGTAAACCCCCATTTTGGGTAAACTCTACTATACACTTATTTACAAAAAGTTGTAAACCCCTGTTTTGAGTAAACTCTACTATAATTATATACAAAAAGTTATAAACCTTCCTTTTGAGTGAACTCTACTATAATTATATACAAAAAGTTGTAAACCCCTATTTTGAGTAAACTCTACTATACAATTATATACAAAAAGTTGTAAACCCCCGTTTTGAGTAAACTCTCCTTTACAAATATATACAAAAAGTTGTAAACATCCGTTTTGAGTGAACTCTACTATATTTTGATACAAAATGTTGTAAACCTCCGTTTTGAGTGAACTCTTATACAATAATATACAAAAAGTTGTAAACCCCCGTTTTGAGTAAACTATACTATACAATTATTTACTAAAAGTTGTAAACCCCCATTTTGAGTAAACTCTAATACAATCGTATACAAAAAGTTGTAAAGCCCCTGTTTTGAGTAAACTCTACTATACAATTATATACAAAAAGTTGTAAACCCCCGTTCTGAGTAAAATCTACAATACAATTATATGCAAAAATATGTAAACCCCCGTTTTGAGTAAACTCTTATACAATAATATACAAAAAGTTGTATACCCCCATTTTGGGTAAACTACACTATACAATTATTTACAAAAAGTTTTAAACCCCCGTTTTGAGTAAAATCTACTATAATTATATACAAAAAGTTATAAACCTTCGTTTTGAGTGAACTCTACTACTATTATATACAAAAAGTTGTAAACCCCCGTTTTGAGTAAACTCTACTATACAATCATTGACAAAACGTTGTAAACCACCATTTTGATTAAACTCTGCTATACAAATATATACAAAAAGTTGTAAACCTCCGTTTTGAGTGAACTCTACTATTATTATATACAAAAAGTTGTAAACCCCCGTTTTGAGTAAACTCTACTATACAATCATATACAAAACGTTGTAAACCCCCGTTTTGAGTAAACTGTACTAAACAAATATATACAAAAAGTTTTAAACCTCCGTTCTGAGTGAACTCTACTATAATTATATACAAAAATTTGAAAACCCCCGTTTTGAGTGAACTCTAATACTATAATATACAAAAAGTTGTAAACCTCCTTTTGAGTAAACTCAACTATACAATTTTATACAAAAAGTTGTAAACCTCCGTTTTGAGTGAACTCTACTATAATTATATACAAAAATTTGTTAACCCCCGTTTTGAGTAAACTCAAATACAATGATATACAAAAAGTTGTAAACCCCCATTTTGAATAACTCTACTATACAATTATATACAAAAAGTTGAAAAACCCCGTTTTGAGTAAACTCTACTATACAATTATATACAAAAGTTGTAAACCTCCCTTTTGAGTGAACTCTACTACAATTATAAACAAAAACTTGTAAACCCCCGTTTTGAGTAAACTCTAATACAATAAATACAAAAAGTTCTAAACACCCGTTTTGAGTAAAATCTACAATACATTTATATACAAAAAGTTGTAAAGCCCCATTTTGAGTAAAATCTACAATACATTTATATACAAAAAGTTGTAAACCCCCATTTTGAGTAAAATCTACAATACATTTATTTACAAAAAGTTGTAAACCCCCGTTTTGAGTAAACTCTAATACAATAATATACAAAAAGTTGTAAACCCCCCGTTTTGAGTTAAATCTACAATACAATTATATGCAAAAATATGTAAACCCCCGTTTTGAGTAAACTCTTATACAATAATATACAAAAAGTTGTAAACCCCCATTTTGGGTAAACTCTACTTACTCAATGTGTACAAAAAAAAGTTTGAAAAAAAAACGTTTGTAATTCTCTTTGAAGTACTGATGTAGTATCGACCAGAACGATAAATAAGGCACGCCGTCGCAAACGTTAAGCAAAACGGAGGTTAAAATGGCTTTGTACAAGGAATCAAAAATCACACCGTTAAGTACCCTATGGGTACAAAAAAAGAACGAAAAAAAAGTTTGTAATTCTCTTTGAAGTACTGATTTGGTATCGACTAGAACGATAAATAAGGCACGCCGACGCAAACGGCAAGCAAAATGGAGGCCATAATGGCCTTGTACAAGGAATCAAAAGCACACCGTTAAGTACTCTATGGGTACAAAAAAAAGTACGAAAAAAAAACGTTTGTAATTCTCTTTGAAGTACTGATGTGGTATCGACCAGAATGATATATAAAGCACGCCGGCGCAAACAGCAAGCAAAACGGAGTCCAGAATGGCCTTGTACAAGAAATCAAAAATCACACCGTTAAGTACTCTGGGGGTACAAAAAAATGTACGAAAAAAATGCTTGTAATTCTCTTTGAAGTACTGATGTGGTATCGACAAGAACGATAAATAAGGCACGCCGGCACAAACGGCAAGCGAAACGGAGTCCATAATGGCCATGTACAAGGAAAAAAAATCACACCGTTAAGTACTCTATGGGTACAAAAAAAGTACGAAAACAAACGTTTGTAATTCTCTTTGAAGTACTGATGTGATATCGACCAGAACGATATATAAGGCATGCCGGCGCAAACAGAAAGCAAAACAGAGGCCAGAATGGCCTTGTACAATGAATCAAAAATCTCACCATTAAGTACTCTATGGGTACAAAAAAAGTACGAAAAAAATGTTTGTAATTTTCTTTGAAGTACTGATGTGATATCGACGTGAACGATATATAATGCACGCCGGAGCAAACGGCAAGTAAAACGGAGGCCAGAATGGCCTTGTAAAACAAATAGAAAATCACACAGGTAAGTACTCTATGGGTACAAGAAAAAGTACGAATAAAAACATTAGTAATTCTCTTTGAAGTACTGATGTGGTATCGACCAGAACGATAAATAAGGCACGCCCGCGCAAACGGCAAGCAAAACGGAGGCCAGAATGGCCTTGTATATCACACCGTTAAGTACTCTATGGGTAAAAAAAAGTACGAGTAAAAATGTTTAAAATTCTCTTTGAAGTACTGATGTGGTATCGACCAGAACGATAAATAAGGCACGCCGGTGCAAACGGCAAGCAAAACGGAGGCCAGAATGGCCTTGTACAAGGAATCAAAAATCACACCATTAAGTACTCTATGAGTACAAAAAAAACGTTTTTAATTCTCTTTGAAGTACTGATGTGGTATCGACCAGAATGATAAATAAGGCACGCCGGCGCAAACGGCAAGAAAACGGAGGCCATAATGGCCATGTACAAGGAATAAAAAATCACACCGTTAAGTACTCTATGGGTACAAAAAAAAGTACGAAAACAAACGTTTGTAATTCTCTTTGAAGTACATATGTGATATCGACCAGAACGATAAATAAGGCATGCCGGTGCAAACGGAAAGCAAAACCGAGGCCAGAATGCCCTTGTACAATGAATAAAAAATCTCACCATTAAGTACTCTATGGGTACAAAAAAAAAGTACGAAAAAAACGTTTGTAATTCTCTTTGAAGTACTGATGTGATATCGACCAGAACGATAAATAAGGCACGCCGGCGCAAACGGTGAGCAAAACGGAGGCCAGAAAGGCCATGTACAACGAATAGAAAATCACACAGTTAAGTACTCTATGGGTACAATAAAAAGTACGAATAAAAACGTTAGTAATTCTCTTTGAAGTACTGATGTGTCATCGACCAGAACGATAAATAAGGCAAGCCGGCTCAAACGGCTAGCAAAACGGAGGCCAGAATGGCCTTGTACAAGGATTAAAAAATCACACCGTTAAGTACTCTATGGTTCAAAAAAAATTACGAGTAAAAATGTTTGAAATTCTCTTTGAAGTACTGATGTGGTATCGACCAGAACGATAAATAAGGCACGCCGGTGCAAACGGCAAGCAAAACGGAGGCCAAAATGGCCTTGTACAAGGAATCAAAAATCACACCATAAGTACTTTATGGGTACAAAAAAAACGTTTGTAATTCTCTTTGAAGTACTGATGTGGTATCGACCAGAACGATAAATAAGGCACGCCGGCGCAAACGGCAAGCAAAACGGAGGCCAGAATGGCCTTGTACAAGGAATAAAAAATCACACCGTTAAGTACTCTATGGGTACAAAAAAAGTACGAATAAAAACGTTTGTAATTATCTTTGAATTACTGATGTGGTATCGAGCAGAACGATAAATAAGGCACGCCGGCGCAAACGTCAAGGAAAACAGAGGCCAGAATGGCCTTGTACAAGGATTAAAAAATCACACCTTTAAGTACTCTATGGGTACAAAAAAAAAGTACGAGTAAAAATGTTTGAAATTCTCTTTGAAGTACTGATGCGGTATCGACCAGAACGATAAATAAGGCACGCCGGTGCAAACGGCAAGCAAAACGGAGGCCAGAATGGCCTTGTACAAGGAATCAAAAATCACACCATTAAGTACTCTATGGGTACAAAAAAAATGTTTGTAATTCTCTTTGAATTCCTGATGTGGTATCGACCAGAACGATAAATAAGGCATGCCGGCGCAAACGGCAAGAAAACGGAGGCCATAATGGCATGTACAAGGAATAAAAAATCACACCGTTAAGTACTCTATGGGTACAAAAAAAAGTACGAAAACAAATGTTTGTAATTCTCTTTGAAGTACTGATGTGATATCGACCAGAACGATAAATAAGGCATGCCGGCGCAAACGGAAAGCAAAACGGAGGCCAGAATGGCCTTGTACAATGAATCAAAAATCTCACCATTAAGTACTCTATGGGTACAAAAAAAAAGTACGAAAAAAACGTTTGTAATTCTCTTTGAAGTACTGATGTGATATCGACCAGAACGATAAATAAGGCACGCCGGCGCAAACGGTAAGCAAAACGGAGGCTAGAATGGCCTTGTACAACGAATAGAAAATAACACAGTTAAGTACTTTATGGGTACAGGAAAAAGTACGAATAAAAACGTTAGTAATTCTCTTTGAAGTACTGATGTGTTATCGACCAGAACGATAAATAAGCAAGCCGGCGCCAACGTCAAGCAAAACGGAGGCCAGAATGGTCTTGTACAAGGAATCAAAAATCACACCGTTAAGTACTATATGGGTACAAAAAAACTACGAAAAAAATGTTTGTAATTCTCTTTGAAGTACTGATCTGGTATCGACCAGAACGATAAATAAGGCATGCCGGCGCAAATGGCAAGCAAAACGGAGGCCAGAATAGCCTTGTACATGGAATCAAAAATCACACCGTTAAGTACTCTACGGTACAAAAAAAAGTACGAAAAAAATGTTGTAAATCTCTTTGAAGTACTGATGTGATTCCGCCTAGAACGATAAATAAGGCACGCCGGCACAAACGGCAACCAAAACGGAAACCAGAATGGCCTTGTACAAGGAATCAAAAATAACACCGTTAAGTACTTGATGGGTACAAAAAAAAGTACAAAAAAAATGTTTGTAATTCTCTTTGAAATACTGAGTTGATATCGACCAGAACGATAAATAAGTCACACCGGCGCAAACGGCAAGCAAAACGGAGTCCTGAACGGCCTTGTACAAGAAATCAAAAATCGCACCGTTACTACTCTTTGGGAACAAAAAAAGTATGAAATAAAACGTTTGTTGTTCTCTTTGAAGTACTGATGTGATATCGACCAGAACGATAAACAAGGCACGCCGGCGCAAACTGCAAGCAAAACGGAGGCCAGAATGGCCTTGTACATGGAATCAAAAATCACACCGTTAAGTACTCTATGGGTACAAAAAAAATTATGAAAACAAACGTTTGTAATTCTCTTTGAAGTACTGATGTGATATCGACCAGAACGATAAATAAGGCACGCCGGCGCACACGACAAGCAAAACGGCGGACAGAATGGCCATGTACCAGGAATAAAAAATCACACCGTTAAGTACTCTATGGGTACAAAAAACAGTACGAAAACAAAAGTTTGTAATTCTCTTTGAAGTACTGATGTGATATCGACCAGAACGATAAATAAGGCACGCCGACGGAAACGGCAAGCAAAACGGAGGCAATAATGTCCATGAACAAGGAATAAAAAATCATACCGTTAAGTACTCTATGGGTACAAAAAAAAGTACGAAAACAAACGTTTGTAATTCTCTTTGAAGTACTGATGTGATATCGACCAGAACGATAAATTAGGCACGCCGACGCAAACGGGAAGCAAAACGGAGGCCAGAATGGCCTTGTACAAGGAATAGAAAATCACACTGTTATGTACTCTATGGGTACAAGAAAAAGTACGAATAAAAACGTTAGTAATTCTCTTTGAAGTACTGATGTGGTATCGACCAGAACGATAAATAAGGCACGCCGGCGCAAACGGCAAGTAAAACGGAGGCCAGAATGGCCTTGTACAAGGAATCAAAAATCACACCATTAAGTACTCTATGGGTACAAAAAAAATGTTTGTAATTCTCTTTGAAGTACTGATGTGGTATCGACCAGAACGATAAATAAGGCATGCCGGCGCAAACGGCAATCAAAACGGGGGCCAGAATAGCCTTGTACAATGAATAAAAAATCACACCGTTAAGTACTCTATGGGTACAAAAAAAGTACTAATAAAAACGTTTGTAATTATCTTTGAAGTACTGATGTGATAGCGACCAGAACGATAAATAAGGCACGCCGGCGCAAACGTCAAGCAAAACGGAGGCTAGAATTGCCTTGTACAAGGAATCAAAAATCACACCGTTAAGTACTATATGGGTACAAAAAAAAGTACGAAAAAAAAATGTTTGTAATTCTCTTTGAAGTACTGATCTGGTATCGACCAGAACGATAAATAAGGCACGCCGGCGCAAACGGCAAGCAAAACGGAGTCTAGAATGGCCTTGTACAAGGAATCAAAAATCACACCGTTAAGTACTCTATGGTACGAAAAAAAGTACGACAAAAACGTTGTAATTCTCTGATATGAATCAAGATACAGTATTTTGAGTATTGTTATTATATATTTTATGTCTTATTTATTAATTAAAGGCTTATATTCAAGACATTATTGGCGCCATTTTGGGAATAAATTCAAGGCATGGAATTATCAAGATGCATTGAACTTAGAAGATTCAGCAATTCTGGAAACTGAAACGCAGCTTCTGTATTTCGCAATTTTGACCATTATAACTTATCCGTATGAAATTAAGTCTTTGATGAAAGTTGTAGATATTTTTTAGGACTATTAAATGCATATATGGTTTGCATTTTTTGGACAACGGAATCTCTGGATATAGACCGAATACAGAAGGCTGCTGAAGAACATACATTGCATTTGGTGCATTCAAGAGTTATGGCAATTAATGTTCCCAAAAGCTGAAGAGTTTCCTATCTTTTATTTAATAATTGTGAACCTTTCAATTTACCTAAGATAATGTTGTATCTTTTATTTATCAAATGCTATGTAATTCAGCCTATATATATGGCTGTTCCAGAACAGAACTTGGAAGACAAACTTTGAATGAAAAAATTATATATTATGAATTTTCAGTGATCGAAAATTTGAGTGAGTTTTACATTTACCTTGCTGATTAGGTAGTGTTTAACTTGGAGAATCTATCAAAGGATTGAGCATTCCTTTGTTGTGATGTTCTCAAACTTGGGATTTCTAAGGTGCTGATTCCTTAGGAAGAACAAGCTTGCTGTTATGTTCTTGTGTTTTCATTGATGCCTTCAATCTAGATCCAAATCCCATATCATTCTCTTTGAAGTACTGATGTGATATCGACCAGAACGATAAATAAGGCACGCCGGCACAAACGGCAAGCAAAACGGATGCCAGAATGGCATTGTACAAGGAATCAAAAATCACACCGTTAAGTACTTTATGGGTACAAAAAAAAGTACGAAAAAACGTTTGTAATTCTCTTTGAAATACTGATTTGATATCGACCAGAACGATGAATAAGTCACACCGGCGCAAACGGCAAGCAAAAGGGAGTCTAGAACGGCCTTGTACAAGAAATCAAAAATCGCACCGTTACTACTCTACGGGTACAAAAAAAAGTACAAAAAAAACTTTTGTAGTTCTCTTTGAAGTACTGATGTGATATCGACCAGAACGAAAAATAAGGCACGCCGGCGCAAACGGCAAGCAAAACGGAGGCCAGAATGGCCTTGTACAAGGAATCAAAAATCACACCGTTAAATACTCTATGGGTACAAAAAAAATTATGAAAACAAACATTTGTAATTCTCTTTGAAGTACTGATGTGATATCGACCAGAACAATAAATAAGGCACGCCGCGCAAACGGCAAGCAAAACGGAGGCCAGAATGGCCTTTTAACAAGGATTAAAAAATCACACCGTTAAGTACTCTATGGGTACAAAAAAAAGTACGAATAAAAATGTTTGAAATTCTCTTAGAAGTACTGATGTGGTATCGACCAGAACGATAAATAAGGCACGCCGGCGCAAACGGCAAGCAAAACGGAGGCCAGAATGGCCTTGTACAAGGAATCAAAAATCACACCATTAAGTACTCTATGGGTACCAAACAAAGTACGAAAAAAAAGTTTTGTAATTGTCTTTGAACTACTGATGTGATATCGACCAGAATGATAAATAAGGCACACCGGCGTAAACGGCAAGCAAACGGAGGCCAGAATGGCCTTGTACAAGGAATCAAAAATCACACCGTTAAGTACTCTATGGGTACAAATAAAATTATGAAAACAAACGTTTGTAATTCTCTTTGAAGTATTGATGTGATATCGACCAGAACGATAAATAAGGCATGCCGGCGCAAACGGCAAGCAAAACGGAGGCCAGAATGGCCTTTTACAAGGATTAAAAAATCACACCGTTAAGTACTCTATGGATACAAAAAAAAGTACGAATAAAAATGTTTGAAATTCTCTTAGAAGTACTGATGTGGTATCGACCAGAACGATAAATAAGGCACGCCGGCGCAAACGGCAAGCAAAACGGAGGCTAGAATTGCCTTGAACAAGGAATAAAAAATCACACCATTAAGTACTCTATGGGTACCAAACAAAGTACGAAAAAAACGTTTTGTAATTGTCTTTGAAGTACTGATGTGATCTCGACCAGAATGATAAATAAGGCACGCCGGCGTAAACGGCAAGCAAACTGAGGCCAGAATGGCCTTGTACAAGGAATCCAAAATCACACCGTTAAGTACTCTATGGGTACAAAAAAAAGTACGGAAAAACATGTGTAATTCTCTTTGAAGTACCGATGGGATATCGACCAGAACGATAAATAAGTCACACCGGCGCAAACGGCAAGCAAAACGGAGGCCAGAATGGCCTTGTACAATGAATCAAAAATCACACCGTTACTACTCAATGGGTACAAAAAAAAGCACGAAAAAAAATGTTTGTAATTCTCTTTGAAGTACTGATGTGATATCGACCAGAACGATAAATAAGGCACGCCGGCGCAAATGGAAAGCAAAATGGAGGCCAGAATGGCCTTGTACAAGGAATCAAAAATCACACCGTCACTACTCTATGGGTACAAAAAAAAGTACGACAAAAACGTTTGTAATTCTCTTTGAAGTACTGATGTGGTATCGACCAGAACGATAAATAAGGCACGCCGGTGCAAACGGCAAGCAAAACGGAGGCCAGAATGGCCTTGTACAAGGAATCAAAAATCACACCATTAAGTACTGTATGGGTACAAAAAAACGTTTGTAATTTTCTTTGAAGTACAGATGTGGTATCGACCAGAACGATAAATAAGGCACGCCGGCGCAAACGGCCAACAAAACGAAGGCCAGAATGGCCTTGTACAAGCAATCAAAAATATCACCGTTAAGTACTCTATGGGTACAAAAAAAAGTACGAAAAAAACGTTGTAATTCTCTTTGAAGTACAGATGTGATATCAACCAGAACGATAAATAAGGCATGCCGGCGCAAACAGCAAGCAAAACGGAGGCCAGGATGGCCTTGTACAAGGAATCAAAAATCACACCGTTAAGTACTCTATAGGTACAAAAAAAAAGTACGAAAAATGCTTGTATTTCTCTTTTAAATACTGATGTGATATCGACCAGAACGATAAATAAGCCACACCGGCACAAACGGCAAGCAAAACGGAGTCCAGAACGGCCTTGTACAAGAAATCAAAAATCGCACCGTTACTACTCTATGGGTACAAAAAAAGTACGAAAAAAAACGTTTGTAATTATCTTCGAAGTACTGATGTGATATCGACCAGAACGATAAATAAGGCACGCAGGCGCAAACGGCAAGCAAAACGGAGGCCAGAATGGCCTTGTACAAGGAATTAAAAATCACACCGTTACTACTCAATGGGTACAAAAAAAGTACGAAAAAAAACGTTTGTAATTCTCTTTGAAGTAATAATGTGATATCGACCAGAACGAAAAATAAGGCACGCCGGGGCAAACGGCAAGCAAAACGGAGGCCAGAATGGCCTTGTACTTGGAATAAAAAATCACACCATTAAGTACTCTATGGGTACCAAACAAAGTACGAAAAAAACGTTTTGTAATTGTCTTTGAAGTACTGATGTGATATCGACCAGAATGATAAATAAGGCACGCCGGCGTAAACGGCAAGCAAACGGAGGCCAGAATGGCCTTGTACAAGGAATCAAAAATCACACCGTTAAGTACTCTATGGGTACAAAAAAAGTACGAAAAAACATGTGTAATTCTCTTTGAAGTACCGATGGGATATCGACCAGAACGATAAATACGTCACGCCGGCGCAAACGGCAAGCAAAACGGAGGCCAGAATGGCCTTGTACAATGAATCAAAAATCACACCGTTACTACTCAATGGGTACAAAAAAAAAGCACGAAAAAAAATGTTTGTAATTCTCTTTGAAGTACTGATGTGATATCGACCATAACAATAAATAAGGCACGCCGGCGCAAATGGAAAGCAAAATGGAGGCCAGAATGGCCTTGTACAAGGAATCAAAAATCACACCGTTACTACTCTATGGGTACAAAAAAAAGTACGAAAAAAACGTTTGTAATTCTCTTTGAAGTACTGATGTGGTATCGACCAGAACGATAAATAAGGCATGCCGGCGCAAACGGCAATCAAAACGGAGGCCAGAATGGCCTTGTACAAGGAATCAAAAATCACACCATTAAGTACTGTATGGGTACAAAAAAAACGTTTGTAATTTTCTTTGAAGTACTGATGTGGTATCGACCAGAACGATAAATAAGGCACGCCGGCGCAAACGGCCAGCAAAACGGAGGCCAGAATGGCCTTGTACAAGGAATCAAAAATATCACCGTTAAGTACTCTATGGGTACAAAAAAAAGTACGAAAAAAACGTTGTAATTCTCTTTGAAATACAGATGTGATATCGACCAGAACGATAAATAAGGCACGCCGGCGCAAACGGCAAGCAAAACGGAGGCCAGGATGGCCTTGTACAAGGAATCAAAAATCACACCGTTAAGTACTCTATAGGTACAAAAAAAAGTACGAAAAAAATGCTTGTATTTCTCTTTTAAATACTGATGTGATATCGACCAGAACGATAAATAAGCCACACCGGCACAAACGGCAAGCAAAACGGAGTCCAGAACGGCCTTGTACAAGAAATCAAAAATCGCACCGTTACTACTCTATGGGTACAAAAAAAAGTACGAAAAAAACGTGTGTAATTATCTTCGAAGTACTGATGTGATATCGACCAGAACGATAAATAAGGCACGCAGGCGCAAACGACAAGCAAAACGGAGGCCAGAATGGCCTTGTACAAGGAATTAAAAATCACACCGTTACTACTCAATGGGTACAAAAAAAGTATGAAAAAAAACGTTTGTAATTCTCTTTGAAGTAATAATGTGATATCGACCAGAACGATAAATAAGGCACGCCAGGGCAAACGGCAAGCAAAACGGAGGCCAGAATAGCCTTGTACAAGGAATCAAAAATCACATCGTTAAGTACTCTATGGGTATAAAAAAAAGTATGAAAAAAACGATTTTAAATCTCTTTGAAGTACTGATGTGATATCGACCAAAACGATAAATAAGACACGCCGGCGCAAACGGCAAGCAAAACGGAGGCCTGAATGACCTTGTACAAGGAATCAAAAATCACACAGTTAAGTACTCTATGGGTACCAAACAAAGTACGAAAAAAATGTTTGTAATTGTCATTGAAGTACTGATATGATATCGACTAGAATGATAAATAAGGCACGCCGGCGCAAACGGCAAGCAAAACGGAGGCCAGAATGACCAAGTACAAGGAATCAAAATCACACAGTTAAGTACTCTATGGGTACAAAAAAAAGTACGAAAAAAAAAACGTTTATAATTCTCTTTGAAGTACTGATGTGATATCGACCATAACGACAAATAAGGCACGCCGGCGTAAACGGCAAGCAGAACGGAGGCCAGAATGGCCTTGTACAAGGAATCAAAAATCACACCGTTAAGTACTCTATGGGTACAAAAAAAAGTACGAAAAAAAAACGTTTATAATTCTCTTTGAAGTACTGATGTGATATCGACCAGAACGATAAATAAGGCACGCCGGCTCAAACGGCAACTAAAACGGAGGCCAGAATGTCCTTGTACAAGGAATCAAAAATCACACCGTTAAGTACTCTATGGGTACAAAAAAATGTACGAAAAAAAATGTTTGTAATTCTCTTTGAAGTACTGATGTCATATCGACCAGAACGATAAATAAAGGCACGCCGGCGCAAACGGCAAGCAAAACGGAGGCCAGAATGGCCTTGTACAAGGAATCAAAAATCACACTGTTAAGTACTCTATGGGTACAAAAAAATGTACGAAAAAAATGTTTGTAATTCTCTTTGAAGTACTGATGTGATACCAACCAGAACGATAAATAAGGCACGCCGGCACAAACGGCAAGCCAAACGGAGGCCAGAATGGCCTTGTACAAGGAATCAAAAATCACACCGTTACTACTCTATGGGTACAAAAAAAGGTACGAAATAAAACGTTGTGATTCTTTTGGAAGTACTGATGTGATATCGACCAGAACGATAAATAAGGCACGCCGGCGCAAACGGCAAGCAAAACGGAGGCCTGAATGGCCTTGTACAAGGAATCAAAAATCACACCGTTAAGTACTCGATGGGTACAAAAAAAAGTACGAAAAAACGTTTGTATTTCTCTTTGAAAAACTGATGTGATATCGACCAGAACGATAAATAAGGCACGCCAGCACAAACGGCAAGCAAAACGGAGGCCAGAATGGCCTTGTACAAGGAATCAAAAATCACACCGTTACTACTCAATGGGTACAAAAAAAAGTATGAAAAAAAACGTTTGTAATTCTCTTTGAAGTAATGATGTGATATCAACCAGAACGATAAATAAGGCACGCCGGCGCAAACGGCAAGCAAAACGGAGGCCAGAATGGCCTTGTACGAGAAATCAAAAATCACATCGTTAAGTACTCTATGGGTACCAAACAAAGTACGAAAAAAAATGTTTGTAATTCTCTTTGAAGTACTGATGTGATATCGACCAGAACGATAAATAAGGCACGCCGGCGCAAACGGCAAGCAAAACGGAGTCCAGAATGGCCTTGTACAAGGAATAAAAAATCACACCGTTACTACTCTATGGGTACAAAAAAAAGTACGAAAAAAACGTTTGTAATTCTCTTTGAAGTACTGATATGATATCGACCAGAACGATAAATAAGGCACGCAGGCGCAAATGGCAAGCAAAACGGAGGCCAGAATGGCGATGTACAAGGAATAAAAAATCACACCGTTAAGTACTCTATGGGTAAAAATTAAATTATGAAAACAAATGTTTGTAATTCTCTTTGAAGTACAGATGTGATATCGACCAGAACGATAAAGAAGGCACGCCGGCGCAAACGGCAAGCAAAACGGAGGCCAGAATGGCCTTGTATAAGAAATCACACAGTTAAGTACTCAATGGGCACAAGAGAAAGTAAGAATAAAACGTTTGTAATTCTCTTTGAAGTACTGATGTGGTATCGACCAGAACGATAAATAACGCACGCCGGCGCAAACGGCAAGCAAAACGGAGGCCAGAATGGCCTTGTACAAGGAATCAAAAATCACACCATTAAGTACTCTATGGGTACAAAAAAAGTACGAATAAAAACGTTTGTAATTATCTTTGAAGTACTGATGTGATATCGATCAGAACGATAAATAAGGCACGCCGGCACAAACGGCAAGCAAAACGGATGCCAGAATGGCCTTGTACAAGGAATCAAAAATCACACCGTTAAGTACTTTATGGGTACAAAAAAAAGTACGAAAAAAATGTTTGTAATTCTCTTTGAAATACTGATTTGATATCGACCAGAACGATGAATAAGTCACACCTGCGCAAACGGCAAGCAAAACGGAGTCCAGAACGGCCTTGTACAAGAAATCAAAAATCGCACCGTTACAACTCTACGGGAACAAAAAAAGTACGAAAAAAAGTTTGTAGTTCTCTTTGAAGTACTGATGTGATATCGACCAGAACGATAAATAAGGCACGCCGGCGCAAACGGCAAGCAAAACGGAGGCCAGAATGGCCTTGTACAAGGAATCAAAAATCACACCGTTAACTACTCTATGGGTACAAAAAAATTTATGAAAACTAACATTTGTAATTCTCTTTGAAATACTGATGTGATATCGACTAGAACGATAAATAAGGCACGGCGGCGCAAACGGAAAGCAAAACGGATGCCAGAATGGCCTTTTACAAGGATTAAAAAATCACACCGTTAAGTACTCTATGGGTACAAAAAAAAGTACGAATAAAAATGTTTGAAATTCTCTTAGAAGTACTGATGTGGTATCGACCAGAATGATAAATAAGGCACGCCGGCGCAAACGGCAAGCAAAACGGAGGCCAGAATGGCCTTGTACAAGGAATAAAAAATCACACTATTAAGTACTCTATGGGTACCAAACAAAGTACGAAAAAAACGTTTTGTAATTGTCTTTGAAGTACTGATGTGATATCGACCAGAATGATAAATAAGGCACGCCGGCGTAAACGGCAAGCATACGGAGGCCAGAATGGCCTTGTACAAGGAATCAAAAATCACACCGTTAAGTACTCTATGGGTACAAAAAAATGTACGAAAATACGTTTGTAATTCTCTTTGAAGTACTGATGTGATATCAACCAGAACGATAAATAAGGCACGCCGGCACAAACGGCAAGCCAAACGGAGGCCAGAATGGCTTTGTACATGGAATCAAAAATCACACCGTTACTACTCTATGGGTACAAAAAAAGTACGAAATAAAACATTGTGATTCTTTTTGATGTACTGATGTGATATCGACCAGAACGATAAATAAGGCACGCCGGCGCAAACGGCAAGCAAAACGGAGGCCTGAATGGCCTTGTACAAGGAATCAAAAATCAGACCGTTAAGTACTCGATGGGTACAAAAAAAGTTCGAAAAACGTTTATATTTTTCTTTGAAATACTGATGTGATATCGACCAGAACGATAAATAAGGCACGCCGGCGCAAACGGCAAGCAAAACGGAGGCCAGAATGGCCTTGTACAAGGAATCAAAAATCACACCCTTACTACTCAATGGGTACAAAAAAAGTACGAAATAAAACGTTTGTAATTCTCTTTGAAGTAATGATGTGATATCGACCAGAACGATAAATAAGGCACCCTGGCGCAAACGCCAAGCAAAACGGAGGCCAGAGTGGCCTTGTACGAGGAATCAAAAATCACATCGTTAAGTACTCTATGGGTACCAAACAAAGTACGAAAAAAATGATATGAACCATATTGGCAAACTATCAAAGCCCAAACATTAAAGACACATTACTATTTTAGAATTATTCAGCAAATTCTGGAAACTGAAGCGCAACTACTGTATTTAGCAATTTTGACCCTTATAACTCATCCGTATGAAATTAAGTCCTTCATGAAAGTTGTAGATCATCATAGCTCCGATAACAAATGATGTAGATGAGATAGGATATAGATTGAGGAATCAATGGGGTTTGAACAAAAAGCCTATAATCCTTAGAAAATCAGCAATCTAAGAATTAAAAGGATTCGAACATCGCAAAAAGTGTTGTTCAAGCACTTTGATAAGCTCAGAAACGAACAACCAAATCAGCATGGAAGTTCATACAATCCAAATCAGCATGGAATCGTAAATATAAATTCAATCTCTGAATTTAAGAAAATATCAATTATCATTCAAATTTCTCCCCCTTATCCATTGTACCATCAACCATATATATAGGCTGAATTCCTTAGCATTTGTTGGAAGATAAAATGCATAATTAAAGTATACATTATCCTAGGAAAATTGAAAGGTTTATAATAATTAAAACTAAGATGATATCAGATAGAGACTTTGGCTTATTGCTTTAATGTAGGCGCCATTATTGTGGGAAGTTGGTGAACTCTTCAACTTCACAAATCCTTTGAATGTTGGAAGATAACTATTCGGATCTTGACTCTTCATATGTCATCTCGGTTCACATAATTCTCCCACACTTTGAAAATGATTCGTCCTCGAATCCACCTGGGTCGAACACGAGCTTTGGCCTTGCAAACAGCAGAAGTCCCATGTAGTGACGTATAATCCTGAGAATGGAAGATGTGGACAATTCAGTAACCATCGTCGTACCCAATTTAACATCCACATCATATAAATCAGAAATTGCAAAAACTAAAGGAATACAAAACACATCAAATGGGTCAAAATAATTATGTGTTGCTTGTAATTCCTTCAATTGTGAAATGGACCCAGCTGTTGTGGCATCATCTGAAATATCACCAACAGAAAGAATTGACTCAGGGACTTGAATCAAATCATCACAATGATGTATAACCTGCAATGAGACATCAATAAACTCAACGAGTGGCAGATTAGATTACACATGTATCTCCTCAATCGTATCATCAATTTTAGCTTGAGTATCAACAAAAATATCTAACTTGTCCGAAAATTTGACCACTTCTTCATCAGTTTCCACACAAAAATTATCACAAATGGAATTTTCAGCAATAATTGAAGAACAATTTTCCTCCTCCACAAGGGGAATCAATATTCCTCCACCGACTTCATCAACCAACTCAGGTTCTTCCTTCTTTTCAACAAACTGTTCACAGCCCGTATTCTCATCAACAACTATGGCACACCTAGCCACAATGGTCGGCTTTTTCTTAGTCTCTTCACGTAAGGCATTTGCTCTCTGGGCATCTCTCACCTCTTGTGTATCGTAAAAGCCCTTTGTTGGGTCATGGATGTGAATCTTGTCCTCTTACCATTTATGTCAATATAATATCGAGTCGAAGAACCATCATACATCAGACATTTTTCATCTAACCATGGCATACCAAGAAGTAAATGATGAACGTTCATGGGAACAATATCACATAAGACCTTATCCGTGAAGTTTCCTAATTTTAAATGAATCAATATCTGCTTGGTTACCTTGACTTTTGAACCATCTTTGAACCACCTGAAGCTGTAAGGATATGGGTGTGTGATGACAGGTAGCTTGAAATTATCAACAACCTCGGCACTCACAAGATTGATCGTAGCCTCAGGATCAATGATGAGATTACATGTCCTGAGAATACCTGTGCTCGCATGAATCCCAACAGTCGAATGAAAAAGATCCTCTCTGTGGTCGTCATCAAAATTTGTCCATTCTACATTCCATTTAATAGGACGACCATATCTATCATAATAATATTGCACCATTTTATAATTCCCAGAATGTAAGCATAAAACTACGGCCAATATTCCGATTAAACGGTGAGGAATCTGAATTGGAGCCGTAACAAAAACTGTGCAAAACTGTGAAAAACTGTGTACAGATTTTTGTGAGGCAAATTTGAAAGTGATGGGCTGCGAATTTGGATGGGAGGTAAAGAGACAAAATGTAGATAGCACGGTGATTGTGACGTGGTAAAATTTTCAGAATTTTGGAGGTGATGTGGGTAGTGTTCGAAGGGAGACAACTTTTGAGTGATAATTATATATTATATAAGAAATTTTCAGTGATTGAAAATTTGTGAGTTATTCATGTTACCTTGCTGATTAGGTAAGTGATAATTTGAGAACTTATCAAAGGTTTGAGCAACCTTTGTTGTGACGTTCTCAACTTGGTGATTCCGAGGTGCTGATTCCAAGGAAAAGCTAAGCTTTGCTCGTGTTCTTCGTTCCTTCATTGATTTCCTCAATCTAGATCCAAAATCTAGTTATCATTTGGTATCAGAGAGCAGGGATTGAGGTATCAAATATCATTTTCTTTTCTTTATTTTCGTCCATTCTATCAAAAAAAAAAAAAAAAAAAAAAAACGTTTTCTTCATATCTTCAAGTTTTTTTTTCAAATTCTGCACTACATATTTATACGATTTCGATTTAGGTGTCTTAAACGATTCCAAATTCAACGAAAATTGGTGACCCCATTGGAAATTCTCTGTTCTACAACTTTCATCGTTTGAGTTTTTCCAAAATCGTAATAGTTTGGTCACAATAGGCCCCGTAAGTCACTGTTATCAATCTGAGAAATTTTTGACAGATTGCATCACTTGTCAAACAACGATTGATTGGTCGACCTATACACCTCCAAATGATTTGAAATTTTTATATCCTCTAAAAAAATTCATGATCTACAAGTTTTGTTCTTTGTGTCTTTTCAAATTCCTTACCGTTTGGTCGTGAAAATTGCTGTCATTTCGTGTTCTCGTTCGGGAATTATCCGAGTTTGAGATGAAGTGGGGTCGTTGTGGTACGATACACTACAATGGTTTTGTGTACTATATGGAATATGATCCCAAACTATATTATCCGGGTTATGTCAAGGAAGCCGACGCTGAATTTGTGAGGGAACAAAATGACTACCTCGCGGAGCGAAAAGGAATACCTTTACGACAACTTCTGCAAGAAAATGTTGCTCGATTACAGAAGGAACTAGAGCATTACAAACATACTGACGCAAGACGAAGGAGGATATTTGGCGCAAAATCGACGGCTAAAGACGCGCTTTTCTTTCTGCAGTATGGTATAACTATTGCCGAAGCTGCACGGGGCAAGGCACCAAAATTCTATCATGTTAACTGTATTGTTCCAAATCCTCTTAATGATGTGGTGCACGATGATAATGTTCAGTTTGAGGCCAAAACCGTGGCTGATACAGTTGTGGATGATGTTGTTGTTGTTACCACCGAGGAAGAGATAGTCATTGAGGCTGAAGTACACCCGAATGTAGTTGAAGAGATAGTCATTGAGGCTGAGGTTGTCAGTGATTTCAATGTTGCCGATGATAGTGCTGCTGATACAGTGGATGAGTTAGTGGTTATGGATACTCCATATGCAGCCCCTATTCTTCCTATAGTTGATATTCATATTGTTGAGGATAGTGGCATATTGAAGCATTGTTGATTCGAGGACGAATCATTTTTAGCCGGGAGGGAATGATATGAACCATATTGGCAAACTATCAAAGCCCAAACATTAAAGACACATTACTATTTTAGAATTATTCAAAAAATTCTGGAAACTGAAGCGCAGCTACTGTATTTAGCAATTTTGACCCTTATAACTCATCCGTATGAAATTAAGTCCTTCATGAAAGTTGTAGATCTCTTCGAGAACTATAATTTTCATATATGGTTTGCATTCATTGGATAAACGAAGCGCAAGATACAGACCGAGAAAGCTGCTGATCAAAATACATTGTATTTGGAGCATTCAAGACACATTGAATCTGGAAGATACATCCAAGAGAATTTATGGCTGATCTTGGAAGAGCAAAGGGCGCCATTATTGATTATAATTTCTAGGGAGTCTTTTCATATTTAGTGCATGAATTCTAGTCCTACTTATTACCTATATAAAGCATTGTAATTTTCATTTGTAAGCAAGACAACTTTTGAGTGATAATTATATATTATATAAGAATTTTCAGTGATTGAAAATTTGTGAGTTATTCATGTTACCTTGCTGATTAGGTAAGTGATAACTTGAGAATCTATCAAAGGTTTGAGCAACCTTTGTTGTGACGTTCTCAACTTGGTGATTCCGAGGTGCTGATTCCAAGGAAAAGCTAAGCTTTGCTCGTGTTCTTCGTTCCTTCATTGATTTCCTCAATCTAGATCCAAAATCTAGTTATCAAAAAATGTTTGTAATTCTCTTTGAAGTACTGATCTGGTATCGACCAGAACGATAAATAAGGCACGCCGGCGCAAACGGCAAGCAAAACGGAGGCCGAATGGCCTTGTACAAGGAATCAAAAATCACACCGTTAAGTACTCTATGGGTACGAAAAAAAGTACGAAAAAAAACGTTTGTAATTCTCTTTGAAGTACCGATGTGATATCGACCGAACGATAAATAAGGCACGCCGGCGCAAACGGCAAGCAAAACGGAGGCCGAATGGCCTTGTACAAGGAATCAAAAATCACACCGTTAATTACTCTATGGGTAAAAATTAAATTATGTACTCTATGGTACGAAAAAAAGTATGAAAAAAACGTTTGTAATTCTCTTTGAAGTACCGATGTGATATCGACCGAACGATAAATAAGGCACGCCGGCGCAAACGGCAAGCAAAACGGAGGCCGAATGGCCTTGTACCTGCAAGGAATCAAAAATCACACCGTTAAGTACTCTATGGGTACGAAAAAAAGTACGAAAAAAAAACGTTTGTAATTCTCTTTGAAGTACCGATGTGATATCGACCGAACGATAAATAAGGCACGCCGGCGCAAACGGCAAGCAAAACGGAGGCCAGAATGGCCTTGTACAAGAAATCAAAAATCACACTGTTAAGTACTCTACGGGTACGAAAAAAAGTACGAAAAAAAACGTTTGTAATTCTCTTTGAAGTACTGTTGTGATATCGAGCAGAACGATAAATAAGGCACGCCGGTGCAAACGGCAAGCAAAACGGAGGCCAGAATGGCCTTGTACAAGGAATCAAAAATCACACCGTTAAGTACTCTATGGGTACGAAAAAAAATACGAAAAAAACGTTTGTAATTCTCTTTGAAGTACTGATGTGGTATCGACCAGAACGATAAATAAGGCACGCCGGCGCAAACGGCAAGCAAAACGGAGGCCGAATGGCCTTGTACAAGGAATAAAAAATCACACTGTTAAGTACTCTATGGGTACGAAAAAAAAGTACGAAAAAATGTTTGTAATTCTCTTTGAAGTACTGATGTGATATCGACCAGAACGATAAATAAGGCACGCCGGCGCAAACGGCAAGCAAAACGGAGGCCAGAATAGCCTTGTACAAGGAATCAAAAATCACACCATTAAGTACTCTATGGGTACGAAAAAAGTACGAAAAAAAACGTTTGTAATTCTTTTGAAGTACCGATGTGATATCGACCGAACGATAAATAAGGCACGCCGGCGCAAACGTCAAAGCAAAACGGAGGCAAGAATGGCCTTGTACAAGGAATCAAAAATCACACAGTTAAGTACTCTATGGGTACGAAAAAAATACGAAAAAACGTTTGTAATTCTCTTTGAAGTACTGATGTGATATCGACCAGAACGATAAATAAGGCACGCCGGCGCAAACGGCAAGCAAAACGGAGGCCGAATGGCCTTGTACAAGGAATCAAAAATCACCCGTTAAGTACTCTATGGGTACGAAAAAAAAGTACGAAAAAAACGTTTGTAATTCTCTTTGAAGTACCGATGTGATATCGACCGAACGATAAATAAGGCACGCCGGCGCAAACGGCAAGCAAAACGGAGGCCGAATGGCCTTGTACAAGGAATCAAAAATCACACGCTAAGTACTCTATGGGTACGAAAAAAGTACGAAAAAAAAACGTTTGTAATTCTCTTTGAAGTACCGATGTGATATCGACCGAACGATAAATAAGGCACGCCGGCGCAAACGGCAAGCAAAACGGAGGCCGAATGGCCTTGTACAAGGAATCAAAAATCACACCGTTAAGTACTCTATGGGTACGAAAAAAAAAAGTACGAAAAAAAAAAAGTACGTTTGTAATTCTCTTTGAAGTACCGATGTGATATCGACCGAACGATAAATAAGGCACGCCGGCGCAAACGGCAAGCAAAACGGAGGCCGAATGGCCTTGTACAAGGAATCAAAAATCACACCGTTAAGTACTTATGGGTACGAAAAAAAAGTACGAAAAAAAAACGTTTGTAATTCTCTTTGAAGTACTATGTGATATCGACCGAACGATAAATAAGGCACGCCGGCGCAAACGGCAAGCAAAACGGAGGCCGAATGGCCTTGTACAAGGAATCAAAAATCACACCGTTAAGTACTCTATGGGTACGAAAAAAAGTACGAAAAAAAACGTTTGTAATTCTCTTTGAAGTACCGATGTGATATCGACCGAACGATAAATAAGGCACGCCGGCGCAAACGGCAAGCAAAACGGAGGCCGAATGGCCTTGTACAAGGAATCAAAAATCACACGCTTAAGTACTCTATGGGTACGAAAAAAAGTACGAAAAAAAACGTTTGTAATTCTCTTTGAAAGTACCGATGTGATATCGACCGAACGATAAATAAGGCACGCCGGCGCAAACGGCAAGCAAAACGGAGGCCAGAATGGCCTTGTACAAGGAATCAAAAATCACACCGTTAAGTACTCTATGGGTACAAAAAAAAAGTACGAAAAAAAACGTTTGTAATTCTCTTTGAAGTACTGATGTGATATCGACCAGAACGATAAATAAGGCACGCCGGCGCAAACGGCAAGCAAAACGGAGGCCAGAATGGCCTTGTACAAGAAATCAAAAATCACACAGTTAAGTACTCTATGGGTACGAAAAAAAGTACGAAAAAAAAACGTTTGTAATTCTCTTTGAAGTACTTATGTGATATCGACCAGAACGATAAATAAGGCACGCCGGCGCAAACGGCAAGCAAAACGGAGGCCAGAATGGCCTTGTACAAGGAATCAAAAATCACACCGTTAAGTACTCATGGGTACGAAAAAAAGTACGAAAAAAAAAACGTTTGTAATTCTCTTTGAAGTAATGATGTGATATCGACCGAACGATAAATAAGGCACGCCGGCGCAAACGGCAAGCAAAACGGAGGCCGAATGGCCTTGTACAAGAATCAAAAATCACATTGTTAAGTACTCTATGGGTACGAAAAAAAGTACGAAAAAAAACGTTTGTAATTCTCTTTGAAGTACAGATGTGATATCGACCGAACGATAAATAAGGCACGCCGGCGCAAACGGCAAGCAAAACGGAGGCCGAATGGCCTTGTACAAGGAATCAAAAATCACACGTTAAGTACTCTATGGGTACGAAAAAAGTACGAAAAAAAACGTTTGTAATTCTCTTTGAAGTACCGATGTGATATCGACCGAACGATAAATAAGGCACGCCGGCGCAAACGGCAAGCAAAACGGAGGCCGAATGGCCTTGTACAAGGAATCAAAAATCACACCATTAAGTACTCATGGGTACGAAAAAAAGTACGAAAAAAAAACGTTTGTAATTCTCTTTGAAGTACCGATGTGATATCGACCGAACGATAAATAAGGCACGCCGGCGCAAACGGCAAGCAAAACGGAGGCCGAATGGCCTTGTACAAGGAATCAAAAATCACACGTTAAGTACTCTATGGGTACGAAAAAAAGTACGAAAAAAAACGTTTGTAATTCTCTTTGAAGTACCGATGTGATATCGACCGAACGATAAATAAGGCACGCCGGCGCAAACGGCAAGCAAAACGGAGGCCGAATGGCCTTGTACAAGGAATCAAAAATCACACCGTTAAGTACTCTATGGGTACGAAAAAAGTACGAAAAAAAACGTTTGTAATTCTCTTTGAAGTACCGATGTGATATCGACCGAACGATAAATAAGGCACGCCGGCGCAAACGGCAAGCAAAACGGAGGCCGAATGGCCTTGTACAAGGAATCAAAAATCACACCGTTAAGTACTCTATGGGTACGAAAAAAAGTACGAAAAAAAAACGTTGTAATTCTCTTTGAAAACCGATGTGATGATATCGACGAACGATAAATAAGGCACGCCGGCGCAAACGGCAAGCAAAACGGAGGCCGAATGGCCTTGTACAAGGAATCAAAAATCACACCGTTAAGTACTCTATGGGTACGAAAAAAAGTACGAAAAAAAACGTTTGTAATTCTCTTTGAAGTACTGATGTGATATCGACCAGAACGATAAATAAGGCACGCCGGCGCAAACGGCAAGCAAAACGGAGGCCAGAATGGCCTTGTACAAGGAATCAAAAATCACACCGTTAAGTACTCTATGGGTACGAAAAAAAAGTACGAAAAAAAAACGTTTGTAATTCTCTTTGAAGTACTGATGTGATATCGACCAGAACGATAAATAAGGCACGCCGGCGCAAACGGCAAGCAAAACGGAGGCCGAATGGCCTTGTACAAGGAATCAAAAATCACACGTTAAGTACTCTATGGGTACGAAAAAAAGTACGAAAAAAAATGTTTGTAATTCTCTTTGAAGTACGATGTGATATCGACCGAACGATAAATAAGGCACGCCGGCGCAAACGGCAAGCAAAACGGAGGCCGAATGGCCTTGTACAAGAAATCAAAAATCACACGCTTAAGTACTCTATGGGTACGAAAAAAAGTACGAAAAAAAACGTTTGTAATTCTCTTTGAAGTACCGATGTGATATCGACCGAACGATAAATAAGGCACGCCGGCGCAAACGGCAAGCAAAACGGAGGCCGAATGGCCTTGTACAAGGAATCAAAAAATCACACGTTAAGTACTCTATGGGTACGAAAAAAGTACGAAAAAAACGTTTGTAATTCTCTTTGAAGTACGATGTGATATCGACCGAACGATAAATAAGGCACGCCGGCGCAAACGGCAAGCAAAACGGAGGCCGAATGGCCTTGTACAAGGAATCAAAAATCACACGCTTAAGTACTCTATGGGTACGAAAAAAAGTACGAAAAAAAAACGTTTGTAATTCTCTTTGAAGTACGATGTGATATCGACCGAACGATAAATAAGGCACGCCGCCGCAAACGGCAAGCAAAACGGAGGCCGAATGGCCTTGTACAAGGAATCAAAAATCACACCATTAAGTACTCTATGGATACGAAAAAAAGTACGAAAAAAACGTTTGTAATTTTCTTTGAAGTACGATGTGATATCGACCGAACGATAAATAAGGCACGCCGGCGCAAACGGCAAGAAAATCGGAGGCCAGAATGTCCTTGTACAAGGAATCAAAAATCACACCATTAAGTACTCTATGGGTACAAAAAAAAGTACGAATAAAAAAGTTTGTAATTCTCTTTGAAGTACTGATGTGGTATCGACCAGAACGATAAATAAGGCATGCCGGAGCAAACGACAAGCAAAATGGAAGCTAGAATTGCCTTGTACAAGGAATCAAAAATCCCACCATTAAGTACTCTATGGGTACAAAAAAAGTACGAAAAAAAATGTTTGTAATTCTCTTTGAAGTACTTATGTGATATCGACCAGAACGATAAATAAGGCACGCCGGCGCAAACGGCAAGCAAAACGGAGGCAAGAATGGCCTTGTACAAGAAATCAAAAATCACACGTTAAGTACTCTATGGGTACGAAAAAAAGTACGAAAAAAAACGTTTGTAATTCTCTTTGAAGTACTGATGTGATATCGACCAGAACGATAAATAAGGCATGCCGGCGCAAACGGCAAGCAAAACGGAGGCCAGAATGGCCTTGTACAAGGAATCAAAATCACACCGTTAAGTACTCTATGGGTACAAAAAAAAGTACAAAAGTAAAACGTTTGTAATTCCCTTTGAAGTACTGATGTGATATCGACCAGAACGATAAATAAGGCAAGCCGGCGCAAACGGCAAGCAAAACGGAGGCCGAATGGCCTTGTACAAGGAATCAAAATCACACGTTAAGTACTCTATGGGTACAAAAAAAAGTACGAAAAAAACGTTTGTAATTCTCTTTGAAGTACGATGTGATATCGACCGAACGATAAATAAGGCACGCCGGCGCAAACGGCAAGCAAAACGGAGGCCGAAATGGCCTTGTACAAGGAATCAAAAATCACACACCGTTAAGTACTCTATGGGTACAAAAAAAAGTACGAAAAAAACGTTTGTAATTCTCTTTGAAATACCGATGTGATATCGACCGAACGATAAATAAGGCACGCCGTTGCAAACGGCAAGCAAAACGGAGGCCGAATGGCCTTGTACAAGAAATCAAAAATCACACGTTAAGTACTCTTTGGGTACGAAAAAAAGTACGAAAAAAAAAACGTTTGTAATTCTCTTTGAAGTACCGATGTGATATCGACCGAACGATAAATAAGGCACGCCGGCGCAAACGGCAAGCAAAACGGAGGCCGAATGGCCTTGTACAAGAATCAAAATCACACCGTTAAGTACTCTATGGGTACAAAAAAAGTACAAAAAACGTTTGTAATTCTCTTTGAAGTACTTATGTGATATCGACCGAACGATAAATAAGGCACGCCGGCGCAAACGGCAAGCAAAACGGAGGCCGAATGGCCTTGTACAAGGAATCAAAATCACATCGTTAAGTACTCTATGGGTACGAAAAAAAGTACGAAAAAAACGTTTTTAATTCTCTTTGAAGTACTGATGTGATATCGACCAGAACGATAAATAAGGCACGCCGGCGCAAACGGCAAGCAAAACGGAGGCTAGAATGGCCTTGTACAAGGAATCAAAAATCACACCGTTAAGTACTCTATAGGTACAAACAAAAGTACGAAAAAAAACGTTTGTAATTCTCTTTGAAATGCCGATGTGATATCGACCAGAACGATAAATAAGGCACGCCGGCGCAAACGGCAAGCAAAACGGAGGCCAGAATGGCCTTGTACAAGGAATCAAAAATCACACCGTTAAGTACTCTATGGGTACGAAAAAAAGTATGAAAAAAATGTTTGTAATTCTCTTTGAAGTACTGATGTGATATCGACCAGAACGATAAATAAGGCACGCCGGTGCAAACGGCAAGCAAAACGGAGGCCAGAATGGCCTTGTACAAGGAATCAAAAATCACACCGTTAAGTACTCAATGGGTACAAAAAAAAGTACGAAAAAAAACGTTTGTAATTCTCTTTGAAGTACTGATGTGATATCGACCAGAACGATAAATAAGGCACGCCGGCGCAAACGGCAAGCAAAACGGAGGTCCGAATGGCCTTGTACAAGGAATCAAAAATCACACCGTTAAGTACTCTATGGGTACAAAAAAGTATGAAAAAACGTTTGTAATTCTCTTTGAAGTACTGATGTGATATCGACCAGAACGATAAATAAGGCACGCCGGCGCAAACGGCAAGCAAAACGGAGGCCAGAATGGCCTTGTACAAGGAATCAAAAATCACACCGTTAAGTACTCTATGGGTACAAAAAAAGTACGAAAAAAAACGTTTGTAATTCTCTTTGAAGTACTGATGTGGTATCGACCAGAACGATAAATAAGGTATGCCGGCGCAAACGGCAAGCAAAACGGAGGCCAGAATGGCCTTGTACAAGGAATCAAAAATCACACCGTTAAGTACTCAATGGGTACGAAAAAAAGTACGAAAAAAACGTTTGTAATTCTCTTTGAAGTACTGATGTGATATCGACCAGAACAAATAAATAAGGCACGCCGGCGCAAACGGCAAGCAAAACAGAGGCCATAATCGCCTTGTACAAGGAATCAAAAATCACACCGTTAAAGACTCTATGGGTACAAAAAAAAGTACAAAAAAAACCTTTGCAATTCTCTTTGAAGTACGTATGTGATATCGACCAGAACGATAAATTAAGCACGCTGGCGCAAACAGAAAGAAAAACGGAGGCCAGAATGGCCTTGTACATGGAATCAAAAATCACACCGTTTAAGTACTCTATGGGTACATAAAAAAAAGTACGGAAAAAACGTGTGTAATTCCCTTTGAAGGAATCTAAAATCACATCGTTAAGTACTCTATGGCTTCAAAAAAAGTACGAAAAAACGTTTTTAATTCTCTTTGAGGTACTGATGTGATATCGACCATAACGATAAATAAGGCACGCCGGCACAAACGGCAAGCAAAACGAAGGCCAGAATGGCCTTGTACAAGGAATCAAAAATCACACCGTTAAGTACTCCGTGGGAACAAAAAAAGTACGAAAAAAACATTTGTAATTTTCTTTGATGTACTGATCTGATATCGACCAGAACGATAAATAAGGCACGCCGGCGCAAACGGCAAGCAAAACGGAGTCCAGAATGGCCTTGTACAAGGAATCAAAATTCACACCGTTAAGTACTCCGTGGGTACAAAAAAAGTAGGAAAAAAAACGTTTAATTCTCTTTGAAGTACTGATGTGATATCGACCAGAACGATAAATAAGGCACGCCGGCGCAAACGGCAAGCAAAACGGAGGCCGAATGGCCTTGTACAAGGAATCAAAAATCACACCGTTAAGTACTCTATGGGTACAAAAAAAAGTACGAAAAAAAATGTTTGTAATTCTCTTTGAAGTACGATGTGATATCGACCGAACGATAAATAAGGCATGCCGGCACAAACGACAAGCAAAACGAAGGCCAGAATGGCCTTGTACAAGGAATCAAAAATCACACCGTTAAGTACTCCGTGGAAACAAAAAAAAGTAGGAAAAAAACATTTATAATTCTCTTTGAAGTACTGATGTGATATCGACCTGAACGATAAATAAGGCACGCCGGCGCAAACGGCAAGCAAAACGTAGGCCATAATGGCATTGTTTGGAATCAAAATTCACACCGTTAAGTACTCCGTAGGTACAAAAAAAGTAGGGAAAAAAACGTTTGTAATTCTCTTTGAAGTACTGATGTGATATCGACCAGAACGATAAATAAGGCATGCCGGCGCAAACGGCAAGCAAAACGGAGGCCAGAATGGCCTTGTACAAGGAATCAAAAATCACACCGTTAAGTACTCTATGGGTACAAAAAAAAGTACGAAAAAAATGTTTATAATTCTCTTTGAAGTACTAATGTTATATCGACCAGAACGATAAATACCAGCACAAACGGCAAGCAAAACGAAGGCCAGAATGGCCTTGTACAAGAAATCAAAAATCACACCGTTATGTTCTCCGTGGGAACAAAAAATAGAAGGAAAAAAACATTTATAATTCTCTTTGAAGTACTGATGTGATATCGACCAGAACGATAAATAAGGCACGCCGGTGCAAACGGCAAGCAAAACGTAGGCCAGAATGGCCTTGTTTGGAATCAAAATTCACACCGTTAAGTACTCCATGGGTACAAAAAAAGTAGGAAAAAAAACGTTTATAATTCTCTTTGAAGTACTGATGTGATATCGACCAGAACGATAAATAAGGCACGCCGGTGCAAACGGCAAGCAAAACGGAGGCCAGAATGGCCTTGTACAAGGAATCAAAAATCATCCCGTTAAGTACTCTATGGGTACAAAAAAAAGTAGGAAAAAAACGTTTGTAATTATCTTTGAAGTACTGATGTGATATCGACCAGAACGTTAAATAAGGCATGCCGGCACAAACGGCAAGCAAAACGAAGGCCAGAATGGCCTTGTACAAGGAATCAAAAATCACACCGTTAAGTACTCTATAGGTACAAAAAAAGTAGGAAAAAAACGTTTATAATTCTCTTTGAATTACTGATGTTATATCGACCAGAACGATAAATAAGGCACGCCGGCACAAACGGGAAACAAAACGAAGGCTAGAATGGCCTTGTACAAGGAATCAAAAATCACACCGTTAAGTACTCCGTGGGAACAAAAAAAGGTAGAAAAAAACATTTATAATTCTCTTTGAAGTACTTATGTGATATCGACCAGAACGATAAATAAGGCACGCCGGCGCAAACGGCAAGCAAAACGTAGGCCAGAATGGCCTTGTACAAGGAATGAAAATTCCCAACGTTAAGTACTCCGTGGGTATAAAAAAAAGTTGGGAAAAAACGTTTATAATTCTCTTTGAAGCACTGATGTTATATCGACCAGAACGATAAATAAGGCACGCCGGCACAAACGGCAAGAAAAGCGGAGGCCAGAATGGCCTTGTACAAGGAATCAAAAATCACACCGTTAAGTACTCTATGGGTACTAAAAAAAGTACGAAAAAAACGTGTGTAATTTGAAGTATTGATGTGATATCGACCAGAACGATAAATAAGGATCGCCGGCGCAAACGGCAAGCAAAACGTAGGCCAGAATGGCCTTGTACAAGGAATCAAAATTCATAATGTTAAGTACTCCGTGGGTACAAAAAAAGGTTGGAAAAAAACGTTTATAATTCTCTTTGAAGTACTGATGTTATATCGACCAGAACGATAAATAAGGCACGCCGGCACAAACGGCAAGAAAAGGGGAGGCCAGAATGGCCTTGTACAAGGAATCAAAAATCACACCGTTAAGTACTCTATGGGTACTAAAAAAAGTACGAAAAAAAACGTTTGTAATTCTCTTTGAAGTACTGATGTGATATCGACCGTAACGATAAATAAGGAACGCCGGCGCAAACGGCAAGCAAAACGAGGCCGAATGGCCTTGTACAAGGAATCAAAAATCACACCCTTAAGTACTCTGGGTACAAAAAAAGTAGGAAAAAAAAACGTTTATAATTCTCTTTGAAGTACTGATGTGATATCGACCAGAACGATAAATAAGGCACGCCGGCACAAACGACAAGCAAAACGGAGGCCAGAATGGCCTTGTACAAGGAATCAAAAATCACACCGTTAAGTACTCTATGGGTACAAAAAAAAGTATGAAAAAAACATGTGTATGAAGTACAGATGTGATATCGACCAGAACGATAAATAAGGCACGCCGGTGCAAACGGCAAGCAAAACGGAGGCCAGAATGGCCTTGTACAAGGAATCGAAAATCACATCGTTAAGTACTCTATGGGTACAAAAAAAAGTACAAAAAAAAAGTTTGTAATTCTCTTTGAAGTATTGATGTGATATTGACCGGAACGATAAATAAGGCACGCCGGTGCATACGGCAAGCAAAACGGAGGATAGAATGGCATTGTACAAGGAATCAAAAATCACACCGTTAAGTACTCTATGGGTACAAAAAAAGTACGAAAAAAAACATTTGTAATTCTCTTTGAAGTACTGATGTGATATCGACCAGAACGATAAATAAGGCACGCCGGTGCAAACGGCAAGTAAAACGGAGGACAGAATGGCCTTGTACAAGGAATCAAAAATCACACCGTTAAGTACTCTATGGGTACAAAAAAAGAACGAAAAAAACGTGTGTAATTCTCTTTGATGTACTGATGTGATATCGACCAGAACGATAAATAAGGCCGGCGCAAACGGCAAGCAAAACGGAGGCCAGAATGGCCTTGTATAAGTAATCAAAAATCACACCGTTAAGTACTAGGCGTACAAAAAAAGTACGAAAAAAAACGTGTGTAATTCTCTTTGAAGTACTGATGTGATATCTATAGGAACGATAAATAAGGCACGCCGGTGCAAACGACATGCAAAACGGAGGACAGAATGGCCTTGTACAAGGAATCAAAAATCACACCGTTAAGTACTCTATCTATGGGTACAAAAAAGTACGAAAAAAAATGTTTGTAATTCTCTTTGAAGTACTGATGTGATAACGACCAAAACGATAAATAAGGCACGCCGGTGCAAAGGGCAAGCAAAACGGAGGCCAGAATGGCCTTGTACAAAGAATCAAAAATCACACCGTTAAGTACTCTCTGGGTACAAAAAAAGTATGAAAAAAACATGCGTAATTCTCTTTGAAGTACTGATGTGATATCGACCAGAACGATAAATAAGGCACGCCGGCGCAAACGGCAAGCAAAACGAAGGCCAGAATGGCCTTGTACAAGGAATCAAAAATCACACCGTTAAGTACTCCGTGGGTACAAAAAAAAAAAAGGATAAAAAATGTTTATAATTCTCTTTGAAGTACTGATGTGATATCGACCAGAACGATAAATAAGGCACGCCGGCACAAACAGCAAGCAAAATGGAGGCCAGAATGGTAAATAAGGCACGCCGGCGCAAACGGAAAGAAAGCGGAGGCCATAATGGCCTTGTACATGGAATCAAAAATCTCACCGCTATGGGTACATAAAAAGTACGGAAAAAACGTGTGTAATCCTCTTTGAAGTACTGATGTGATATCGACCAGAACGATAAATAAGGCACGCCGGCGCAAACGGAAAGAAAAACGGAGGCCAAAAAGCCCTTGTACAAGGAATCAAAAATCACACCGTTGAGTACTCTATGGTACAAAAAAAATTACGAAAAAAAAATTGAAATTCCCTTTGAAGGACAGATGTGATATCGACCAGAACGATAAATAAGGCACGCCGGTGCAAACGGCAAGCAAAACGGAGGCCAGAATGGCCTTGTACAAGGAATCCAAAATCACACCGTTAAGTACTCTATGGGTACAAAAAAAAGTACGAAAAAAAAGTTTGTAATTCTCTTTGAAGTACTGATGTGATATCGACCGGAACGATAAATAGTGCACGCCGGTGCAAACGGCAAGCAAAACGGATGACAGAATGACCTTGTACAAGGAATCAAAAATCACACCGTTAAGTACTCTATGGGTACAAAAAAAAGGATGGAAAAAAATGTTTGTAATTCTCTTTGAAGTACTGATGTGATATCGACCAGAACGATAAATTAGGCACGCCGGTGCACACGGCTTGCAAACCGGAGGCCAGAATGGCCTTGTATAAGGAATCAAAAATCACACCGTTAAGTACTCAAAAAAAGTACGAAAAAAACGTGTGTAATTCTCTTTGAAGTACTGATGTGATATCGACCAGAACGAAAAATAAGGCACGCCGGCGCAAACGGAAAGAAAAACGGAGGCCAAAAAGGCCTTGTACAAGGAATCAAAAATCACACCGTTGAGTACTCTATGGTACCAAAAAAATTACGAAAAAAAAATTTGTAATTCTCTTTGAAGTACAGATGTGATATCGACCAGAACGATAAATAAGGCACGCCGGTGCAAACGGCAAGCAAAACGGAGGCCAGAATGGCCTTGTACAAAGAATCCAAAATCACACCGTTCAGTACTCTATGGGTACCAAAAAAATACGAAAAAAAAAGTTTGTAATTCTCTTTGAAGTACTGATGTGATATCGACCGGAATGATAAAAAATGCATGCCGGTGCAAACGGCAAGCAAAACGGATGACAGAATGGCCTTGTACAAGGAATCAAAAATCACACCGTTAAGTACTCTATGGGTACAAAAAAAAGGACGAAAAAAAATGTTTGTAATTCTCTTTGAAGTACTGATGTGATATCGACCAGAACGATAAATTAGGCACGCCGGTGCAAACGGCATGCAAAACGGAGGCCATAATGGCCTTGTATAAGGAATCAAAAATCACACTGTTAAGTACTCTATTGGTACAAAAAAAATGTACGAAAAAAAACGTGTGTAATTCTCTTTGAAGTACTGATGTGATATCGACCAGAACGATAAATAAGGCATGCCGGCGCAAACGGCAAGCAAAACGAAGGCAATCACACCGTTAAGAACTCCGTGGGTGCAAAAAAAAGTAAGAAAAAAAACGTTTATAATTCCTTTTGAAGTACTGATGTGATATCGACCAGAATGATAAATAAGGCACGCCAGCACAAACGGCAAGCAAAACGGAGGCCAGAACGGCCTTGTACAAGGAATCAAAAATCACACCATTGAGTACTAACGGCAAGCAAAACGGAGGCCAGAAGGCCTTGTACAAGGAATCCAAAATCACACCGTTCAGTACTCTATGGGTACAAAAAAAATTACGAAAAAAAAACCTTTGTAATTCTCTTTGAAGTATTGATGTGATATCGACCGGAACGATAAATAAGGCACGCCGGCGGAAACGGAAAGAAAAACGGAGGCCAGATTGGTCTTGTACAAGGAATCAAAAATCACACCGTTAAGTACTCTATAGGTACAAAAAAATGTATGAAAAAACGTTTGTAATTCTCTTTGAAGTACTGATGTGATATCGACCAGAACGATAAATAAGGCACGCCGGCGCAAACGGCAAGCAAAACGGATGCTAGAATGGCCTTGTACAAGGAATCAAAAATCACACCGTTAAGTACTCTATGGGTACAAAAAAAAAGTAGGAAAAAAAACGTGATAGCAAACTGATTGTAGGATCTAGATCAAAGCTTCAACCTTTTATTGATTCCGAACTCAATTTCTAGGGTTCATACGAATTGTTGAATCTAGGGTTTATTTACGAGGAGATTGCTGATTTCCGGATAATGAATTTCGTGGATTATTTGGAACACACAAAGCGAATAAACAACAATAACCAATCTCTGATTATCGTCTCGTGATAATCCTATCTCAGGAGAACCGCCCAACTATTCCGTCTCAGAATAATTGAAGAAACCTAATCACTGGAAGTTTCTGAATAAAATTCAATTTATGATTCCAAAATAATCTGCATAATACGTCCATGTTTGACAACTATAAATAGCAAAATAGAAACCTAATTCCTAAGGAAATAAGGCGCCACTTTATCAGCCTTGGGCCTGAATATTAACTTCCTAATTAAATAAAAAGCCTAATTAAAAATAGCATAATTAAAAGTCCATAAAAATATTCAGCAAATACGATGCATAAAACGCCCCATACTTGGGCCTTTTGCACATTAAGCCCAATCCGCAATGAATAGGCTTAGAGTAGTTGGATCATCAATCCTCGAGGCCTCATTCTCCTTTCCAACGTCTTGGGCGAGCTTTGCATAAGCTTCTCGAGCCTTCTTCTCTTGAAAACGTGTAATAGGGCCATCTTGAACAATAATAGGATCCTTGGGCTTGTGAATGCGTGGCTGATCATCTTGGAGTGCATCATTCCCTCCTGGTTCGGAAGGATCTGACCTCAGATCATAATGAGGATCATCAAACGGGGACAAGTCCTTAACGTTGATTGTTGAAGACATAGTCCAATCCGGCGGCAAATCTATGACATAGGCGTTGTCATTCACCTTTCGTAGCACTTGAAATGGTCCATCACCTCGGTAATTCAGCTTGCTCTTGCGTTGATATGGAAAACGCTCCTTGCGTAGGTATAGCCATACCCAATCTCCCGCTTTGAAGATCATTTCTTTGCGCCCATTATTAGCCTGCTTGAGATACCGCTCCGTAGCTTTTTCAACCTCCAAACGAGCTTTTGTGTGTAAGTCACGAACAAGTGCAGCCTTGTCTTCCGCATCCAAGCTCACGTGTGTACCGTGGCAGAGGAACAAACTCGAAAGGAGCAGAGGGTAAAATACCATAAACAACTTCAAACGGTGCAGCCTTAGTAGCTGAGTGAGGAGCACGTTTATAAGCAAATTCAACAAATGGAAGACACGTTTCCCACGTCCTAAGGTTCTTACCCACCACAGTTCTAAGCAACTGACCCAAAGTATGGTTGGTAACGTCTGTTTGACCATCAGTTTGTGGGTGAAAAGAAGTGGAATATAACAAGGATGTACCTAGTTTCTTCCATAACACTCTCCAAAAGTGGCTAATAAACTTGGTATCTCGGTCACTAACTATGGATCTAGGCACACCATGCAAACGTACTATCTCCTTAAAGAACAAGTCAGCAATAGCAGAAGCATCATTAGTCTTATTACATGCAATGAAATGTGCCATCTTAGACATTCTATCAACAACCACAAAAATCGAATCATGACCATTCCTAGTCCGTGGCAAACCTAAGACAAAGTCCATGGAAAGATCAGTCCAAGGTGAAGTGGGTATAGGAAGTGGTGTGTATAACCCATGTGGTTGGGACCTAACCTTAGCATGCTTGCAAACTAAACACGAAGAACAATATTTAACCACATCAGATTTCATCTTAGGCCAATAAAAATGTTGCTTAAGCATGTCTTAGGTCTTATCTACCCCAAAATGTCCCATCAAACCTCCCCCATGAGTTTCCTTAACAAACAACTCACGCATAGAACAACGAGGGACACATAACTTATCATTCTTGTAAAGGAATCCATCGAAAATAGAATATTTAGGTTGATCACGCGAAGGACACGTAGCAAATATTCTCCCAAAATCAACGTCATGTTCATACATATGCTTAATAGATTCAAATCCTAACAACTTGGTTTGCATAGAAGTGATAAAAGAATAACGCCTAGATAAGGCATCAGCAACTATGTTATCCTTACCCTTCTTATACTTAATCACATAAGGAAATGACTCTATAAACTCAACCCATCTTATATGACGCTTATTCGCTTTCCTTGCCCTTTTAAGTACTTGATAGACCCGTGATCGTGTGGATGGTGAATTCACGTGGCCTTAGATAATGCTTGCCATGTTTGTAAACAACGAACCAACGCTCTTTTATCATACGTAGAATAATTAAGTGCAGCCCCTTTAAGTTTCTCACTAAAGTACGCAACAAGCCTACTTTCTTGAATTAAAACACCACCAATCCCCACACCCGATGCATCACATTCAAGTTGGAACATCTTATTAAAATCGTGTAATGCAAGTATAGGTGCGAAATAAGCATAGACTTAAGAGTTTCAAAAGCTTCCCCGTGACGTTGTTCCCACACAAATGGTGCATTCCGTTTGACGAGCTCATTGAGGGGAGCTGCAATGGAGCCGAATCCCTTCACAAAACGTCTATAGAAGCTTGCAAGGCCATGGAAACTACGTACTTGTGCAAACCGTGGAAGGTTCGTGCCACTCTTGTATCGCCTTGATCTTTTCTTGGTCCACTTCCACACCTTTAGCACTAACAACAAAGCCAAGAAAGACAACACTCTCCAAACAAAAGTTACACTTTTTGAGATTAGCATATAATTCGTGTTCTCTAAGTGTATGCAAAACAGCCTTCAAATGTTCAACATGATCATCAAATGTAGTGCTATAAATAAGTATATCATCGAAGTACACAACTACAAACCGATTTATAAATTCCCTAAGGACCTCATTCATAAGTCTCATAAACGTGGAAGGTGCATTAGTTAAACCAAATGGCATCACAAGCCACTCATACAAGCCAAAAGTTGTTTTAAAAGCTGTTTTCCACTCATCACCCTCCCAAAAACGTACTTGATAGTAGCCACTCTTCAAATCAATTTTAGTAAAGAAACGACTACCATGTAAATTATCAAGCATATCATCTAGTCTAGGGATAGGATATTGATACTTTACCGTTATTTGGTTGATGGCGCGACAATCTGTGCACATACGCCATTCTCCCGTCTTCTTAGGGACTACGATGACTGGAACTACACAAGGGCTCATGGACTCGCGAATCTTTCCCTTCTCTAACAGCTCCTCAACTTGCTTTTGTATCTCCATGATCTCCGTGGGGTTGGCTCTATAGGCTGGCCGGTTTGGTAGCACGAAACCGGGTACAAAGTCGATTTGATGCTCCACTCCTCTTATTGGTGGCGAGCCCCTTGGTTCCTCCTCCGGAAAGACATCCTTGAATTCCCGCAAAACGAATAAATCGCACTAGGGAGAGAATCGGTTAAATCGGATATAGAAAGTAAACAAGGGGTAGGGGAGTCAGAAGTTTTAAGTACAAGAATATAAATTGGATTTCCAGCCCCTACGGCCTTTATCATTAAATTCCGATTGACCTTACTAGTGTGTGAGGTGGCGTGTTTACCTTGTTTATTAACTTTTGGATCAGATTCAGCCTTATCTACCCGAGCTACAACCCCTTCCTTACCCACGGCTTTATTAGCATTTTGTTTTGCTTGGTGACGCAACCGCCAAAGCCGTCATCTTAAGTTGTTCGTCATGAGCTTCCTTAGGGGTCATTGGGTGCAAAACAATGGTCTTGCCTTTATAAGGCAGTGAATAACGGTTTAAGTAGACATCATAAGAAACACGTCTATCAAATTGCCACGGACGACCTAAAAGTAGGTGTGTGACGTGCATAGGAAGAACATCGCAAAGGACCTCATCATGAAATTTACCAATCTGAAAATTAATGAGTGCTTGTGAGTTGACGCGTGTTTCCCCCTTATCACTCAACCATTGTAGTTGATAGGGTTTGGGGTGTGGTAACGTGGGAATACGCAAAGTTTCAACGAGTAACGTACTAACCACATTAGTGCAACTACCATAATCAATAATCAAGTTACAAGTTCTACCCCCAATACCACACGTGGATTGAAAAATGTTATCACGCTGCATATTGTCATCAATTTTAGTTTGTGCAGCCAATACACGTTGTAAAACACCACATATACCCGAACCATAAGAAGAAGTAGCACTAACATGTAGCAAATTATCATCATCGCTATCACTATGAGCATTATTATCATCCTTGTCGGAGTCAGATTCAAATTCATGAGGTTCTAACTCAACACCAACAGCCCTTAAAACACGCTTATTAGGACAATCACGAGCATAATGACCTCTACCACGACACCTAAAACAAGCCATATCACGTGCACGTTCAACAGTAGGAGTACCCTTTTCACGCATGTCTTTCGTTTTAGCATCAGAATAAGGATAATTCAATTTACGTGGTTTAAAATCATCTTTAGGACGTGTATTAGGCTGATTGGAAACATTAGAAGACGAAGATGTAGTACCTCGTCCAAAAGAAGAATAAGTAGAGCGAGTGTTACCATAAGAAGCTTTATATGCAGCCCGTTCAGCCAAGCGCTTTTGCACCATGATTGCACCTTGTAGAAGCTCGGCTTTGGTGCGATAATTCTGTAATTCGACGTGGCAAGCAATATCGGGTCGAAGGCCACATTGGAAACTCGCATTGTCGCTTCATCATCCTCTTCTACATTGGCTTTAAGCAGAGTGAGGCGCAAATCTTCATCAAACTCCTCTACGGTGCGATTTCCTTGACGTAACGTTTGTAACTTGCGGAGCTGATCCCTATAGTAATGAGTAGGTACCCATTGTTGCTTCATAATCTCTTTGAGCACCGCCCATGAAGTGATCTCACCATCACGTCTTCTTCGACGTTGGGCATGGAGTTGGTCCCACCAATGCATGGCCGTATCGGTAAACTCCATCGTCGCAAGTTGTACCTCGTTTAGCATCACTAAAATTTGTGCAAGAGAAAACTTGAGAAACTTTCATCTCCCAAGCTAAATACCCGTCCGGATCACCTTACCATCAAACGGTGGAATTTTGTATTTCACATTACGTGAATCGTCATGTGGGGGAATTTGGACAAATTTCCGCATCGTTGGGAATGAGAGCTCGACCTGCATCAACAACACGGTTAGGTGGGGGGGAGTTACCTCGGTTGGCCGTTGACGTATTTCGAGTGTAAGTGCATGGATGGCATTCGAACGTCCCGATGTTTACGTTCATATTCAGCATGGCGACGTTGAGAGTCGTCACGAACCGTGTCAATTTTGGCGTACAATTGAGCATTTGCTTGAGCCGCTCTCGTTCAAGTTCATCGCAATATCTTGCCGTGTGGTTTCGATTGCCCGAGCAAGTTTATCGTCGAAAGCTTTCCGGAGAAGTTTTTCATCAGCCATAGCGTGAGGCTTATGGTGACGTAACTCACGTTCACTCGTGTTTAACTCACACAACCCTCGGAGGAATACGGACGCGAACACAAAGAGAAAAATTATTTTCCCGCCAAATTTCGTGGAAAACGAAGCAAAAATTTTCCTGGTAAAATCAAATTTTGTTCCAGGACTCCTGACACCGTACTAGTCACGAAAACACAAAAAAAAATTCTTGCCTTTTTTTTTTTCTGCAAGAAAAGAACTAAGAGCGTGTGTGTGTGTGGAAAATCAAACTTTCAGGCAGTGCATCGTCAAGATTGATCGGAGTACTCTCTTTCGATCGAAAATCACGAATCCGGTTTCCTTAAACTCATGATAATTCTCGAGGTCTTTGATTCGGTTTTTTGGGGTATCGATCAAAGACGAGGAAGGTACCTGTATTCGATTAATTCTGTGTACATGTGGTGCTCCGTTCTTGTTCTTGTTCTCGTTATTTTTTTTCTTTTCAAATTGGCGCAATTCAACTAATGGAATACAACAACCGGAACTAATAACGCAGAATAACGGCCTTTTCTCTCGATACCACTTGATAGCAAACTGATTGTAGGATCTAGATCAAAGCTTCAACCTTTTATTGATTCCGAACTCAATTTCTAGGGTTCATAAGAATTGTTGAATCTAGGGTTTATTTACGGGGAGATTGCTGATTTCCGGATAATGAATTTCGTGGATTATTTGGAACACACAAAGCGAATAAACAACAATAACCAATCTCTGATTATCGTCTCGTGATAATCCTATCTCAGGAGAACCACCCAACTATTCTGTCTCAGAATAATTGAAGAAACCCAATCACTGGAAGTTTCTGAATAAAATTCAATTTATGATTCCAAAATAATCTGAATAATACGTCCATGTTTGACAACTATAAATAGCAAAATAGAAACCTAATTCCTAAGGAAATAAGGTGCCACTTTATCAGCCTTGGGCCTGAATATTAACTTTCTAATTAAATAAAAATCCTAATTAAAAATAGAATAATTAAAAGTCCATAAAAATATTCAGCAAATACGATGCATAAAACGCCCCATACTTGGGCCTTTTGCACATTAAGCCCAATCCGCAATGAATAGGCTTAGAGTTGTTGGATCATCAATCCTCGAGGCCTCATTCTCCTTTCCAACGTCTTGGGCGAGCTTTGCATAAGCTTCTCGAGCCTTCTTCTCTTGAAAACGTGTAATAGGGCCATCTCAAACAATAATAGGATCCTTGGGCTTGTGAATACGTGGCTGATCATCTTGGAGTGCATCAAAACGTCTGTAATTCTCTTTGAAGTACTGATGTGATATCGACCAGAACGTTAAATAAGGCATGCCGGCACAAACGGCAAGCAAAACGAAGGCCAGAATGGCCCTATACAAGGAATCAAAAATCACACCGTTAAGTACTCCGTGGGAACAAAAAAAAGTAGGAAAAAAACATTTATAATTCTCTATGAAGTACGATGTGATATCGACCGAACGATAAATAAGGCACGCCGGCGCAAACGGCAAGCAAAAGGAGGCCGAATGGCCTTGTACAAGGAATCAAAAATCACACCTTAAGTACTCTATGGGTACGAAAAAAAGTACGAAAAAAACGTTTGTAATTCTCTTTGAAGTACTCGATGTGATATCGACCGAACGATAAATAAGGCACGCCGGCGCAAACGGCAAGCAAAACGGAGGCCGAATGGCCTTGTACAAGGAATCAAAAATCACACCGTTAAGTACTCTATGGGTACGAAAAAAAGTACGAAAAAAAAACGTTTGTAATTCTCTTTGAAGTACGATGTGATATCGACCGAACGATAAATAAGGCACGCCGGCACAAACGGCAAGCAAAACGGAGGCCAGAATGGCCTTGTACAAGGAATCAAAAATCACACCGTTAAGTACTCTATGGGTACAAAAAAAAGTACGAAAAAAAACGTTTATAATTCTCTTTGAAGTACTGATGTGATATCGACCAGAACGATAAATAAGGCACGCCGGCGCAAACGGCAAGCAAAACGGAGGCCAGAATGGCCTTGTACAAGGAATCAAAAATCACACCGTTAAGTACTCTATGGGTAACAAAAAATAGTAGGAAAAAACGTTTGTAATTCTCTTTGAAGTACGATGTGATATCGACCGAACGATAAATAAGGCACGCCGGCGCAAACGGCAAGCAAAACGTAGGCCGAATGGCCTTGTTTGGAATCAAAATTCACACCGTTAAGTACTCCATGGGTACAAAAAAAGTAGGAAAAAAAACGTTTAATTCTCTTTGAAGTACTGAAGTGATATCGACCAGAACGATAAATAAGGCACGCCGGTGCAAACGGCAAGCAAAACGGAGGCCGAATGGCCTTGTACAAGGAATCAAAAATCACACCGTTAAGTACTCTATTGGTAAGAAAAAAAAGTAGGAAAAAAACTTTTGTAATTCTCTTTGAAGTACGATGTGATATCGACCGAACGATAAATAAGGCACGCCGGCGCAAACGGCAAGCAAAACGGAGGCCGAATGGCCTTGTACAAGGAATCAAAAATCACACCGTTAAGTACTCTATGGGTTACAAAAAAAAGTAGGAAAAAAAACGTTTGTAATTCTCTTTGAATTACGATGTGATATCGACCGAACGATAAATAAGGCACGCCGGCACAAACGGCAAGCAAAACGAAGGCCAGAATGGCCTTGTACAAGTAATCAAAAATCACACCGTTAAGTACTCCATGGGAACAAAAAAAAGTAGGAAAAAACATTTATAATTCTCTTTGAAGTACTTATGTGATATCGACCAGAACGATAAATAAGGCACGCCGGCGCAAACGGCAAGCAAAACGTAGGCCGAAATGGCCTTGTACAAGGAATCAAAATCACACGTTAAGTACTCCGTGGGTACAAAAAAAAGTACGAAAAAAAATGTTTATAATTCTCTTTGAAGTACGATGTGATATCGACCGAACGATAAATAAGGCACGCCGGCACAAACGGCAAGCAAAACGGGAGGCCGAATGGCCTTGTACAAGGAATCAAAAATCACACCGTTAAGTACTCTATGGGTACGAAAAAAAGTACGAAAAAAAACGTTTGTAATTCTCTTTGAAGTACGATGTGATATCGACCGAACGATAAATAAGGCACGCCGGCGCAAACGGCAAGCAAAACGGAGGCGAGAATGGCCTTGTACAAGGAATCAAAAATCACACGTTAAGTACTCTATGGGTACGAAAAAAAGTACGAAAAAAAAACGTTTGTAATTCTCTTTGAAGTACGATGTGATATCGACCGAACGATAAATAAGGCACGCCGGCACAAACGGCAAGCAAAACGGAGGCCGAATGGCCTTGTACAAGGAATCAAAAATCACACCGTTAAGTACTCTATGGGTACGAAAAAAAGTACGAAAAAAAACGTTTGTAATTCTCTTTGAAGTACGATGTGATATCGACCGAACGATAAATAAGGCACGCCGGCATAAACGGCAAGCAAAACGGAGGCCGAATGGCCTTGTACAAGGAATCAAAAATCACACCGTTAAGTACTCTATGGGTACGAAAAAAATAGTACGAAAAAAAACATTTTGTAATTCTCTTTGAAGTACGATGTGATATCGACCGAACGATAAATAAGGCACGCCGGCGCAAACGGCAAGCAAAACGGAGGCCGAATGGCCTTGTACAAGGAATCAAAATTCACACGTTTAAGTACTCTATGGGTACGAAAAAAAGTACGAAAAAAAACGTTTGTAATTCTCTTTGAAGTACGATGTGATATCGACCGAACGATAAATAAGGCACGCCGGCGCAAACGGCAAGCAAAACGGAGGCCGAATGGCCTTGTACAAGGAATCAAAAATCACACGATTAAGTACTCTATTGGTACAAAAAAAAGTAGGAAAAAAACGTTTGTAATTCTCTTTGAAGTACGATGTGATATCGACCGAACGATAAATAAGGCACGCCGGCGCAAACGGCAAGCAAAACGGAGGCCGAAATGGCCTTGTACAAGGAATCAAAAATCACACCTTAAGTACTCTATGGGTACAAAAAAAGTACGAAAAAAAACGTTTGTAATTCTCTTTGAATTACGATGTGATATCGACCGAACGATAAATAAGGCACGCCGGCACAAACGGCAAGCAAAACGGAGGCCGAATGGCCTTGTACAAGGAATCAAAAATCACACGAGTTAAGTACTCCGTGGGTACAAAAAAAAGTACGAAAAAAAACGTTTGTAATTCTCTTTGAAGTACTTATGTGATATCGACCAGAACGATAAATAAGGCACGCCGGCGCAAACGGCAAGCAAAACGGAGGCCAGAATGGCCTTGTACAAGGAATCAAAAATCACACAGTTAAGTACTCTATGGGTACGAAAAAAAGTACGAAAAAAACGTTTGTAATTCTCTTTGAAGTACGATGTGATATCGACCGAACGATAAATAAGGCACGCCGGCGCAAACGGCAAGCAAAACGGAGGCCGAAATGGCCTTGTACAAGGAATCAAAAATCACACGTTAAGTACTCTATGGGTACAAAAAAAGTACGAAAAAAACGTTTGTAATTCTCTTTGAAGTACGATGTGATATCGACCGAACGATAAATAAGGCACGCCGGCGCAAACGGCAAGCAAAACGGAGGCCACAATGGCCTTGTACAAGGAATCAAAAATCACACGTTAAGTACTCTATGGGTACGAAAAAAAGTACGAAAAAAAACGTTTGTAATTCTCTTTGAAGTACGATGTGATATCGACCGAACGATAAATAAGGCACGCCGGCGCAAACGGCAAGCAAAACGGAGGCCAAAATGGCCTTGTACTAGGAATCAAAAATCACACCCTTAAGTACTCTATGGGTACGAAAAAAAGTACGAAAAAAACGTTTGTAATTCTCTTTGAAGTACGATGTGATATCGACCGAACGATAAATAAGGCACGCCGGCACAAACGACAAGCAAAACGGAGCCCAGAATGGCCTTGTACAAGGAATCAAAAATCACACCGTTAAGTACTCCATGGTACAAAAAAAGTACGAAAAAAAACCTTTGTAATTCTCTTTAAAGTACAAATGTGATATCGACCAGAACGATAAATAAGGCACGCCGGCGCAAACGGCAAGCAAAACGGAGGCCAGAATGGCCTTGTACAAGGAATCAAAAATCACACCGTTAAGTACTCTATGGGTACAAAAAAAGTACGAAAAAAACATTTGTAATTCTCTTTGAAGTACATATGTGATATCGACCAGAACGATAAATAAGGCACGCCGGCGCAAACGGCAAGCAAAACGGAGGCCATAATGGCCTTGTACAAGGAATCAAAAATCACACCGTTAAGTACTCTATGGGTACAAAAAAAGTACGAAAAAAAACATTTGTAATTCTCTTTGAAGTATTGATGTGATATCGACCGGAACGATAAATAAGGCACGCCGGCGCAAACGGCAAGCAAAATGGAGGCAAGAATGGCTTTGTAAAAGGAATCAAAAATCACACCGTTAAGTACTTCGTGGGTACAAAAAAGTAGGAAAAAAAACGTTTATAATTCTCTTTGAAGTACTGATGTGATATCGACCAGAACGATAAATAAGGCACGCCGGCGCAAACGGCAAGCAAAACGGAGGCCAGAATGGCCTTGTACAAGGAATCAAAAATCACACCGTTAAGTACTCTATGGGTACAAAAAAAAAGTACGAAAAAAACATTTGTAATTCTCTTTGAAGTACAAATGTGATATCGACCAGAACGATAAATAAGGCACGCCGGCGCAAACGGCAAGCAAAACGGAGGCCAAATTGGCCTTGTACAAGGAATCAAAAATCACACGTTAAGTACTCTATGGGTACAAAAAAAAGTATGAAAAAAACGTTTGTAATTCTCTTTGAAGTACGATGTGATATCGACCAGAACGATAAATAAGGCACGCCGGCGCAAACGGCAAGCAAAACGGAGGCCAAAATGGCCTTGTACAAGGAATCAAAAATCACACCGTTAAGTACTCTATGGTACAAAAAAAATACGAAAAAAACATTTGTAATTCTCTTTGAAGTCGATGTGATATCGACCGAACGATAAATAAGGCACGCCGGCGCAAACGGCAAGCAAAACGGAGGCCAGAATGGCCTTGTACAAGGAATCAAAAATCACACCGTTAAGTACTCTATGGGTACGAAAAAAAGTACGAAAAAAAAAAGTTTGTAATTCTCTTTGAAGTACTGATGTGATATCGACCGGAACGATAAATAAGGCACGCCGGTGCAAACGGCAAGCAAAACGGAGGCCAGAATGGCCTTGTACAAGGAATCAAAAATCACACCGTTAGGTACTCTATGGGTACAAAAAAATGACGAAAAAAAATGTTTGTAATTCTCTTTGAAGTACGATGTGATATCGACCGAACGATAAATAAGGCACGCCGGCGCAAACGGCAAGCAAAACGGAGGCCGAATGGCCTTGTACAAGGAATCAAAAATCACACCGTTAAGTACTCTATGGGTACAAAAAAAAGTATGAAAAAAAACGTTTGTAATTCTCTTTGAAGTACGATGTGATATCGACCGAACGATAAATAAGGCACGCCGGCGCAAACGGCAAGCAAAACGGAGGCCGAATGGCCTTGTACAAGGAATCAAAAATCACACGTTAAGTACTCTATGGGTACAAAAAAAAGTAAGAGAAAAAAAGTTTGTAATTCTCTTTGAAGTATTGATGTGATATCGACCGAACGATAAATAAGGCACGCCGGCACAAACGGCAAGCAAAACGGAGGCCAGAACGGCCTTGTCCAAGGAATCATAAATCACACCAATGAGTACTCTATTGGTACAAAAAAGTACGAAAAAAACATTTGTAATTCTCTTTGAAGTTTAGATGTGATATCGACCAGAACGATAAATAAGGCACGCCGGTACAAACGGAAAGAAAGCAGACGCCAGAATGGCCTTGCACAAGGAATCAAAAATCACACCGTTAAGTACTCTATGGGTACAAAAAAAAGTACGGAAAAAACGTGTGTAATTATTTTTGAAGTAATGATGTGATATCGACCAGAACGATAAATAAGGCACGCCGGCGCAAACGGCAAGCAAAACGGAGGCCAGAATGGCCTTGTACAAGGAATCAAAATTCACACCGTTAAGTACTCTATGGGTACAAAAAAAAGTAGAAAAAACAACGTTTATAATTCTCTTTGAAGTACTTATGTGATATCGACCAAGGCACGCCGGCACAAACGGCAAGCAAAACGGAGGCCAGAATGGCCTTGTACAAGGAATCAAAAACCACACCGTTAAGTACTCTATGGGTTCAAAAAAAAGTACGAAAAAAAAACCTGTGTAATTCTCATTGAAGTATAGATGTGATATTGACCAGAACGATAAATAAGGCACGCCGGCGCAAACGGAAAGAAAAATGGAGGCCAGAATGGCCTTGTACAAGGAATCAAAAATCACACCGTTGAGTACTCTATTGGTACAAAAAAAAAACGAAAAAAACATTTGTAATTCTCTTTAAAGTACAGATGTGATATCGACCAGAACGACAAATAAGGCACGCCGGTGCAAACGGAAAGAAAAACGGAGGCCAAAAAGGCCTTGTACAAGGAATCAAAAATCACACCGTTGAGTACTCTGTTGGTACAAAAAAAATATGAAAAAACATTTATAATTCTCTTTGGAGTACAGATGTGATATCGACCAGAATGATAAATAAGGCACGCCGGCGCAAACGGAAAAAACGCGGAGGCCATAATGGCCTTGTACAAGGAATCAAAAATCACACCGTTAAGTACACTATGGGTACAAAAAAATAGTATGGAAAAAACGTGTGTAATTCTCTTTGAAGTACTGATGTGATATCGACCAGAACGATAAATAAGGCACGCCGGTGCAAACGGAAAGAAAAACGGAGGCCAAATAGGCCTTGTACAAGGAATCAAAAATCACACCGTTGAGTACTCTATGGTACAAAAAAAAATTACGAAAAAAACATTTGTAATTCTCTTTGATATCGACCAGAACGATAAATAAGGCATGCCGGTGCAAACGGCAAGTAAAACGGAGGCCAGAATGGCCCTGTACAAAGAATCCAAAATCACACCGTTCAGTACTCTATGGGTACAAAAAAAGTACGAAAAAAAAGTTTGTAATTCTCTTTGAAGTACTGATGTGATATCGACCGAACGATAAATAAGGCACGCCGGCGCAAACGGCAAGCAAAACGGAGGCCAAAATGGCCTTGTACAAGGAATCAAAAATCACACCGTTAAATACTCTATGGGTACAAAAAAAGTACAAAAAAAATGTTTGTAATTCCCTTTGAAGTACGATGTGATATCGACCGAACGATAAATAAGGCACGCCGGTGCAAACGGCAAGCAAAACGGAGGCCGAATGGCCTTGTACAAGGAATCAAAAATCACACCGTTAAGTACTCTATGGGTACAAAAAAAGTATGAAAAAAAACGTTTGTAATTCTCTTTGAAGTACGATGTGATATCGACCGAACGATAAATAAGGCACGCCGGCGCAAACGGCAAGCAAAACGGAGGCCGAATGGCCTTTACAAGGAATCAAAAATCACACCGTTAAGTACTCCGTGGGTACAAAAAAAAGTAAGAGAAAAAAGAGTTTATAATTCTCTTTGAAGTATTGATGTGATATCGACCAGAACGATAAATAAGGCACGCCGGCACAAACGGCAAGCAAAACGGAGGCCAGAACGGCCTTGTACAAGGAATCAAAAATCACACCATTGAGTACTCTATTGGTACAAAAAAATGTACGAAAAAAACATTTGTAATTCACTTTGAAGTACAGATGTGATATCGACCAGAACGATAAATAAGGCACGCCGGCACAAACGGCAAGAAAACAGACGCCATAATGGCCTTGTACAAGGAATCAAAAATCACACCGTTAAGTACTCTATGGGTACAAAAAAAAGTACGAAAAAAACGTTTGTAATTCTCTTTGAAGTACGATGTGATATCGACCGAACGATAAATAAGGCACGCCGGCGCAAACGGCAAGCAAAACGGAGGCCGAATGGCTTGTACAAGGAATCAAAATCACACCGTTAAGTACTCTATGGGGTACGAAAAAAAGTACGAAAAAAACGTTTGTAATTCTCTTTGAAGTACTTATGTGATATCGACCAGAACGATAAATAAGGCACGCCGGCGCAAACGGCAAGCAAAACGGAGGCCATAATGGCCTTGTACAAGGAATCAAAAATCACACCGTTAAGTACTCTATGGGTACAAAAAAATTAAGAAAAAAAACGTTTGTAATTCTCTTTGAATTACTGATGTGATATCGACCAGAACGATAAATAAGGCACGCCGGCGCAAACGGAAAGAAAAACGGAGGCCGAAATGGCCTTGTACAAGGAATCAAAAATCACACCGTTGAGTACTCTATTGGTACAAAAAAAAGTCCGAAAAAAACATTTGTAATTCTCTTTGAAGTACTGATGTGATTTCGACTAGAACGATAAATAAGGCACGCCGGCACAAACGGCAAGCAAAACGGAGGCCAGAATGGCCTTGTACAAGGAATCAAAAATCACACCGTTGAGTACTCTATTGATAACAAAAAAAGTACGAAAAAAACATTTGTAATTCTCTTTGAAGTACAGATGTGATATCGACCAGAACGATAAATAAGGCACGCCGGCGCAAACGGCAAGCAAAACGGAGGCCATAATGGCCTTGTACAAGGAATCAAAAATCACACCGTTAAGTACTCTATGGGTACAAAAAAAAGTATGAAAAAAAAAACGTTTGTAATTCTCTTTGATGTACTGATGTGATATCGACCGAACGATAAATAAGGCACGCCGGCGCAAACGGCAAGAAAAACGGAGGCCGAAATGGCCTTGTACAAGGAATCAAAAATCACACCGTTAAGTACTCTATGGGTACAAAAAAATTACGAAAAAAACGTTTGTAATTCTCTTTGAAGTACTGATGTGATATCGACCAGAACGATAAATAAGGCACGCCGGTGCAAACGGCAAGCAAAACGGAGGCCAGAATGGCCTTGTACAAGGAATCAAAAATCACACCGTTAAGTACTCTATGGGTACAAAAAAAAGTATGAAAAAAAAAGTTTGTAATTCTCTTTGAAGTACTGATGTGATATCGACCGGAACGATAAATAAGGCACGCCGGCGCAAACGGCAAGCAAAACGGAGGCCAGAATGGCCTTGTACAAGGAATCAAAAATCACACCGTTAAGTACTCTATGGGTACAAAAAAAAGTACGAAAAAAAATGTTTGTAATTCTCTTTGAAGTACTGATGTGATATCGACCAGAACGATAAATAAGGCACGCCGGTGCAAAAGGCAAGCAAAACGGTGGCCAGAATGGCAATGTATAAGGAATCAAAAATCACACCGTTAAGTACTCTATGGGTACAAAAAAAAGTACGAAAAAAAAACCTGTGTAATTCTCATTGAAGTACGATGTGATATCGACCAGAACGATAAATAAGGCACGCTGGCGCAAACGGAAAGAAAACGGAGGCCAGAATGGCCTTGTACAAGGAATCAAAAATCACACCATTAAGTACCCTATGGGTACAAAAAAAGTACGAAAAAAAACCTTTGTAATTCTCTTTGAAGTACAGATGTGATATCGACAAAAACGATAAATAAGGCACGCCGGCGCAAACGGAAAGAAAAACGGAGTCCAAAATGGCCTTGTACAAGGAATCAAAAATCACACCTTTAGTACTCTATTGGTACAAAAAAAATGTACGAAAAAAAATTTTGTAATTCTCTTTGAAAGTACGTGTGATATCGACCGAACGATAAATAAGGCACGCCGGCACAAACGGCAAGAAAAACGGAGGCCGAATGGCCTTGTACAAGGAATCAAAAATCACACCGTTAAGTACTCTATGGGTACAAAAAAAGTACGAAAAAAACATTTGTAATTCTCTTTGAAGTACGCGATGTGATATCGACCGAACGATAAATAAGGCACGCCGGCGCAAACGGCAAGCAAAACGGAGGTCAGAATGGCCTTGTACAAGGAATCAAAAATCACACCGTTAAGTACTCTATGGGTACAAAAAATAGTAAGAAAAAAAAAAGTTTGTAATTCTCTTTGAAGTATTGATGTGATATCGACCAGAACGATAAATAAGGCACGCCGGCACAAACGGCAAGCAAAACGGAGGCCAGAACGGCCTTGTACAAGGAATAAAAAATCACACCACTGGGAACTCTATTGGTACAAAAAAGTACGAAAAAAACATTAGTAATTCTCTTTGAAGTACAGATGTGATATCGACCAGAACGATAAATAAGGCACGCCGGCACGCAAACGGCAAGCAAAACGGAGGCCATAATGGCCTTGTACAAGGAATCAAAAATCAAACCGTTAAGTACTCTATGGGTACAAAAAAAAGTACGAAAAAAAACGTTTGTAATTCTCTTTGAAGTACTAATGTGATATCGACCAGAACGATAAATGAGGCACGCCGGCGCAAACGGCAAGCAAAACGAAGGCCAGAATGGCCTTGTACAAGGAATCAAAATTCACACCGTTAAGTACTCTGTGGGTATAAAAAAAAAGTAGGAAAAACAACGTTTATAATTCTCTTTGAAGTACTTATGTGATATCGACCAGAACGATAAATAAGGCACGCCGGCGCAAACGGCAAGCAAAACGGAGGCCAAATGGCCTTGTACAAGGAATCAAAAATCACACAGTTAAGTACTCTATGGGTACAAAAAAAATTACGAAAAAAAACGTTTGTAATTCTCTTTGAAGTACTGATGTGATATCGACCAGAACGATAAATAAGGCACGCCGGCGCAAACGGCAAGCAAAACGGAGGCCAGAATGGCCTTGTACAAGGAATCAAAAATCACACCGTTAAGTACTCTATGGGTACAAAAAAAAGTACGAAAAAAACATTTGTAATTCTCTTTGAAGTACTGATGTGGTATCGACCAGACGATAAATAAGGCACGCCGGCACAAACGGCAAGCAAAACGGAGGCCAGAATGGCCTTGTACAAGGAATAAAAAATCACACCATTGAGAACTCTATTGGGTACAAAAAAAAAGTACGAAAAAAACATTTGTAATTCTCTTTGAAGTACTGATGTGATATCGACCAGAACGATAAATAAGGCACGCCGGCGCAAACGGCAAGCAAAACGGAGGCCAGAATGGCCTTGTACAAGGAATCAAAAATCACACCGTTAAGTACTCTATGGGTACAAAAAAAAGTATGAAAAAAACATGTGTAATTCTCTTTGAAGTGCTGATGTGATATCGACCAGAACGATAAATAAGGCACGCCGGCGCAAACGGCAAGCAAAACGGAGGCCAAAATGGCCTTGTACAAGGAATCAAAAATCACACAGTTAAGTACTCTATGGGTACAAAAAAATTATGAAAAAAACGTTTGTAATTCTCTTTGAAGTACTGATGTGATATCGACCAGAACGATAAATAAGGCACGCCGGCGCAAACGGCAAGCAAAACGGAGGCCATAATGGCCTTGTACAAGGAATCAAAAATCACACCGTTAAGTACTCTATGGGTACAAAAAAAAGTATGAAAAAAAAAGTTTGTAATTCTCTTTGAAGTACTGATGTGATATCGACCGGAACGATAAATAAGGCACGCCGGCGCAAACGGCAAGCAAAACGGAGGCCAGAATGGCCTTGTACAAGGAATCAAAAATCACACCGTTAAGTACTCTATGGGTACAAAAAAAGGACGAAAAAAAATGTTTGTAATTCTCTTTGAAGTACTGATGTGATATCGACCAGAACGATAAATAAGGCACGCCGGCGCAAACGGCAAGCAAAACGGAGGCCAGAATGGCCTTGTACAAGGAATCAAAAATCACACCGTTAAGTACTCTATGGGTACAAAAAAAAGTACGAAAAAAAAAACGTTTGTAATTCTCTTTGAAGTACGATGTGATATCGACCGAACGATAAATAAGGCACGCCGGCGCAAACGGCAAGCAAAACGGAGGCCGAATGGCCTTGTACAAGGAATCAAAAATCACACAATTAAGTACTCTATGGGTACAAAAAAAAGTACGAAAAAAAACTTTGTAATTCTCTTTGAAGTACGATGTGATATCGACCGAAACGATAAATAAGGCACGCCGGCGCAAACGGAAAAAAAAACGGAGGCCAAAATGGCCTTGTACAAGGAATCAAAAATCACACGTTAAGTACTCTATGGGTACGAAAAAAAATGTACGAAAAAAAACATTTGTAATTCTCTTTGAAAGTACGATGTGATATCGACCGAACGATAAATAAGGCACGCCGGCACAAACGGCAAGCAAAACGGAGGCCGAAATGGCCTTGTACAAGGAATCAAAAATCACACCGTTAAGTACTCTATGGGTACAAAAAAAAGTACGAAAAAAACATCGTTTGTAATTCTCTTTGAAGTACGATGTGATATCGACGAACGATAAATAAGGCACGCCGGCGCAAACGGCAAGCAAAACGGAGGCCGAGAATGGCCTTGTACAAGGAATCAAAAATCACACCGTTAAGTACTCTATGGGTACAAAAAAAGTAAGAAAAAAAAGAGTTTGTAATTCTCTTTGAAGTATTGATGTGATATCGACCAGAACGATAAATAAGGCACGCCGGCACAAACGGCAAGCAAAACGGAGGCTAGAATGGCCTTGTACAAGGAATAAAAAATCACACCATTAGGAACTCTATTGGTACAAAAAAAAGTACGAAAAAAATATTTGTAATTCTCTTTGAAGTACAGAAGTGATATCGACCAGAACGATAAATAAGGCACGCCGGCACAAACGGAAAGAAAGCAGACGCCATAATGGCCTTGTACAAGGAATCAAAAATCACACCGTTAAGTACTCTATGGGTACAAAAAAAAGTACGAAAAAAAACTTTGTAATTCTCTTTGAAGTACGATGTGATATCGACCGAACGATAAATAAGGCACGCCGGCACAAACGGCAAGCAAAACGGAGGCCAGAACGGCCTTGTACAAGGAATCAAAAATCACACCATTGAGTACTCTATTGGTACAAAAAAAATGTACGAAAAAAACATTTGTAATTCACTTTGAAGTACAGATGTGATATCGACCAGAACGATAAATAAGGCATGCCGACACAAACGGAAAGAAAGCAGACGCCATAATGGCCTTGTACAAGGAATCAAAAATCACACCGTTAAGTACTCTATGGGTACAAAAAAAAAGTACGGAAAAAAACGTGTGTAATTCTCTTTGAAGTACTGATGTGATATCGACCAGAACGATAAATAAGGCACGCCGGCGCAAACGGCAAGCAAAACGGAGGCCATAATGGCCTTGTACAAGGAATCAAAATCACACCGTTAAGTACTCTGTGGGTACGAAAAAAAGTACGAAAAAAACGTTTGTAATTCTCTTTGAAGTACTTATGTGATATCGACCAGAACGATAAATAAGGCACGCCGGCGCAAACGGCAAGCAAAACGGAGGCCATAATGGCCTTGTACAAGGAATCAAAAATCACACCGTTAAGTACTCTATGGGTACAAAAAAAATTACGAAAAAAAACGTTTGTAATTCTCTTTGAAGTACTGATGTGATATCGACCAGAACGATAAATAAGGCACGCCGGCGCAAACGGAAAGAAAAACGGAGGCCAGAAAGGCCTTGTCAAGGGAATCAAAAATCACACGATTAAGTACTCTATGGGTACAAAAATAAAGTCCGAAAAAAACATTTGTAATTCTCTTTGAAGTACTGATGTGATTTCGACCAGAACGATAAATAAGGCACGCCGGCACAAACAGCAAGCAAAACGGAGGCCAAAATGGCCTTGTACAAGGAATCAAAAATCACTCCGTTGAGTACTCTATTGATAACAAAAAAAAGTACGAAAAAAACATTTGTAATTCTCTTTGGAGTACAGATGTGATATCGACCGAACGATAAATAAGGCACGCCGGCGCAAACGGCAAGCAAAACGGAGGCCATAATGGCCTTGTACAAGGAATCAAAAATCACACCGTTAAGTACACTCTATGGGTACAAAAAAAAGTACGAAAAAACATTTGTAATTCTCTTTGAAGTACGATGTGATATCGACCGAACGATAAATAAGGCACGCCGGCGCAAACGGCAAGAAAAACGGAGGCCAGAATGGCCTTGTACAAGGAATCAAAAATCACACAATTAAGTACTCTATGGGTACAAAAAAAAGTACGAAAAAAAACGTTTGTAATTCTCTTTGAAGTACGATGTGATATCGACAAAAACGATAAATAAGGCACGCCGGCGCAAACGGCAAGCAAAACGGAGTCCAAAATGGCCTTGTACAAGGAATCAAAAATCACACCGTTAAGTACTCTATGGGTACAAAAAAAATGTACGAAAAAAACATTTGTAATTCTCTTTAAAGTACAGATATGATATCGACCAGAACGATAAATAAGGCACGCCGGCACAAACGGAAAGAAAAACGGAAGCCAGAAAGGCCTTGTACAAGGAATCAAAAATCACACCGTTGAGTACTCTATGGTACAAAAAAAAGTACGAAAAAAACATCAGTAATTCTCTTTGAAGTACAGATGTGATATCGACCAGAACGATAAATAAGGCACCCCGGCGCAAACGGCTGGAAAAACGAAGGCTAGAATGGCCTTTTACAAGGAATCAAAAATCACACCGTTACGTACTCCGTGGGTACAAAAAATAGTAAGAAAAAAAAGAGTTCATAATTCTCTTTGAAGTATTGATGTGATATCGACCAGAACGATAAATAAGGCACGCCGGCACAAACGGCAAGCAAAACGGAGGCCAGAACGGCCTTGTACAAGGAATCAAAAATCACACCATTGAGTACTCTATTGGTACAAAAAAAATGTACGAAAAAAACATTTGTAATTCTCTTTGAAGTACAGATGTGATATCGACCAGAACGATAAATAAGGCACGCCGGCACAAACGGAAAGAAAGCAGACGCCATAATGGCCTTGTACAAGGAATCAAAAATCACACCGTTAAGTACTCTATGGGTACAAAAAAAAGTACGAAAAAAACGTGTGTAATTCTCTTTGAAATACGATGTGATATCGACCGAACGATAAATGAGGCACGCCGACGCAAACGGCAAGCAAAACGAAGGCCAGAATGGCCTTGTACAAGGAATCAAAATTCACACCATTACGAAAAAAAGTACGAAAAAAAAACGTTTGTAATTCTCTTTGAAGTACGATGTGATATCGACCAGAACGATAAATAAGGCACGCCTGCGCAAACGGAAAGAAAAACGGAGGCCAGAAAGGCCTTGTACAAGGAATCAAAAATCACACCGTTGAGTACTCTATTGGTACAAAAATAAAGTCCGAAAAAAACATTTGTAATTCTCTTTGAAGTACTGATGTGATTTCGACCAGAACGATAAATAAGGCACGCCGGCACAAACAGCAAGCAAAACGGAGGCCAGAATGGCCTTGTACAAGGAATCAAAAATCACACCGTTGAGTACTCTATTGATAACAAAAAAAAGTACAAAAAAACATTTGTAATTCTCTTTGGAGTACAGATGTGATATCGACCAGAACGATAAATAAGGCACGCCGGCGCAAACGGAAAAAAAGCGGAGGCCATAATTGCCTTGTACAAGGAATCAAAAATCACACCGTTAAGTACACTATGGGTACAAAAAAAGTATGGAAAAAACATGTGTAATTCTCTTTGAAGTACTGATGTGATATCGACCAGAACGATAAATAAGGCACGCCGGCACAAACGGAAAGAAAAACGGAGGCCAAAATGGCCTTGTACAAGGAATCAAAAATCACACCGTTGAGTACTCTATGGTACAAAAAAAAGTACGAAAAAAACATTTGTAATTCTCTTTGAAGTACAGATGTGATATCGACTAGAACGATAAATAAGGCATGCCGGTGCAAACGGCAAGTAAAACGGAGGCCAGAATGGCATTGTACAAGGAATCCAAAATCACACCGTTCAGTACTCTGTGGGTACAAAAAAAAGTATGAAAAAAAAGTTTGTAATTCTCTTTGAAGTACTGATTTGATATCGACCAGAACGATAAATAATGCACGCCGGTGCAAACGGCAAGCAAAACGGAGGCCAAAATGGCATTGTACAAGGAATCAAAAATCACACCGTTAAGTACTCTATGGGTACAAAAAAAGGACGAAAAAAAATGTTTGTAATTCTCTTTGAAGTACTGATGTGATATCGACCAGAACGATAAATAAGGCACGCCGGTGCAAACGGCAAGCAAAACGGAGGCCAGAATGGCCTTGTACAAGGAATCAAAAATCACACCGTTAAGTACTCTATGGGTACAAAAAAAAAAAAGTATGAAAAAAAAAACGTTTGTAATTCTCTTTGAAGTACGATGTGATATCGACCGAACGATAAATAAGGCACGCCGGCGCAAACGGCAAGCAAAACGGAGGCCGAATGGCCTTGTACAAGGAATCAAAAATCACACCATTAAGTACTCTATGGGTACAAAAAAAAGTACGAAAAAAAACGTTTGTAATTCTCTTTGAAGTACGTGTGATATCGACCGAACGATAAATAAGGCACGCCGGCGCAAACGGCAAGCAAAACGGAGGCCATAATGGCCTTGTACAAGGAATCAAAAATCACACGATTAAGTACTCTATTGGTACAAAAAAAAGTACGAAAAAAACGTTTGTAATTCTCTTTGAAAGTACGATGTGATATCGACCGAACGATAAATAAGGCACGCCGGCGCAAACGGCAAGAAAAACGGAGGCCGAGAATGGCCTTGTACAAGGAATCAAAAATCACACCGTTAAGTACTCTATGGGTACAAAAAAAAGTACGAAAAAACATCGTTTGTAATTCTCTTTGAAGTACGATGTGATATCGACCAGAACGATAAATAAGGCACCCCGGCGCAAACGTCTAGAAAAACGAAAGCTAGAATGGCCTTTTACATGGAATCAAAAAGCACACCGTTAAGTACTCTATGGGTACAAAAAAAAGTAAGAAAAAAAAAGAGTTTGTAATTCTCTTTGAAGTATTGATGTGATATCGACCGAACGATAAATAAGGCACGCCGGCGCAAACGGCAAGCAAAACGGAGGCCGAATGGCCTTGTACAAGGAATCAAAAATCACACGATTAAGTACTCTATGGGTACAAAAAAAAGTACGAAAAAAACATTTGTAATTCTCTTTGAAGTACTGATGTGATATCGACCAGAACGATAAATAAGGCACGCCGGCGCAAACGGCAAGCAAAACGGAGGCCGGAATGGCCTTGTACAAGGAATCAAAAATCACACCGTTAAGTACTCTATGGGTACAAAAAAAAAGTACGAAAAAAACGTTTGTAATTCTCTTTGAAGTACTGATGTGATATCGACCAGAACGATAAATAAGGCACGCCGGCGCAAACGGCAAGCAAAACGGAGGCCAGAATGGCCTTGTACAAGGAATCAAAATTCACACCGTTAAGTACTCTATGGGTATAAAAAAAAGTACGAAAAAAAACGTTTGTAATTCTCTTTGAAGTACTTATGTGATATCGACCAGAACGATAAATAAGGCACGCCGGCACAAACGGCAAGCAAAACGGAGGCCAGAATGGCCTTGTACAAGGAATCAAAAATCACACCGTTAAGTACTCTATGGGTACAAAAAAATACGAAAAAAAAAAAAAACGTTTGTAATTCTCTTTGAAGTACGATGTGATATCGACCGAACGATAAATAAGGCACGCCGGCGCAAACGGCAAGCAAAACGGAGGCCAGAATGGCCTTGTACAAGGAATCAAAAATCACACCGTTAAGTACTCTATGGGTACAAAAAAAAGTACGAAAAAAACATTTGTAATTCTCTTTGAAGTACTGATGTGATATCGACCAGAACGATAAATAAGGCACGCCGGCGCAAACGGCAAGCAAAACGGAGGCCAGAATGGCCTTGTACAAGGAATCAAAAATCACACCGTTAAGTACTCTATGGGTACAAAAAAAAGTACGAAAAAAACGTTTGTAATTCTCTTTGAAGTACGCGATGTGATATCGACCGAACGATAAATAAGGCACGCCGGCGCAAACGGCAAGCAAAACGGAGGCCATAATGGCCTTGTACAAGGAATCAAAAATCACACCGTTAAGTACACTATGGGTACAAAAAAAAGTATGGAAAAAACGTGTGTAATTCTCTTTGAAGTACTGATGTGATATCGACCAGAACGATAAATAAGGCACGCCGGCGCAAACGGCAAAGCAAAACGGAGGCCAAAAAGGCCTTGTACAAGGAATCAAAAATCACACCGTTAAGTACTCTATGGGTACAAAAAAAGTACGAAAAAAACATTTGTAATTCTCTTTGAAGTACGATGTGATATCGACCGAACGATAAATAAGGCACGCCGGCGCAAACGGCAAGCAAAACGGAGGCCGAATGGCCTTGTACAAGAAATCAAAAATCACACCGTTAAGTACTCTATGGGTACAAAAAAAAGTATGAAAAAAAAAGTTTGTAATTCTCTTTGAAGTACGATGTGATATCGACCGAACGATAAATAAGGCACGCCGGTGCAAACGGCAAGCAAAACGGAGGCGAATGGCCTTGTACAAGGAATCAAAAATCACACCGTTAAGTACTCTATGGGTACAAAAAAAGTACGAAAAAAAACGTTTGTAATTCTCTTTGAAGTACGATGTGATATCGACCGAACGATAAATAAGGCACGCCGGCGCAAACGGCAAGCAAAACGGAGGCCGAATGGCCTTGTATAAGGAATCAAAAATCACACGTTAAGTACTCTATGTGGTACAAAAAAAAGTACGAAAAAAAAACGTTTGTAATTCTCTTTGAAGTACGATGTGATATCGACCGAACGATAAATAAGGCACGCCGGCGCAAACGGCAAGAAAACGGAGGCCGAATGGCCTTGTACAAGGAATCAAAAATCACACCATTAAGTACTCTATGGGTACAAAAAAAAGTACGAAAAAAAACGTTTGTAATTCTCTTTGAAGTACTGATGTGATATCGACCAAAATGATAAATAAGGCACGCCGGCGCAAACGGCAAGCAAAACGGAGGCCAAAATGGCCTTTTACAAGGAATCAAAAATCACACCGTTAAGTACTCTATGGGTACAAAAAAAATGTACGAAAAAAACGTTTGTAATTCTCTTTGAAGTACTGATGTGATATTGACCAGAACGATAAATAAGGGACACCAGCACAAACGGCAAGCAAAACGGAGGCCAGAATGGCCTTGTACAAGGAATCAAAAATCACACCGTTAAGTACTCTATGGGTACAAAAAAAAGTATGAAAAAAACGTTTGTAATTCTCTTTGAAGTACGATGTGATATCGACCGAACGATAAATAAGGCACGCCGGCGCAAACGGCAAGCAAAACGGAGGCCAGAATGGCCTTGTACAAGGAATCAAAAATCACACCGTTAAGTACTCCGTGGGTACAAAAAAAGTACGAAAAAAAAACGTTTGTAATTCTCTTTGAAGTATTGATGTGATATCGACCAGAACGATAAATAAGGCACGCCGGCACAAACGGCAAGCAAAACGGAGGCCAGAATGGCCTTGTACAAGGAATCAAAAATCACACAATTAAGTACTCTATGGGTACAAAAAAAAGTACGAAAAAAACGTTTGTAATTCTCTTTGAAGTACGATGTGATATCGACCGAACGATAAATAAGGCACGCCGGCACAAACGGCAAGCAAAACGGAGGCCGAATGGCCTTGTACAAAGAATCAAAAATCACACCGTTAAGTACTCTATGGGTACAAAAAAAGTACGAAAAAAACTTTGTAATTCTCTTTGAATTACGATGTGATATCGACCGAACGATAAATAAGGCACGCCGGCGCAAACGGCAAGCAAAACGGAGGTCGAATGGCCTTGTACAAGGAATCAAAATTCACACCGTTAAGTACTCTGTGGGTACGAAATAAATACGAAAAAAAACGTTTGTAATTCTCTTTGAAGTACTTATGTGATATCGACCAGAACGATAAATAAGGCACGCCGGCACAAACGGCAAGCAAAACGGAGGCCAGAATGGCCTTGTACAAGGAATCAAAAATCACACCGTTAAGTACTCTATGGGTACAAAAAAAAGTACGAAAAAAAAACGTTTGTAATTCTCTTTGAAGTACGATGTGATATCGACCGAACGATAAATAAGGCACGCCGGCGCAAACGGCAAGCAAAACGGAGGCCGAAATGGCCTTGTACAAGGAATCAAAAATCACACCGTTAAGTACTCTATGGGTACAAAAAAAAACGAAAAAAAAAAAACATTTGTAATTCTCTTTGAAGTATGCGATGTGATATCGACCGAACGATAAATAAGGCACGCCGGCACAAACGTCAAGCAAAACTGAGGCCAGAATGGCCTTGTACAAGGAATCAAAAATCACACCGTTAAGTACTCTATGGGTACAAAAAAAAGTACGAAAAAAACAATTGTAATTCTCTTTGAAGTACTGATGTGATATCGACCAGAACGATAAATAAGGCACGCCGGCGCAAACGGCAAGCAAAACGGAGGCCATAATGGCCTTGTACAAGGAATCAAAAATCACACCGTTAAGTACACTATGGGTACGAAAAAAAGTATGAAAAAACATTTGTAATTCTCTTTGAAGTACGATGTGATATCGACCAGAACGATAAATAAGGCACGCCGGCGCAAACGGCAAGAAAAACGGAGGCCAAAATGGCCTTGTACAAGGAATCAAAAATCACACCGTTAAGTACTCTATGGTACAAAAAAATTACGAAAAAAACATTTGTAATTCTCTTTGAAGTACAGATGTGATATCGACTAGAACGATAAATATGGCATGCCGGTGCAAACGGCAAGCAAAACGGAGGCCAGAATGGCCTTGTACAAGGAATCAAAATCACACCGTTAAGTACTCTATGGGTACAAAAAAAAGTACGAAAAAAAAAGTTTGTAATTCTCTTTGAAGTACGATGTGATATCGACCGAACGATAAATAAGGCACGCCGGTGCAAACGGCAAGCAAAACGGAGGACGAATGGCATTGTACAAGGAATAAAAAATCACACCGTTAAGTACTCTATGGGTACAAAAAAAAGGACGAAAAAAAATGTTTGTAATTCTCTTTGAAGTACTGATGTGATATCGACCGAACGATAAATAAGGTACGCCGGTGCAAACGGCAAGCAAAACGGAGGCCAGAATGGCATTGTACAAGGAATCAAAAATCACACCGTTAAGTACTCTATGGGTACAAAAAAAAGTACGAAAAAAAAACCTGTGTAATTCTCTTTGAAGTACGATGTGATATCGACCGAACGATAAATAAGGCACGCCGGCGCAAACGGCAAGCAAAACGGAGGCCGAATGGCCTTGTACAAGGAATCAAAAATCACACCATTAAGTACTCTATGGGTACAAAAAAGTACGAAAAAAAACCTTTGTAATTCTCTTTGAAGTACGTGTGATATCGACAAAACGATAAATAAGGCACGCCGGCGCAAACGGCAAGCAAAACGGAGGCCAAAATGGCCTTGTACAAGGAATCAAAAATCACACCGTTAAGTACTCTATGGGTACGAAAAAAAATGTACGAAAAAAACGTTTGTAATTCTCTTTGAAAGTACGATGTGATATCGACCGAACGATAAATAAGGCACGCCGGCGCAAACGGAAAGCAAAACGGAGGCCGAGAATGGCCTTGTACAAGGAATCAAAAATCACACGAGTTAAGTACTCTATGGTACGAAAAAAAGTACGAAAAAAAACGTTTGTAATTCTCTTTGAAGTACGTATGTGATATCGACCAAAACGATAAATAAGGCACGCCGGCGCAAACGGCAAGCAAAACGGAGGCCAGAATGGCCTTGTACAAGGAATCAAAAATCACACCGTTAAGTACTCCGTGGGTACAAAAAAAGTAAGAAAAAAAATGTTTGTAATTCCCTTTGAAGTACTGACATGATATCGACCGAACGATAAATAAGGCACGCCGGCGCAAACGGCAAGCAAAACGGAGGCCGAATGGCCTTGTACAAGGAATCAAAAATCACACGATTTAAGTACTCTATGGGTACAAAAAAAAGTACGAAAAAAACGTTTGTAATTCTCTTTGAAGTACGATGTGATATCGACCGAACGATAAATAAGGCACGCCGGCACAAACGGCAAGCAAAACGGAGCCATAATGGCCTTGTACAAGGAATCAAAAATCACACCGTTAAGTACTCTATGGGTACAAAAAAAAGTACGGAAAAAAACTTGTGTAATTCTCTTTGAAGTACTGATGTGATATCGACCAGAACGATAAATGAGGCACGCCGGCGCAAACGGCAAGCAAAACGAAGGCCAGAATGGCCTTGTACAAGGAATCAAAATTCACACCGTTAATTACTCTGTGGGTATAAAAAAAGTAGGAAAAACAACGTTTATAATTCTCTTTGAAGTACTTATGTGATATCGACCAGAACGATAAATAAGGCACGCCGGCACAAACGACAAGCAAAACGGAGGCCAGAATGGCCTTGTACAAGGAATCAAAAATCACACCGTTAAGTACGCTATGGGTACAAAAAAAAGTACGAAAAAAAAAACTTTGTAATTCTCTTTGAAGTACGTGTGATATCGACCGAACGATAAATAAGGCACGCCGGCGCAAACGGAAAGAAAACGGAGGCCGAAATGGCCTTGTACAAGGAATCAAAAATCACACCGTTAAGTACTCTATGGGTACAAAAAAAAGTCCGAAAAAAACATTTGTAATTCTCTTTGAAGTATGCGATGTGATTTCGACCAGAACGATAAATAAGGCACGCCGGCACAAACGGCAAGCAAAACGGAGGCCAGAATGGCCTTGTACAAGGAATCAAAAATCACACCGTTGAGTACTCTATTGGTACAAAAAAAGTACGAAAAAAACATTTGTAATTCTCTTTGGAGTACAGATGTGATATCGACCAGAACGATAAATAAGGCACGCCGGCGCAAACGGAAAAAAAGCGGAGGCCATAATGGCCTTGTACAAGGAATCAAAAATCACACCGTTAAGTACACTATGGGTACAAAAAAAAGTATGGAAAAAACATGTGTAATTCTCTTTGAAGTACTGATGTGATATCGACCAGAACGATAAATAAGGCACGCCGGCGCAAACGGAAAGAAAAACGGAGGCCAAAAAGGCCTTGTACAAGGAATCAAAAATCACACCGTTGAGTACTCTATGGTACAAAAAAATTACGAAAAAAACATTTGTAATTCTCTTTGAAGTACAGATGTGATATCGACCAGAACGATAAATAAGGCATGCCGGTGCAAACGGCAAGTAAAACGGAGGCCAGAATGGCCTTGTACAAGGAATCCAAAATCACACCGTTCAGTACTCTGTGGGTACAAAAAAAAGTATGAAAAAAAAAGTTTGTAATTCTCTTTGAAGTACGATGTGATATCGACCGAACGATAAATAATGCACGCCGGTGCAAACGGCAAGCAAAACGGAGGACAGAATGGCATTGTACAAGGAATCAAAAATCACACCGTTAAGTACTCTATGGGTACAAAAAAAAGTACGAAAAAAAATGTTTGTAATTCTCTTTGAAGTGCGATGTGATATCGACCGAACGATAAATAAGGCACGCCGGCGCAAACGGCAAGCAAAACGGAGGCCGAATGGCCTTGTACAAGGAATCAAAAATCACACCGTTAAGTACTTTATGGGTACAAAAAAAAGTACGAAAAAAAAATTTGTAATTCTCTTTGAAGTACGATGTGATATCGACCGAACGATAAATAAGGCACGCCGGCGCAAACGGCAAGAAAACGGAGGCCAGAATGGCCTTGTACAAGGAATCAAAAATCACACCATTAAGTACTCTATGGGTACAAAAAAAAGTACGAAAAAAAACCTTTGTAATTCTCTTTGAAGTACGATGTGATATCGACAAAAACGATAAATAAGGCACGCCGGCGCAAACGGCAAGAAAAACGGAGGCCAGAATGGCCTTGTACAAGGAATCAAAAATCACACCGTTAAGTACTCTATTGGTACAAAAAAAATGTACAAAAAAAAACGTTTGTAATTCTCTTTAAAGTACGATGTGATATCGACCGAACGATAAATAAGGCACGCCGGCGCAAACGGCAAGAAAAACGGAGGCCAGAATGGCCTTGTACAAGGAATCAAAAATCACACCGTTGAGTACTCTATGGTACAAAAAAAAAGTACGAAAAAAACATCAGTAATTCTCTTTGAAGTACATATGTGATATCGACCAGAACGATAAATAAGGCACCCCGGCGCAAACGGCTGGAAAAACGAAGGCCAGAATGGCCTTTTACAAGGAATCAAAAATCACACCGTTACGTACTCCGTGGGTATAAAAAATAGTAAGAAAAAAAAGAGTTCATAATTCTCTTTGAAGTATTGATGTGATATCGACCAGAAAGATAAATAAGGCACGCCGGCACAAACGGCAAGCAAAACGGAGGCCAGAACGGCCTTGTACAAGGAATAAAAAATCACACCATTGAGAACTCTATTGGTACAAAAAAAAGTACGAAAAAAACATTTGTAATTCTCTTTGAAGTACTGATGTGATATCGACCAGAACGATAAATAAGGCACGCCGGCGCAAACGGAAAGCAAAACGGAGGCCATAATGGCCTTGTACAAGGAATCAAAAATCACACCGTTAAGTACTCTATGGGTACAAAAAAGAGTACGGAAAAAAACTTGTTTGTAATTCTCTTTGAAGTGCGATGTGATATCGACCGAACGATAAATAGGCACGCCGGCGCAAACGGCAAGCAAAACGGAGGCCGAATGGCCTTGTACAAGGAATCAAAATCACACCGTTAAGTACTCTATGGGTACGAAAAAAAGTAGAAAAAAAACGTTTGTAATTCTCTTTGAAGTACTTATGTGATATCGACCGAACGATAAATAAGGCACGCCGGCGCAAACGGCAAGCAAAACGGAGGCCGAATGGCCTTGTACAAGGAATCAAAAATCACACCGTTAAGTACTCTATGGGTACAAAAAAAAGTACGAAAAAAAAACGTTTGTAATTCTCTTTGAAGTACGATGTGATATCGACCGAACGATAAATAAGGCACGCCGGCGCAAACGGCAAAGCAAAACGGAGGCGAGAATGGCCTTGTACAAGGAATCAAAAATCACACCATTAAGTACTCTATGGGTACAAAAAAAAAGTACGAAAAAAAACCTTTGTAATTCTCTTTGAAGTACCGATGTGATATCGACAAAAACGATAAATAAGGCACGCCGGCGCAAACGGCAAGAAAAACGGAGTCCAAAATGGCCTTTTACAAGGAATCAAAAATCACACCGTTGAGTACTGTATTGGTACAAAAAAAATGTACGAAAAAAACATTTGTAATTCTCTTTGAAGTACGATGTGATATCGACCGAACGATAAATAAGGCACGCCGGCGCAAACGGCAAGCAAAACGGAGGCCGAATGGCCTTGTACAAGGAATCAAAAATCACACCGTTAAGTACTCTATGGTACAAAAAAAAAGTACGAAAAAAACATTTGTAATTCTCTTTGAAGTACGATGTGATATCGACCGAACGATAAATAAGGCACGCCGGCGCAAACGGCAAGCAAAACGGAGGCCGAAATGGCCTTGTACAAGGAATCAAAAATCACACCGTTAAGTACTCCGTGGGTACAAAAAATAGTAAAAAAAAAAGTTTGTAATTCTCTTTGAAGTATTGATGTGATATCGACCAGAACGATAAATAAGGCACGCCGGCACAAACGGCAAGCAAAACGGAGGCCAGAACGGCCTTGTACAAGGAATAAAAAATCACACCATTGAGTACTCTATTGGTACAAAAAAAAGTACGAAAAAAACATTTGTAATTCTCTTTGAAGTACAGATGTGATATCGACCAGAACGATAAATAAGGCACGCCGGCACAAACGGAAAGAAAGCAGACGCCATAATGGCCTTGTACAAGGAATCAAAAATCACACCGTTAAGTACTCTATGGGTACAAAAAAAAGTACGAAAAAAACGTGTGTAATTCTCTTTGAAGTACTGATGTGATATCGACCAGAACGATAAATGAGGCACGCCGGCGCAAACGGCAAGCAAAACGGAGGCCAGAATGGCCTTGTACAAGGAATCAAAATTCACACCGTTAAGTACTCTATGGGTATAAAAAAAGTAGGAAAAACAACGTTTGTAATTCTCTTTGAAGTACTTATGTGATATCGACCGAACGATAAATAAGGCACGCCGGCACAAACGGCAAGCAAAACGGAGGCCGAATGGCCTTGTACAAGGAATCAAAAATCACACCGTTAAGTACTCTATGGGTACAAAAAAAAGTACGAAAAAAAAACGTTTGTAATTCTCTTTGAAGTACGATGTGATATCGACCGAACGATAAATAAGGCACGCCGGCGCAAACGGCAAGAAAACGGAGGCCGAATGGCCTTGTACAAGGAATCAAAAATCACACCGTTGAGTACTCTATTGGTACAAAAAAAAGTCCGAAAAAAACATTTGTAATTCTCTTTGAAGTACTGATGTGATTTCGACCAGAACGATAAATAAGGCACGCCGGCACAAACGTCAAGCAAAACTGAGGCCAGAATGGCCTTGTACAAGGAATCAAAAATCACACCGTTGAGTACTCTATTGGTACAAAAAAAGTACGAAAAAAACATTTGTAATTCTCTTTGGAGTACAGATGTGATATCGACCAGAACGATAAATAAGGCACGCCGGCGCAAACGGCAAGCAAAACGGAGGCCATAATGGCCTTGTACAAGGAATCAAAAATCACACCGTTAAGTACACTATGGGTACAAAAAAAAGTATGAAAAAAAACATTTGTAATTCTCTTTGAAGTACTGATGTGATATCGACCAGAACGATAAATAAGGCACGCCGGCGCAAACGGAAAGAAAAACGGAGGCCAAAAAGGCCTTGTACAAGGAATCAAAAATCACACCGTTGAGTACTCTATGGTACAAAAAAAAATTACGAAAAAAACATTTGTAATTCTCTTTGAAGTACGATGATGTGATATCGACCGAACGATAAATAAGGCACGCCGGTGCAAACGGCAAGTAAAACGGAGGCCAGAATGGCCTGTACAAGGAATCCAAAATCACACCGTTCAGTACTCTGTGGGGTACAAAAAAAAGTATGAAAAAAAAAGTTTGTAATTCTCTTTGAAGTACTGATTTGATATCGACCGGAACGATAAATAATGCACGCCGGTGCAAACGGCAAGCAAAACGGAGGACAGAATGGCATTGTACAAGGAATAAAAAATCACACCGTTAAGAACTCTATGGGTACAAAAAAAAGGACGAAAAAAAATGTTTGTAATTCTCTTTGAAGTACTGATGTGATATCGACCAGAACGATAAATAAGGCACGCCGGTGCAAACGGCAAGCAAAACGGAGGCCAGAATGGCATTGTATAAGGAATCAAAAATCACACCGTTAAGTACTTTATGGGTACAAAAAAAAGTACGAAAAAAAATTCTGTGTAATTCTCATTGAAGTACTGATGTGATATCGACCAGAACGATAAATAAGGCACGCCGGCGCAAACGGAAAGAAAACGGAGGCCAGAATGGCCTTGTACAAGGAATCAAAAATCACACCATTAAGTACTCTATGGGTACAAAAAAAAGTACGAAAAAAAACCTTTGTAATTCTCTTTGAAGTACAGATGTGATATCGACAAAAACGATAAATAAGGCACGCCGGCGCAAACGGAAAGAAAAACGGAGTCCAAAATGGCCTTTTACAAGGAATCAAAAATCACACCGTTGAGTACTCTATTGGTACAAAAAAAATGTACAAAAAAAAACATTTGTAATTCTCTTTAAAGTACAGATGTGATATCGACCAGAACGATAAATAAGGCACGCCGGCACAAACGGAAAGAAAAACGGAGGCCAGAAAGGCCTTGTACAAGGAATCAAAAATCACACCGTTGAGTACTCTATGGTACCAAAAAAAAAGTACGAAAAAAACATCAGTAATTCTCTTTGAAGTACATATGTGATATCGACCAGAACGATAAATAAGGCACCCCGGCGCAAACGGCAGGAAAAACGAAGGCCAGAATGGCCTTTTACAAGGAATCAAAAATCACACCGTTACGTACTCCGTGGGTACGAAAAAAAGTAAGAAAAAAAAGTTTGTAATTCTCTTTGAAGTATTGATGTGATATCGACCAGAAAGATAAATAAGGCACGCCGGCACAAACGGCAAGCAAAACGGAGGCCAGAACGGCCTTGTACAAGGAATAAAAAATCACACCATTGAGAACTCTATTGGTACAAAAAAAAAGTACGAAAAAAACATTTGTAATTCTCTTTGAAGTACAGATGTGATATCGACCAGAACGATAAATAAGGCACGCCGGCACAAACGGAAAGAAAGCAGACGCCATAATGGCCTTGTACAAGGAATCAAAAATCACACCGTTAAGTACTCTATGGGTACAAAAAAAAGTACGGAAAAAAACTTGTTTAATTCTCTTTGAAGTACTGATGTGATATCGACCAGAACGATAAATGAGGCACGCCGGCGCAAACGGCAAGCAAAACGAAGGCCAGAATGGCCTTGTACAAGGAATCAAAATTCACACCGTTAATTACTCTATGGGTATAAAAAAAAAGTAGGAAAAACAACGTTTATAATTCTCTTTGAAGTACTTATGTGATATCGACCAGAACGATAAATAAGGCACGCCGGCACAAACGGCAAGCAAAACGGAGGCCAGAATGGCCTTGTACAAGGAATCAAAAATCACACCGTTAAGTACTCTATGGGTACAAAAAAAAGTACGAAAAAAAAACCTGTGTAATTCTCATTGAAGTACTGATGTGATATCGACCAGAACGATAAATAAGGCACGCCGGCGCAAACGGAAAGAAAACGGAGGCCAGAATGGCCTTGTACAAGGAATCAAAAATCACACCATTAAGTACTCTATGGGTACAAAAAAAAGTACGAAAAAAAACCTTTGTAATTCTCTTTGAAGTACCGATGTGATATCGACAAAAACGATAAATAAGGCACGCCGGCGCAAACGGAAAGAAAAACGGAGGCCAAAATGGCCTTGTACAAGGAATCAAAAATCACACCGTTGAGTACTCTATTGGTACAAAAAAAATGTACGAAAAAAACATTTGTAATTCTCTTTAAAGTACAGATGTGATATCGACCAGAACGATAAATAAGGCACGCCGGCACAAACGGAAAGAAAAACGGAGGCCAGAAAGGCCTTGTACAAGGAATCAAAAATCACACCGTTGAGTACTCTATGGTACAAAAAAAAAGTACGAAAAAAACATCAGTAATTATCTTTGAAGTACAGATGTGATATCGACCAGAACGATAAATAAGGCTCCCGGGCGCAAACGGCTGGAAAAACGAAGGCCAGAATGGCCTTTTACAAGGAATCAAAAATCACACCGTTAAGTACTCTATGTGGGTACAAAAAATAGTAAGAAAAAAAGAGTTTGTAATTCTCTTTGAAGTATTGATGTGATATCGACCGAACGATAAATAAGGCACGCCGGCGCAAACGGCAAGCAAAACGGAGGCCGAAATGGCCTTGTACAAGGAATCAAAAATCACACCATTAAGTACTCTATGGTACAAAAAAAAGTACGAAAAAAACGTTGTAATTCTCTTTGAAGTACGGATGTGATATCGACCGAACGATAAATAAGGCACGCCGGCACAAACGGCAAGCAAAACGGAGGCCGAATGGCCTTGTACAAGGAATCAAAAATCACACCGTTAAGTACTCTATGGGTACAAAAAAAAGTACGAAAAAAAACGTTGTGTAATTCTCTTTGAAGTACGATGTGATATCGACCGAACGATAAATAAGGCACGCCGGCGCAAACGGCAAGCAAAACGGAGGCCGAATGGCCTTGTACAAGGAATCAAAATCACACCGTTAAGTACTCGTGGGTATAAAAAAAGTAGAAAAAAACGTTTGTAATTCTCTTTGAAGTACTTATGTGATATCGACCGAACGATAAATAAGGCACGCCGGCACAAACGGCAAGCAAAACGGAGGCCGAATGGCCTTGTACAAGGAATCAAAAATCACACCGTTAAGTACTCTATGGGTACAAAAAAAAGTACGAAAAAAAAACGTTTGTAATTCTCTTTGAAGTACGATGTGATATCGACCGAACGATAAATAAGGCACGCCGGCGCAAACGGCAAGCAAAACGGAGGCCGAAATGGCCTTGTACAAGGAATCAAAAATCACACCGTTAAGTACTCTATTGGTACAAAAAAAAGTCGAAAAAAAATTTGTAATTCTCTTTGAAGTACGATGTGATTTCGACCGAACGATAAATAAGGCACGCCGGCGCAAACGGCAAGCAAAACGGAGGCCGAATGGCCTTGTACAAGGAATCAAAAATCACACCGTTAAGTACTCTATTGGTACAAAAAAAAAGTACGAAAAAAACGTTTGTAATTCTCTTTGGAGTACGCGATGTGATATCGACCAGAACGATAAATAAGGCACGCCGGCGCAAACGGCAAGCAAAACGGAGGCCAGAATGGCCTTGTACAAGGAATCAAAAATCACACCGTTAAGTACTCTATGGGTACAAAAAAAAGTATGAAAAAAACGTTTGTAATTCTCTTTGAAGTACTGATGTGATATCGACCAGAACGATAAATAAGGCACGCCGGCGCAAACGGCAAGGAAAAACGGAGGCCAAAAAGGCCTTGTACAAGGAATCAAAAATCACACCGTTGAGTACTCTATGGTTACAAAAAAATTACGAAAAAAACATTTGTAATTCTCTTTGAAGTACAGATGTGATATCGACTAGAACGATAAATAAGGCATGCCGGTGCAAACGGCAAGTAAAACGGAGGCCAGAATGGCCTTGTACAAGGAATCCAAAATCACACCGTTCAGTACTCTATGGGTACAAAAAAAAGTATGAAAAAAAAAGTTTGTAATTCTCTTTGAAGTACTGATGTGATATCGACCGGAACGATAAATAAGGCACGCCGGCGCAAACGGCAAGCAAAACGGAGGACATAATGGCCTTGTACAAGGAATCAAAAATCACACCGTTAAGTACTCTATGGGTACAAAAAAAGTACGAAAAAAAATGTTTGTAATTCTCTTTGAAGTACTGATGTGATATCGACCAGAACGATAAATAAGGCACGCCGGTGCAAACGGCAAGCAAAACGGAGGCCAGAATGGCCTTGTACAAGGAATCAAAAATCACACCGTTAAGTACTTTATGGGTACAAAAAAAAGTACGAAAAAAAACGTTTGTAATTCTCTTTGAAGTACTGATGTGATATCGACCGAACGATAAATAAGGCACGCCGGCGCAAACGGCAAGCAAAACGGAGGCCAGAATGGCCTTGTACAAGGAATCAAAAATCACACCGTTAAGTACTCTATGGGTACAAAAAAAAGTACGAAAAAAAACCTTTGTAATTCTCTTTGAAGTACGGATGTGATATCGACAAAACGATAAATAAGGCACGCCGGCGCAAACGGCAAGCAAAACGGAGGCCAGAATGGCCTTGTACAAGGAATCAAAAATCACACCGTTAAGTACTCTATGGGTACAAAAAAAATGTACAAAAAAAAACATTTGTAATTCTCTTTGAAAGTACGATGTGATATCGACCGAACGATAAATAAGGCACGCCGGCACAAACGGCAAGAAAAACGGAGGCCGAGAATGGCCTTGTACAAGGAATCAAAAATCACACCGTTAAGTACTCTATGGGTACAAAAAAAAAGTACGAAAAAAAACGTTTGTAATTCTCTTTGAAGTACATATGTGATATCGACCGAACGATAAATAAGGCACGCCGGCGCAAACGGCAAGCAAAACGAGGCCGAATGGCCTTGTACAAGGAATCAAAAATCACACCGTTAAGTACTCCGTGGGTACAAAAAAAGTACGAAAAAAAAAGAGTTTGTAATTCTCTTTGAAGTATTGATGTGATATCGACCGAACGATAAATAAGGCACGCCGGCGCAAACGGCAAGCAAAACGGAGGCCGTAAATGGCCTTGTACAAGGAATCAAAAATCACACCATTAGTACTCTATTGGTACAAAAAAAAAGTATGAAAAAAACGTTTGTAATTCTCTTTGAAGTACGATGTGATATCGACCGAACGATAAATAAGGCACGCCGCACAAACGGCAAGCAAAACGGAGGCCATAATGGCCTTGTACAAGGAATCAAAAATCACACCGTTAAGTACTCTATGGGTACAAAAAAAAGTACGGAAAAAAACGTTTGTAATTCTCTTTGAAGTACTGATGTGATATCGACCAGAACGATAAATAAGGCACGCCGGCGCAAACGGCAAGCAAAACGGAGGCCAGAATGGCCTTGTACAAGGAATCAAAATTCACACCGTTAAGTACTCTATGGGTATAAAAAAAGTACGAAAAAAACGTTTGTAATTCTCTTTGAAGTACTGATGTGATATCGACCAGAACGATAAATAAGGCACGCCGGCGCAAACGGCAAGCAAAACGGAGGCGAATGGCCTTGTACAAGGAATCAAAAATCACACCGTTAAGTACTCTATGGGTACAAAAAAAAGTACGAAAAAAAAACTTGTATAATTCTCATTGAAGTACAGATGTGATATCGACCAGAACGATAAATAAGGCACGCCGGCGCAAACAGAAAGAAAAACGGGGGCCAAAATGGCCTTGTACAAGCAATCAAAAATCACACCATGAAGTACTCTATGGGTACAAAAAAAAGTACGAAAAAAACCTTTGTAATTCTCTTTGAAGATGTGATATCGACAAGAACGATAAATAAGGCACGCCGGCGCAAACGGCAAAAAAAACGGAGGCCAAAATGGCCTTGTACAAGGAATCAAAAATCACACCGTTGAGTACTCTATTGGTACAAAAAAAAGTACAAAAAAAACATTTGTAATTCTCTTTAAAGTACAGATGTGATATCGACCGAACGATAAATAAGGCACGCCGGCGCAAACGGCAAAGCAAAACGGAGGCCGGAGAATGGCCTTGTACAAGGAATCAAAAATCACACCATTAAGTACTCTATGGGTACAAAAAAAAGTACGAAAAAAACGTTTGTAATTCTCTTTGAAGTACGGATGTGATATCGACCAGAACGATAAATAAGGCACGCCGGTGCAAACGGAAAGAAAAACGGAGGCCAAAATGGCCTTGTACAAGGAATCAAAAATCACACCGTTGAGTACTCTATGGTACAAAAAAAATTACGAAAAAAACATTTGTAATTCTCTTTGAAGTACAGATGTGATATCGACCAGAACGATAAATAAGGCATGCGGGTGCAAACGGCAAGTAAAACGGAGGCCATAATGGCCTTGTACAAGTAATCCAAAATCACACAGTTCAGTACTCTATGGGTATAAAAAAAATTACGAAAAAAAAAATTTGTAATTCTCTTTGAAGTACTGATGTGATATCGACCGGAACGATAAATAATGCATGCCGGTGCAAACGGCAAGCAAAACGGAGAACATAATGCCCTTGTACAAGAAATCAAAAATCACACCGTAAAGTACTCTATGGGTACAAAAAAAGGACGAAAAAAAATGTTTGTAATTCTCTTTGAAGTACTGATGTGATATCGACCAGAACGATAAATAAGGCACGCCGCGGCAAACGACAAGCAAAGCGGAGGCCAGAATGGCCTTGTATAAGGAATAAAAAATCACACCGTTAAGTACTCTATGGGTACAAAAAAAGTACGAAAAAAAACGTGTGTAATTCTCTTTGAAGTACTGATGTGATATCGACCAGAATGATAAATAAGACATGCCGGCGCAAACGGCTAGCAAAACGAAGGCCAGAATGGCCTTTTACAAGGAATCAAAAATCACACCGCTAAGTACTCCGTGGGTACAAAAAAAAGTAAGAAAAAAAAGAGTTTATAATTCTCTTTGAAGTATTGATGTGATATCGACCAGAACGAAAAATAAGGCACGCCGCCACAAACGGCAAGCAAAACGGAGGCCAGAACGGCCTTGTACAAGGAATCAAAAATCACCCCATTGAGTACTCTATTGGTACAAAAAAAATGTACGAAAAAAACATTTGTAATTCTCTTTGAAGTACAGATGTGATATCGACCAGAATGATAAATAAGGCATGTCGGTGCAAACGGCAAGTAAAACGGAGGCCAGAATGGCCTTGTACAAGGAATCCAAAATCACACCGTTCAGTACTCTATGGGTACAAAAAAAAGTACGAAAAAAAAAGTTTGTAATTCTCTTTGAAGTACTGATGTGATATCGACCGGAACGATAAATAATGCACGCCGGCGCAAACGGCAAGCAAAACGGAGGACATAATGGCCTTGTACAAGGAATCAAAAATCACACCGTTAAGTACTCTATGGGTACAAAAAAAGTACGAAAAAAAACGTTTGTAATTCTCTTTGAAGTACTGATGTGATATCGACCAGAACGATAAATAAGGCACGCCGGTGCAAACGGCAAGCAAAACGGAGGCCAGAATGGCCTTGTACAAGGAATCAAAAATCACACCGTTAAGTACTCTATGGGTACAAAAAAAAAGTATGAAAAAAAACGTTTGTAATTCTCTTTGAAGTACTGATGTGATATCGACCAGAACGATAAATAAGGCACGCCGGCGCAAACGGCAAGCAAAACGGAGGCCAAAATGGCCTTTTACAAGGAATCAAAAATCACACCGTTAAGTACTCCGTGGGTACAAAAAAAAAGTAAAAAAAAAAAGAGTTTGTAATTCTCTTTGAAGTATTGATGTGATATCGACGAGAACGATAAATAAGGCACGCCGGCACAAACGGCAAGCAAAACGGAGGCCAGAACGGCCTTGTACAAGGAATAAAAAATCACACCATTGAGTACTCTATTGGTACAAAAAAAAGTACGAAAAAAACATTTGTAATTCTCTTTGAAGTACAGATGTGATATCGACCAGAACGATAAATAAGGCACGCCGGCACAAACGGAAAGCAAAACGGAGGCGAAATGGCCTTGTACAAGGAATCAAAAATCACACCGTTAAGTACTCTATGGGTACAAAAAAAGTATGGAAAAAAACGTGTGTAATTCTTTTTGAAGTACTGATGTGATATCGACCAGAACGATAAATGAGGCACGCCGGCGCAAACGGCAAGCAAAACGAAGGCCATAATGGCCTTGTACAAGGAATCAAAATTCACACCGTTAAGTACTCTGTGGGTATAAAAAAAGTAGGAAAAACACCGTTAAGTAATTCTTTGAAGTACTTATGTGATATCGACCGAACGATAAATAAGGCACGCCGGCACAAACGGCAAGCAAAAAATAAGGAGCCGCGCAAACGGAAAGAAAAATGGCCTGGCCTTGTACAAGGAATCAAAAATCACACCGTTAAGTACTCTATGGGTACAAAAAAAAAGTACGAAAAAAAAACCTGTGTAATTCTCATTGAAGTACAGATGTGATATCGACCAGAACGATAAATAAGGCACGCCGGCGCAAACGGAAAGAAAAACGGAGGCCAGATTGGCCTTGTACAAGGAATCAAAAATCACACCGTTAAGTACTCTATGGGTACAAAAAAAGTAGGAAAAAAAAACCTATGTAATTCTCTTTGAAGTACTGATGTGATATCGACAAGAACGATAAATAAGACACGCTGGAGCAAACGAAAAAAAAACGGAGGCCAAAATGGCCTTGTACAAGGAATCAAAAATCACACCGTTGAGTACTCTATTGGTACAAAAAAAAAGTACGAAAAAAACATTTGTAATTCTCTTTAAAATACAGATGTGATATCGACCAGAACGATAAATGAGGCACGCCGGCGCAAACGGCAAGCAAAACGAAGGCCAGAATGGCCTTGTACAAGGAATCAAAATTCACACCGTTAAGTACTCTGTGGGTATAAAAAAAGTAGGAAAAACACCGTTAAGTACTCTTTGAAGTACTTATGTGATATCGACCAGAACGATAAATAAGGCACGCCGGCACAAACGGCAAGCAAAAAATAAGGCACGCCGGCGCAAACGGAAAGAAAAACGGAGGCCAGAATGGCCTTGTACAAGGAATCAAAAATCACACCGTTAAGTACTCTATGGGTACAAAAAAAAGTACGAAAAAAAACCCTGTGTAATTCTCATTGAAGTACAGATGTGATATCGACCAGAACGATAAATAAGGCACGCCGGCGCAAACGGAAAGAAAAACGGAGGCCAGATTGGCCTTGTACAAGGAATCAAAAATCACACCGTTAAGTACTCTATGGGTACAAAAAAAGTACGAAAAAAAAACCTATGTAATTCTCTTTGAAATACTGATGTGATATCGACAAGAACGATAAATAAGACACGCTGGAGCAAACGAAAAAAAAAACGGAGGCCAAAATGGCCTTGTACAAGGAATCAAAAATCACACCGTTGAGTACTGTATTGGTACAAAAAAAAGTACGAAAAAACATTTGTAATTCTCTTTAAAATACAGATGTGATATCGACCAGAACGATAAATAAGGCACGCCGGCGCAAACGGAAAGAAAAACGGAGGCCCGAAAGGCCTTGTACAAGGAATCAAAAATCACACCGTTAAGTACTCTATGGGTACAAAAAAAGGACGAAAAAAAATGTTTGTAATTAGGCACGCCGGCGCAAACGGCAAGCAAAACGGAGGCCAGAATGGCCTTGTACAAGGAATCCAAAATCACACCGTTAAGTACTCTATGGGTACAAAAAGAAGTACGAAAAAAATGTTTGTAATTCTCTTTGAAGTACTGATCTGATATCGACCAGAACGATAAATATGGCACGCCGGCGCAAACGGCAAGCAAAACGGAGGCCAGAATGGCCTTGTACAAGGAATCAAAAATCACACCGTTAAATACTCTATGGGTACAAAAAAATGTTTGTAATTCTGATACGAACCATATTGGCAAACTTTCAAAGCCCAAACATTAAAGACACATTACTATTTTAGAATTATTCAACAAATTCTAGAAATCGAAGCGCAAATCTTGTATTTAGCAATTTTGACCCTTATAACTCATCCGTATGAAATTAATTCCTTCATGAAAGTTGTAGATCTACACCTTTCATCGTTTGAGTTTTTCCAAAATCGTAATAGTTTGGTCACAATAGGTCCCGAAGTCACTGTTATCAATCTGAGAAATTTTTGACAGATTGCATCACTTGTCACACAACGATTGATTGGTCGACCTATACACCTCCAAATGATTTGAAATTTTGATATCCTCTAAAAAAATTCATGATCTACAAGTTTTGTTCTTTGTGTCTTTTCAAATTCCTTACCGTTTGGTCGTGAAAATTGCTGTCATTTCGTGTTCTTGTTCGGGAATTATCCGAGTTTGAGATGAAGTGGGGTCGTTGTGGTACGATACGCTACAATGGTTTTGTGTACTATATGGAATATGATACCAAACTTTATTATCCGGGTTATGTCAAGGAAGCCGACACTGAATTTGTGAAGGAACAAAATGACTACCTCGCGGGGCGAAAAGGAATACCTTTACGACAACTTCTGCAAGAAAATATTGCTCGATTATAGAAGGAACTAGAGCATTACAAACATACTGAAGCAAGACGAAGGAGGATATTTGACGCAAAATCGACGGCTGAAGACGCGCTTTTCTTTCTGCAGTATGGTATAACTATTGCCGAAGCTGCACGGGGCAAGGCACCAAAATTCTATCATGTTAATTGTATTGTTCCAAATCCTCTTAATGATGTGGTGCACGATGATAATGTTTAGTTTGAGGCCAAAACCGTGGCTGATACAGTTGTGGATGATGTTGTTGTTGTTACCACCGAGGAAGATATAGTCATTGAGGCTGAAGTACACCCGAATGTAGTTGAAGAGATAGTCATTGAGGCTGAGGTTGTCAGTGATTTCAATGTTGCCGATGATAGTGCTGCTGATACGGTGGATGAGTTAGTGGTTATGGATACTCCATACGCAGCCCCTATTCTTCCTATAGTTGATATTCATATTGTTGAGGATAGTGGCATATTGAAGCACAGGTTTGCTGATCCGTATTTGGTACATGTTGACGTATCTCCGGATTTGCATTTATCTGATTCTCTGGTTTCCGACCATGGGTTCGTTTCCAAATATATCCAGTCACGAGGTTTTTTTGGTATTCTTTTGGTGCAGCATGGTGCGCATACTCCACATCCTCATGCGTTCAAGTTCTTTGTTCGCGTAAGGTTTGACCCTGGCATATCTTGGGGATTTCTTGTGGAGTTTACTGGTGTCAAGATTGATGGTGCGCACTTCTACGACATCTTGTTGATTCGAGGACGAATCATTTTCAGCCGGGAGGGAATGATACGAACCATATTGGCAAACTTTCAAAGCCCAAACATTAAAGACACATTACTATTTTAGAATTATTCAAAGAAATTCTGAAACCGAAGCGCAGCTACTGTATTTAGCAATTTTGACCCTTATAACTCATCCGTATGAAATTCAGTCCTTCATTAAAGTTGTAGATCGCTTCGAGAACTATAATTTTCATATATGGTTTGCATTCATTGGATAATTAAAGCTCAAGATACAGACCGAGAAAGCTGCTGATCAAAAAACATTGTATTTGGAGCATTCAAGATACAATGAATCTGGAAGATACATCCAAGAGAATTTATGGCTGATCTTGGAAGAGAAAATGGTGCCATTATTGATTATAATTTCTAGGGTGTCTTTTCATATTTAGTGCATGAATTCTAGTCCTACTTATTACCTATATAAAGCATTGTAATTTTCATTTGTAGGGGAGACTATTTTGGAGAGATATATTATAAATCTTTAAGTTTTTCAGTGATTGAAAACTTATTCAGTTAAATCTTTTACCTTGCTGATTGGGTGAATGTTTTAACTTGAGAACCTATCAAAGGTTTGAGCAACCTTTGTTGTGACGTTCTCAACTTGGTGATTCCGAGTGCTGATTCCAAGGAAAAGCCAAGCTAAGCTTTTTTCTCTCTTTTTCATTTCGTCCTTTATATAAAAATAAAAAAAAATTAAAAAAAAAACGTGTATGTTCATCTTCTTTGAGTTGTTGCCTTCATATCTTCAAGTTTTTTTCGAATTCTGCAGCACTACATATTTATACGATTTCGATTTAGGTGTCTTAAACGATTCCAAATTCCCCGAAAATTGGTGACCCCATTGAAAATTCTCTGTTCTACACCTTTCATCGTTTGAGTTTTTCCAAAATCGTAATAGTTTGGTCACAATAGGTCCCGTAAGTCACTGTTATCAATTTGAGAAATTTTTGACAGATTGCATCACTAGTCAAACAACGATTGATTGGTCGACCTATACACCTCCAAATGATTTGAAATTTTGATATCCGCTATAAAAATTCATGATCTACAAGTTTTGTTCTTTGTGTCTTTTCAAATTCCTTACCGTTTGGTCTTGAAAATTGCTGTCATTTCGTGTTCTTGTTCGGGAATTATCCGAGTTTGAGATGAAGTGGGGTCATTGTGGTACGATACGCTACAATGGTTTTGTGTACTATATGGAATATGATCCCAAACTATATTATCCGGGTTATGTCAAGGAAGCCGACGCTGAATTTGTGAAGGAACAAAATGACTACCTCGAGGAGCGAAAAGGAATACCTTTACGACAACACGCAAGAAAATATTGCTCGATTACGAAGGAACTAGAGCATTACAAACATACTGAAGCAAGACGAAGGAGGATATTTGATGCAAAATCGACGGCTGAAGACGTGCTTTTCTTTGTGCAGTATGGTATAACTATTGCCGAAGCTGCACGGGGCAAGGCACCAAAATTCTTTCATGTTAACTGTATTGTTCAAAATCCTCTTAATGTTGTGGTGCACGGTGATAATGTTCAGTTTGAGGCCAAAACCGTGGCTGATACAGTTGTGGATGATGTTGTTGTTGTTACTACCGAGGAAGAGATAGTCATTGAGGCTGAAGTACACCCGAATGTAGTTGAAGAGATAGTCATTGAGGCTGAGGTTGTCAGTGATTTCAATGTTGCCGATGATAGTGCTGCTGATACGGTGGATGAGTTAGTGGTTATGGATACTCCATACGTAGCCCCTATTCTTCCTATAATTGATATTCATATTGTTGAGGATAGTGGCATATTGAAGCACAGGTTTGCTGATCCGTATTTGGTATTTGACGTATTCCGGATTTGCATTTATCGATTCTCTTGTTTCCGACCATGGTGCGTTTCCAAATACTCCACACGAGGTTGTTTTGGTATACTTTTGGTGCATGGTGCGTACTCAAATCCTCATGTTCAAGTTTTTGTTCGCGTTTTGACCCCGGCATATCTTTGGGATTTCTTGTGGAGGTTACTTGGTGTCAAGATTGATGGTGCGCACTTCTACGACATCTTGTTGATTCGAGGACGAATCATTTTCAGCCGGGAGGGAATGATACGAACCATATTGGCAAACTTTCAAAGCCCAAACATTAAAGACACATTACTATTTTAGAATTATTCAGCAAATTCTGGAAACTGAAGCGCAGCTACTGTATTTAGAAATTTTGACCCTTATAACTCATCCGTATGAAATTAAGTCCTTCATGAAAGTTGTAGATCTCTTCGAGAACTATAATTTTCATATATGGTTTGCATTCATTGGATAAACGAAGCTCAAGATACAGACCGAGAAAGCTGCTGATCAAAAAACATTGTATTTGGAGCATTCAAGATACATTGAATCTGGAAGATACATCCAAGAGAATTTATGGATGATCTTGGAAGAGCAAATGGCGCCATTATTGATTATAATTTCTAGGGGGTCTTTTCATATTTAGTGCATTAATTCTAGTCCTACTTATTACCTATACAAAGCATTGTAATTTTCATTTGTATGGGAGACTATTTTGGAGAGATATATTATAAATCTTTAAGTTTTTCAGTGATTGAAAACTTATTTAGTTAAATCTTTTACCTTGTGATTAGGTGAATGTTTAACTTGAGAACTTATCAAAAGTCACAAACAACTTTTGTGCGATGCTTAGTGAGTTCCCGAAGTGCCGATTCCGAGGGTTGATCTAAGTTTGTGCTTCGTTCCTTATTTTTCCATAATTCACATAAGTCTTGTTCTTCTTCTTCATTTTCGTGTTCATCATTTGGTAGTTTCTTAAAATACTTCAATCTAGATCCAAGTAGATTCATATCAAATTCTCTTTGAAGTACTGATGTGATATCGACCAGAACGATGAATAAGGCAAGCCGGCGCAAACGGCAAGCAAAACGGAGGCCAGAATGGCCTTGTATAAGGAATCAAAAATCACACCGTTAAGTACTCTATGGTACAAAAAAAAGTACGAAAAAAATATTTGTAATTCTCTTGAAGTACTATGTGATATCGACCGAACGATAAATAAGGCACGCCGGCGCAAACGGCAAGCAAAACGGAGGCGAGAATGGCCTTGTACAAGAAAAAAATCACACGTTAAGTACTCTACGAAAAAAAGTACGAAAAAAAACGTTTGTAATTCTCTTTGAAGTGCGATGTGATATCGACCGAACGATAAATAAGGCACGCCGGCGCAAACGGCAAGCAAAACGGAGGCCGAATGGCCTTGTACAAGGAATCAAAAATCACACGTTAAGTACTCTTTGGGTACGAAAAAAGTACGAAAAAAAATGTTTGTAATTCTCTTTGAAGTACGATGTGATATCGACCGAACGATAAATAAGGCACGCCGGTGCAAACGGCAAGCAAAACGGAGGCGGAAATGGCCTTGTACAAGGAATCAAAAATCACACGTTAAGTACTCTATGGGTACGAAAAAAAAGTACGAAAAAAACGTTTGTAATTCTCTTTGAAGTACGATGTGATATCGACCGAACGATAAATAAGGCACGCCGGCGCAAACGGCAAGCAAAACGGAGGCCGAATGGCCTTGTACAAGGAATCAAAAATCACACGTTAAGTACTCTATGGGTACAAAAAAAGTACGAAAAAAAACGTTTGTAATTCTCTTTGAAGTACGATGTGATATCGACTAGAACGATAAATAAGGCACGCCGGCGCAAACGGCAAGCAAAACGGAGGCCGAATGGCCTTGTACAAGGAATCAAAAATCACACGTTAAGTACTCTATGGGTACGAAAAAAAGTACGAAAAAAACGTTTGTAATTCTCTTTGAAGTACGATGTGATATCGACCGAACGATAAATAAGGCACGCCGGCGCAAACGGCAAGCAAAACGGAGGCGAAATGGCCTTGTACAAGGAATCAAAAATCACACGTTAAGTACTCTATGGGTACGAAAAAAGTACGAAAAAAAACGTTTGTAATTCTCTTTGAAGTACGATGTGATATCGACCGAACGATAAATAAGGCACGCCGGCGCAAACGGCAAGCAAAACGGAGGCCGAGAATGGCCTTGTACAAGGAATCAAAAATCACACGATTAAGTACTCTATGGGTACGAAAAAAAGTCTTTGTAATTCTCTTTGAAGTACGATGTGATATCGACCAGAACGATAAATAAGGCACGCCGGCGCAAACGGCAAGCAAAACGGAGGCATGAATGGCCTTGTACAAGGAATCAAAAATCACACCGTTAAGTACTCTATGGGTACGAAAAAAGTACGAAAAAAACGTTTGTAATTCTCTTTGAAGTATTGATGTGATATCGACCAGAACGATAAATAAGGCACGCCGGCGCAAACGGCAAGCAAAACGGAGGCCAGAATGGCCTTGTACAAGGAATCAAAAATCACACCGTTAAGTACTCTATGGGTACGAAAAAAAGTACGAAAAAAAACGTTTGTAATTCTCTTTGAAGTACTGATGTGATATCGACCCGAACGATAAATAAGGCACGCCGGCGCAAACGGCAAGCAAAACGGAGGCCAGAATGGCCTTGTACAAGAATCAAAAATCACACGGTTAAGTACTCTATGGGTACGAAAAAAAGTACGAAAAAAACGTTTGTAATTCTCTTTGAAGTACGATGTGATATCGACCGAACGATAAATAAGGCACGCCGGCGCAAACGGCAAGCAAAACGGAGGCCGAATGGCCTTGTACAAGGAATCAAAAATCACACGTTAAGTACTCTATGGGTACGAAAAAAAGTACGAAAAAAAACGTTTGTAATTCTCTTTGAAGTACGATGTGATATCGACCCGAACGATAAATAAGGCACGCCGGCGCAAACGGCAAGCAAAACGGAGGCCGAATGGCCTTGTACAAGGAATCAAAAATCACACCGTTAAGTACTCTATGGGTACGAAAAAAAGTAAGTAAAAAAAAACGTTTGTAATTCTCTTTGAAGTACGATGTGATATCGACCGAACGATAAATAAGGCACGCCGGCGCAAACGGCAAGCAAAACGGAGGCGAGAATGGCCTTGTACAAGGAATCAAAAATCACACCGTTAAGTACTCTATGGGTACGAAAAAAAGTACGAAAAAAAACGTTTGTAATTCTCTTTGAAATGTACGATGTGATATCGACCGAACGATAAATAAGGCACGCCGGCGCAAACGGCAAGCAAAACGGAGGCCGAATGGCCTTGTACAAGGAATCAAAAATCACACCGTTAAGTACTCTATGGGTACGAAAAAAAGTACGAAAAAAAAAACGTTTGTAATTCTCTTTGAAGTACGATGTGATATCGACCGAACGATAAATAAGGCACGCCGGCGCAAACGGCAAGCAAAACGGAGGCCGAATGGCCTTGTACAAGGAATCAAAAATCACACGTTAAGTACTCTATGGGTACGAAAAAAAATACGAAAAAAAACGTTTGTAATTCTCTTTGAAGTACGATGTGATATCGACCGAACGATAAATAAGGCACGCCGGCGCAAACGGCAAGCAAAACGGAGGCCGAATGGCCTTGTACAAGGAATCAAAAATCACACGATTAAGTACTCTATGGGTACGAAAAAAAGTACGAAAAAAAACGTTTGTAATTCTCTTTGAAGTACGATGTGATATCGACCGAACGATAAATAAGGCACGCCGGCACAAACGGCAAGCAAAACGGAGGCCGGAATGGCCTTGTACAAGGAATCAAAAATCACACAGTTAAGTACTCTATGGGTACGAAAAAAAGTACGAAAAAAAACGTTTGTAATTCTCTTTGAAGTACGATGTGATATCGACCGAACGATAAATAAGGCACGCCGGCGCAAACGGCAAGCAAAACGGAGGCCGAATGGCCTTGTACAAGGAATCAAAAATCACACCGTTAAGTACTCTATGGGTACGAAAAAAGTACGAAAAAAACGTTTGTAATTCTCTTTGAAGTACGATGTGATATCGACCGAACGATAAATAAGGCACGCCGGCGCAAACGGCAAGCAAAACGGAGGCGAGAATGGCCTTGTACAAGGAATCAAAAATCACACGGTTAAGTACTCTATGGGTACAAAAAAAAGTACGAAAAAAAACGTTTGTAATTCTCTTTGAAGTACGATGTGATATCGACCGAACGATAAATAAGGCACGCCGGCGCAAACGGCAAGCAAAACGGAGGCCGAATGGCCTTGTACAAGGAATCAAAAATCACACGTTAAGTACTCTATGGGTACGAAAAAAAGTACGAAAAAAAACGTTTGTAATTCTCTTTGAAGTACGATGTGATATCGACCGAACGATAAATAAGGCACGCCGGCGCAAACGGCAAGCAAAACGGAGGCCGAATGGCCTTGTACAAGGAATCAAAAATCACACGTTAAGTACTCTATGGGTACGAAAAAAAGTACGAAAAAAACGTTTGTAATTCTCTTTGAAGTATGCGATGTGATATCGACCCGAACGATAAATAAGGCACGCCGGCGCAAACGGCAAGCAAAACGGAGGCCGAATGGCCTTGTACAAGGAATCAAAAATCACACGTTAAGTACTCTATGGGTACGAAAAAAAGTACGAAAAAAAACGTTTGTAATTCTCTTTGAAGTACGATGTGATATCGACCGAACGATAAATAAGGCACGCCGGCGCAAACGGCAAGCAAAACGGAGGCCGAATGGCCTTGTACAAGGAATCAAAAATCACACGGTTAAGTACTCTATGGGTACGAAAAAAAGTACGAAAAAAAACGTTTGTAATTCTCTTTGAAGTACGATGTGATATCGACCGAACGATAAATAAGGCACGCCGGCGCAAACGGCAAGCAAAACGGAGGCGAGAATGGCCTTGTACAAGGAATCAAAAATCACACGGTTAAGTACTCTATGGGTACGAAAAAAAGTACGAAAAAAACGTTTGTAATTCTCTTTGAAGTACGATGTGATATCGACCGAACGATAAATAAGGCACGCCGGCGCAAACGGCAAGCAAAACGGAGGCCGAATGGCCTTGTACAAGGAATCAAAAATCACACGTTAAGTACTCTATGGGTACAAAAAAAAGTACGAAAAAAACGTTTGTAATTCTCTTTGAAGTACTTGATGTGATATCGACCGAACGATAAATAAGGCACGCCGGCGCAAACGGCAAGCAAAACGGAGGCCAGAATGGCCTTGTACAAGGAATCAAAAATCACCCCGTTAAGTACTCTATGGGTACGAAAAAAGTACAAAAAAAACGGTTGTAATTCTCTTTGAAGTACTGGTGTGATATCGACCAGAACGATAAATAAGGCATGCCGGCGCAAACGACAAGCAAAACGGAGGCCGAATGGCCTTGTACAAGGAATCAAAAATCACACCGTTAAGTACTCTATGGGTACAAAAAAAAGTACGAAAAAAACGTTTGTAATTCTCTTTGAAGTACGATGTGATATCGACCGAACGATAAATAAGGCACGCCGGCGCAAACGGCAAGCAAAACGGAGGCCGAGAATGGCCTTGTACAAGGAATCAAAAATCACACGTTAAGTACTCTATGGGTACGAAAAAAAAGTACGAAAAAAAATGTTTGTAATTCTCTTTGAAGTACGATGTGATATCGACCGAACGATAAATAAGGCACGCCGGCGCAAACGGCAAGCAAAACGGAGGCCGAAATGGCCTTGTACAAGGAATCAAAAATCACACGAGTTAAGTACTCTATGGGTACAAAAAAAGTACGAAAAAAACGTTTGTAATTCTCTTTGAAGTACGATGTGATATCGACCGAACGATAAATAAGGCACGCCGGCGCAAACGGCAAGCAAAACGGAGGCCGAGAATGGCCTTGTACAAGGAATCAAAAATCACACGTTAAGTACTCTATGGGTACAAAAAAAGTACGAAAAAAAACGTTTGTAATTCTCTTTGAAGTACGATGTGATATCGACCCGAACGATAAATAAGGCACGCCGGCGCAAACGGCAAGCAAAACGGAGGCCGAATGGCCTTGTACAAGGAATCAAAAATCACACGGTTAAGTACTCTATGGGTACAAAAAAAAGTACGAAAAAACGTTTGTAATTCTCTTTGAAGTACGATGTGATATCGACCGAACGATAAATAAGGCACGCCGGCGCAAACGGCAAGCAAAACGGAGGCCGAATGGCCTTGTACAAGGAATCAAAAATCACACGGTTAAGTACTCTATGGGTACGAAAAAAAGTACGAAAAAAAATGTTTGTAATTCTCTTTGAAGTACGATGTGATATCGACCGAACGATAAATAAGGCACGCCGGCGCAAACGGCAAGCAAAACGGAGGCCGAATGGCCTTGTACAAGAATCAAAAATCACACGTTAAGTACTCTATGGGTAAAAAAAGTACGAAAAAAAACGTTTGTAATTCTCTTTGAAGTACGATGTGATATCGACCAAACGATAAATAAGGCACGCCGGCGCAAACGGCAAGCAAAACGGAGGCAGAATGGCCTTGTACAAGGAATCAAAAATCACACGTTAAGTACTCTATGGGTACAAAAAAAAGTACGAAAAAAAACGTTTGTAATTCTCTTTGAAGTACGATGTGATATCGACCGAACGATAAATAAGGCACGCCGGCGCAAACGGCAAGCAAAACGGAGGCCGAATGGCCTTGTACAAGGAATCAAAAATCACACGTTAAGTACTCTATGGGTACGAAAAAAGTACGAAAAAAAACGTTTGTAATTCTCTTTGAAGTACGATGTGATATCGACCCGAACGATAAATAAGGCACGCCGGCGCAAACGGCAAGCAAAACGGAGGCCGAATGGCCTTGTACAAGGAATCAAAAATCACACGATTAAGTACTCTATGGGTACAAAAAAAAGTACGAAAAAAAACGTTTGTAATTCTCTTTGAAGTACGATGTGATATCGACCGAACGATAAATAAGGCACGCCGGCGCAAACGGCAAGCAAAACGGAGGCCGAATGGCCTTGTACAAGGAATCAAAAATCACACCGTTAAGTACTCTATGGGTACGAAAAAAAGTACGAAAAAAAACGTTTGTAATTCTCTTTGAAGTACGATGTGATATCGACCGAACGATAAATAAGGCACGCCGGCGCAAACGGCAAGCAAAACGGAGGCGAGAATGGCCTTGTACAAGGAATCAAAAATCACACGAGTTAAGTACTCTATGGGTACGAAAAAAAGTACGAAAAAAACGTTTGTAATTCTCTTTGAAGTACGATGTGATATCGACCGAACGATAAATAAGGCACGCCGGCGCAAACGGCAAGCAAAACGGAGGCCGAATGGCCTTGTACAAGGAATCAAAAATCACACGGTTAAGTACTCTATGGGTACGAAAAAAAGTACGAAAAAAAACGTTTGTAATTCTCTTTGAAGTACCGATGTGATATCGACCGAACGATAAATAAGGCACGCCGACGCAAACGGCAAGCAAAAGGGAGGCCAGAATGGCCTTGTACAAGGAATCAAAAATCACACAGTTAAGTACTCTGGGTACGAAAAAAAAGTACGAAAAAAAATGTTTGTAATTCTCTTTGAAGTACAGATGTGATATCGACCAGAACGATAAATAAGGCACGCCGGCGCAAACAGCAAGGAAAACGGAGGCCAGAATGGCCTTGTACAAGGAATCAAAAATCACACCGTTAAGTACTCTATGGGTACGAAAAAAAGTACGAAAAAAAACGTTTGTAATTCTCTTTGAAGTACGATGTGATATCGACCGAACGATAAATAAGGCACGCCGGCGCAAACGGCAAGCAAAACGGAGGCCGAATGGCCTTGTACAAGGAATCAAAAATCACACCGTTAAGTACTCTATGGGTACAAAAAAAAGTACGAAAAAAAACGTTTGTAATTCTCTTTGAAGTATCTTGATGTGATATCGACCGAACGATAAATAAGGCACGCCGGCGCAAACGGCAAGCAAAACGGAGGCGAATGGCCTTGTACAAGGAATCAAAAATCACACCGTTAAGTACTCTATGGGTACAAAAAAAAAGTACGAAAAAAACGTTTGTAATTCTCTTTGAAGTACGATGTGATATCGACCGAACGATAAATAAGGCACGCCGGCGCAAACGGCAAGCAAAACGGAGGCGAAATGGCCTTGTACAAGGAATCAAAAATCACACCGTTAAGTACTCTATGGGTACAAAAAAAAGTACGAAAAAAAACGTTTGTAATTCTCTTTGAAGTACAGATGTGATATCGACCCGAACGATAAATAAGGCACGCCGGCGCAAACGGCAAGCAAAACGGAGGCCAGAATGGCCTTGTACAACGAATCAAAAATCACACCGTTAAGTACTCTATGGGTACAAAAAAAAGTACGAAAAAAACGTTTGTAATTCTCTTTGAAGTACGATGTGATATCGACCGAACGATAAATAAGGCACGCCGGCGCAAACGGCAAGCAAAACGGAGGCCGAATGGCCTTGTACAAGGAATCAAAAATCACACCGTTAAGTACTCTATGGGTACAAAAAAAAGTACGAAAAAAACATTTGTAATTCTCATTGAAGTACTGATGTGATATCGACCAGAACGATAAATAAGACACGCCGGCGCAAACCGCAAGCAAAACGGAGGCCAGAATGGCCTTGTACAAGGAATCAAAAATCACACCAATAAGTACTCTATGGGTACAATAAAAAGTATGAAAAAAATGTTTGTAATTCTCTTTGAAGTACGATGTGATATCGACCGAACGATAAATAAGGCACGCCGGCGCAAACGGCAAGCAAAACGGAGGCCGAAATGGCCTTGTACAAGGAATCAAAAATCACACCGTTAAGTACTCTATGGGTACAAAAAAAGTACGAAAAAAAACGTTTGTAATTCTCTTTGAAGTACGATGTGATATCGACCAGAACGATAAATAAGGCACGCCGGCGCAAACGGCAAGCAAAACGGAGGCTTGAATGGCCTTGTACAAGGAATCAAAAATCACACGTTAAGTACTCTATGGGTACGAAAAAAGTACGAAAAAAACGTTTGTAATTCTCTTTGAAGTACTGATGTGATATCGACCAGAACGATAAATAAGGCACGCCGGCGCAAACGGCAAGCAAAACGGAGGCTTGAATGGCCTTGTACAAGGAATCAAAAATCACACCGTTAAGTACTCCATGGGTACAAAAAAAGTACGAAAAAAAACGTTTGTAATTCTCTTTGAAGTACTGATGTGATATCGACCCGAACGATAAATAAGGCACGCCGGCGCAAACGGCAAGCAAAACGGAGGCCGAATGGCCTTGTACAAGGAATCAAAAATCACACCGTTAAGTACTCTATGGGTACAAAAAAAGTACGAAAAAAAACGTTTGTAATTCTCTTTGAAGTACGATGTGATATCGACCGAACGATAAATAAGGCACGCCGGCGCAAACGGCAAGCAAAACGGAGGCCGAATGGCCTTGTACAAGGAATCAAAAATCACACGTTAAGTACTCTATGGGTACAAAAAAAAGTACGAAAAAAACGTTTGTAATTCTCTTTGAAGTACGATGTGATATCGACCGAACGATAAATAAGGCACGCCGGCGCAAACGGCAAGCAAAACGGAGGCCGAATGGCCTTGTACAAGGAATCAAAAATCACACCGTTAAGTACTCTATGGGTACGAAAAAAAAAAAAAAAACGTTTGTAATTCTCTTTGAAGTACGATGTGATATCGACCGAACGATAAATAAGGCACGCCGGCGCAAACGGCAAGCAAAACGGAGGCCGAATGGCCTTGTACAAGGAATCAAAAATCACACCGTTAAGTACTCTATGGGTACGAAAAAAAGTACGAAAAAAACGTTTGTAATTCTCATTGAAGTACTGATGTGATATCGACCAGAACGATAAATAAGGCACGCCGGCGCAAATGGCAAGCAAAACGGGGGCTTGAATGGCCTTGTACAAGGAATCAAAAATCACACGGTTAAGTACTCTATGGGTACAAAAAAAATACGAAAAAAAACGTTTGTAATTCTCTCTGAAGTACTGATGAGATATCGACCCGAACGATAATTAAGGCACGCCGGCGCAAACGCCAAGCAAAACGGAGGCCAGAATGGCCTTGTACAAGGAATCAAAAATCACACCGTTAAGTACTCTATGGGTACAAAAAAAGTACGAAAAAAAACGTTTGTAATTCTCTTTGAAGTACGATGTGATATCGACCGAACGATAAATAAGGCACGCCGGCGCAAACGGCAAGCAAAACGGAGGCCGAGAATGGCCTTGTACAAGGAATCAAAAATCACACCGTTAAGTACTCTACTCTATGGGTACAAAAAAAGTACGAAAAAAAATGTTTGTAATTCTCTTTGAAGTACGATGTGATATCGACCGAACGATAAATAAGGCACGCCGGCGCAAACGGCAAGCAAAACGGAGGCCGAAATGGCCTTGTACAAGGAATCAAAAATCACACAGTTAAGTACTCTCTAGGTACGAAAAAAAGTACGAAAAAAAACGTTTGTAATTCTCTTTGAAGTACTGATGTGATATCGACCAAAACGATAAATAAGGCACGCCGGCGCAAACGGCAAGCAAAACGGAGGCAAGAATGGCCTTGTACAAGGAATCAAAAATCACACCGTTAAGTACTCTATGGGTACAAAAAAAAGTACGAAAAAAACGTTTGTAATTCTCTTTGAAGTACGATGTGATTTCGACCAGAACGATAAATAAGGCACGCCGGCGCAAACGGCAAGCAAAACGGAGGCCGAATGGCCTTGTACAAGGAATCAAAAATCACACGGTTAAGTACTCTATGGGTACGAAAAAAAGTACGAAAAAAACGTTTGTAATTCTCTTTGAAGTACGATGTGATATCGACCGAACGATAAATAAGGCACGCCGGCGCAAACGGCAAGCAAAACGGAGGCCGAATGGCCTTGTACAAGGAATCAAAAATCACACGTTAAGTACTCTATGGGTACGAAAAAAAAGTACGAAAAAAAACGTTTGTAATTCTCTTTGAAGTACGATGTGATATCGACCGAACGATAAATAAGGCACGCCGGCGCAAACGGCAAGCAAAACGGAGGCCAGAATGGCCTTGTACAAGGAATCAAAAATCACACCGTTAAGTACTCTATGGGTACAAAAAAAGTACGAAAAAACGTTTGTAATTCTCTTTGAAGTATTGATGTGATATCGACCAGAACGATAAATAAGGCACGCCGGCGCAAACGGCAAGCAAAACGGAGGCCAGAATGGCCTTGTACAAGGAATCAAAAATCACACCGTTAAGTACTCTATGGGTACAAAAAAAAGTACGAAAAAAAACGTTTGTAATTCTCTTTGAGTACTGATGTGATATCGACCGAACGATAAATAAGGCACGCCGGCGCAAACGGCAAGCAAAACGGAGGCGAATGGCCTTGTACAAGGAATCAAAAATCACACCGTTAAGTACTCTATGGGTACAAAAAAAAGTACGAAAAAAAACGTTTGTAATTCTCTTTGAAGTACTGATGTGATATCGACCGAACGATAAATAAGGCACGCCGGCGCAAACGGCAAGCAAAACGGAGGCCAGAATGGCCTTGTACAAGGAATCAAAAATCACACCATTAAGTACTCTATGGGTACAAAAAAAAGTACGAAAAAAACGTTTGTAATTCTCTTTGAAGTACGATGTGATATCGACCGAACGATAAATAAGGCACGCCGGCGCAAACGGCAAGCAAAACGGAGGCCGAATGGCCTTGTACAAGGAATCAAAAATCACACCGTTAAGTACTCTATGGGTACGAAAAAAAACGAAAAAAAACGTTGTAATTCTCTTTGAAGTACGATGTGATATCGACCAGAACGATAAATAAGGCACGCCGGCGCAAACGGCAAGCAAAACGGAGGCCAGAATGGCCTTGTACAAGGAATCAAAAATCACACCGTTAAGTACTTTATGGGTACAAAAAAAGTACGAAAAAAACGTTTGTAATTCTCTTTGAAGTACTGATGTGATATCGACCAGAACGATAAATAAGGCACGCCGGCGCAAACGGCAAGCAAAACGGAGGCCGAATGGCCTTGTACAAGGAATCAAAAATCACACCGTTAAGTACTCTATGGGTACAAAAAAAGTACGAAAAAAACGTTTGTAATTCTCTTTGAAGTACGTGTGATATCGACCGAACGATAAATAAGGCACGCCGGCGCAAACGGCAAGCAAAACGGAGGCGAATGGCCTTGTACAAGGAATCAAAAATCACACGGTTAAGTACTCTATGGGTACAAAAAAAGTACGAAAAAAAACGTTTGTAATTCTCTTTGAAGTACGATGTGATATCGACCGAACGATAAATAAGGCACGCCGGCGCAAACGGCAAGCAAAACGGAGGCCAGAATGGCCTTGTACAAGGAATCAAAAATCACACCGTTAAGTACTTTATGGGAACAAAAAAAAAGTACGGAAAAAAAAGTTTGCAATTCTCTTTGAAATACTGATGTGAAATCGACCGAACGATAAATAAGGCACGCCGGCGCAAACGGCAAGCAAAACGGAGGCCGAAATGGCCTTGTACAAGGAATCAAAAATCACACCGTTAAGTACTCTATGGGTACAAAAAAAAGTACGAAAAAAACGTTTGTAATTCTCTTTGAAATACGATGTGATATCGACCGAACGATAAATAAGGCACGCCGGCGCAAACGGCAAGCAAAACGGAGGCCGGAATGGCCTTGTACAAGGAATCAAAAATCACACTGTTAAGTACTCTATGGGTACAAAAAAAAGTACGAAAAAAACGTTTGTAATTCTCTTTGAAGTAATGATGTGATATCGACCAGAACGATAAATAAGGCACGCCGGCGCAAACGTCAAGCAAAACGGAGGCCAGAATGGCCTTGTACAAGGAATCAAAAATCACACCGTTAAGCACTCTATGGGTACAAAAAAAGTACGAAAAAAACGTTTGTAATCTCTTTGAAGTTTTGATGTGATATCAACCAGAACGATAAATAAGGCACGCCGGCGCAAACGGCAACCAAAACGGAGGCCAGAATGCCCTTGTAAATCAAAAATCACGCCGTTAAGTACTCTATGGGTACAAAAAAAAAGTATGAAAAAAACGTTTGTAATTCTCTTTGAAGTACAGTGTGATATCGACCGAACGATAAATAAGGCACGCCGGCGCAAACGGCAAGCAAAACGGAGGCCGAATGGCCTTGTACAAGGAATCAAAAATCACACCATTAAGTACTCTATGGGAACAAAAAAAGTACGAAAAAAACGTTTGTAATTCTCATTGAAGTACTGATGTGATATCGACCAGAACGATAAATAAGGCACGCCGGCGCAAACGGCAAGCAAAACGGAGGCTTGAATGGCCTTGTACGAGGAATCAAAAATCACACCATTAAGTACTCTATGGGAACAAAAAAAGTACGAAAAAAACGTTTGTAATTCTCTTTGAAACGATGTGATATCAACCCGAACGATAAATAAGGCACACCGGCGCAAACGCCAAGCAAAACGGAGGCCAGAATGGCTTTGTACAAGTAATCAAAAATCACACCATTAAGTACTCTATGGGAACAAAAAAAGTACGAAAAAAACGTTGGTAATTCTCATTGAAGTACTGATGTGATATCGACCAGAACGATAAATAAGGCACGCCGGCGCAAACGGCAAGCAAAACGGAGGCTTGAATGGCCTTGTACAAGGAATCAAAAATCACACCGTTAAGTACTCTATGGGTACAAAAAAGAGTACGAAAAAAACGTTTGTAATTCTCTTTGAAGTACTGATGTGATATCGACCAGAACGATAAATAAGGCACGCCGGCGCAAACGGCAAGCAAAACGGAGGCCGAATGGCCTTGTACAAGGAATCAAAAATCACACGTTAAGTACTCTATGGGTACAAAAAAAGTACGAAAAAAAACGTTTGTAATTCTCTTTGAAGTACGATGTGATATCGACCGAACGATAAATAAGGCACGCCGGCGCAAACGGCAAGCAAAACGGAGGCCGAGAATGGCCTTGTACAAGGAATCAAAAATCACACCGTTAAGTACTCTATGGGTACAAAAAAAAGTACGAAAAAAAACGTTTGTAATTCTCTTTACGAAAAAAACGTTTGTAATTCTCATTGAAGTGATGTGATATCGACCGAACGATAAATAAGGCACGCCGGCGCAAACGGCAAGCAAAACGGAGGCTTGAATGGCCTTGTACAAGGAATCAAAAATCACACGTTAAGTACTCTATGGGTACAAAAAAAGTACGAAAAAAAACGTTTGTAATTCTCTTTGAAGTACGATGTGATATCGACCGAACGATAAATAAGGCACGCCGGCGCAAACGGCAAGCAAAACGGAGGCCGAATGGCCTTGTACAAGGAATCAAAAATCACACCGTTAAGTACTCTATGGGTACAAAAAAAGTACGAAAAAAACGTTTGTAATTCTCTTTGAAGTACGATGTGATATCGACCGAACGATAAATAAGGCACGCCGGCGCAAACGGCAAGCAAAACGGAGGCCGAATGGCCTTGTACAAGGAATCAAAAATCACACCGTTAAGTACTCTATGGGTACAAAAAAAAGTACGAAAAAAACGTTTGTAATTCTCTTTGAAGTACGATGTGATATCGACCGAACGATAAATAAGGCACGCCGGCGCAAACGGCAAGCAAAACGGAGGCCGAATGGCCTTGTACAAGGAATCAAAAATCACACCGTTAAGTACTCTATGGGTACAAAAAAAAGTACGAAAAAAAACGTTTGTAATTCTCTTTGAAGAATTGATGATATCGACCGAACGATAAATAAGGCACGCCGGCGCAAACGGCAAGCAAAACGGAGGCCGAATGGCCTTGTACAAGGAATCAAAAATCACACGGTTAAGTACTCTATTGGGTACGAAAAAAAGTACGAAAAAAAACGTTTGTAATTCTCTTTGAAGTACGATGTGATATCGACCGAACGATAAATAAGGGACGCCGGCGCAAACGGCAAGCAAAACGGAGGCCAAATGGCCTTGTACAAGGAATCAAAAATCACACAGTTAAATACTCTATGGGTACAAAAAAAAGTACGAAAAAAACGTTTGTAATTCTCTTTGAAGTACGATGTGATATCGACCGAACGATAAATAAGGCACGCCGGCGCAAACGGCAAGCAAAACGGAGGCCGAATGGCCTTGTACAAGGAATCAAAAATCACACGTTAAGTACTCTATGGGTACAAAAAAAGTACGAAAAAAAAACGTTTGTAATTCTCTTTGAAGTACGATGTGATATCGACCGAACGATAAATAAGGCACGCCGGCGCAAACGGCAAGCAAAACGGAGGCCGAATGGCCTTGTACAAGGAATCAAAAATCACACGTTAAGTACTCTATGGGTACAAAAAAAAGTACAAAAAAAACGTTTGTAATTCTCTTTGAAGTACTGATGTGATATCGACCAGAACGATAAATAAGGCACGCCGGCGCAAACGGCAAGCAAAACGGAGGCCATAATGGCCTTGTACAAGGAATCAAAAATCACACCGTTAAGTACTCTATGGGTACAAAAAAAAGTACGAAAAAAAACGTTTGTAATTCTCTTTGAAGTATTGATGTGATATCGACCAGAACGATAAATAAGGCACGCCGGCGCAAACGGCAACCAAAACGGAAGCCAGAATGCCCTTGTAAATAAAAAATCACGCCGTTTAGTACTCTATGGGTACAAAAAAAAAGTATGAAAAAAACGTTTGTAATTCTCTTTGAAGTACTGATGTGATATCGACCAGAACGATACATAAGGCACGCTGGCGCAAACAGAAAGAAAAACGGAGGCCGAATGGCCTTGTACAAGGAAATCAAAAATCACACCGTTAAGTACTCTATGGGAACAAAAAAAAGTACGAAAAAAACGTTTGTAATTCTCATTGAAGTACTGATGTGATATCGACCCGAACGATAAATAAGGCACGCCGGCGCAAACGGCAAGCAAAACGGAGGCCAGAATGGCCTTGTACAAGGAATCAAAAATCACACCGTTAAGTACTCTGTGGGTACAAAAAAAGTACAAAAAAACGTTTGTAATTCTCTTTGAAGTGCGATGTGATATCGACCGAACGATAAATAAGGCACGCCGGCGCAAACGGCAAGCAAAACGGAGGCCGAATGGCCTTGTACAAGGAATCAAAAATCACACCGTTAAGTACTCTATGGGTACAAAAAAAGTACGAAAAAAAACGTTTGTAATTCTCTTTGAAGTACGATGTGATATCGACCGAACGATTAATAAGGCACGGCGGCGCAAACGGCAAGCAAAACGGAGGCCAGAATGGCGTTGTACAAGGAATCAAAAATCACACCGTTAAGTACTCTATGGGTACAAAAAAAAGTTCAAAAAAAACGTTTGTAATTCTCTTTGAAGTACTGATGTGATATCGACCAGAACGATAAATAAGGCACGCCGGCGCAAACGGCAAGCAAAACGGAGGCCATAATGGCCATGTACAAGGAATCAAAAATCACACCGTTAAGTACTCTATGGGTACAAAAAAAAGTACGAAAAAAAACGTTTGTAATTCTCTTTGAAGTATTGATGTGATATCGACCAGAACGATAAATAAGGCACGCCGGCGCAAACGGCAAGCAAAACGGAGCCGAGAATGGCCTTGTACAAGGAAAAAAATCACGCCGTTTAAGTACTCTATGGGTACAAAAAAAAGTATGAAAAAAACGTTTGTAATTCTCTTTGAAGTACCGATGTGATATCGACCGAACGATAAATAAGGCACGCCGGCGCAAACGGCAAGCAAAACGGAGGCCAGAATGCCTTTGTACCAGAAATAAAAAATCACACCGTTAAGTACTCTATGGGAACAAAAAAAAGTACGAAAAAAACGTTTGTAATTCTCATTGAAGTACTGATGAGATATCGACCCGAACGATAAATAAAGCACACCGGCGCAAACGCCAAGCAAAACGGAGGCCAGAATGGCCTTGTACAAGGAATCAAAAATCACACCGTTAAGTACTCTATGGGTACAAAAAAAAGTACAAAAAAACGTTTGTAATTCTCTTTGAAGTACTGATGTGATATCGACTAGAACGATAAATAAGGCACGCCGGCGCAAACGGCAAGCAAAACGGAGGCCAGAATGGCCTTGTACAAGGAATCAAAAATCACACCGTTAAGTACTTTATGGGTACAAAAAAAGTAAGAAAAAAACGTTTGTAATTCGCTTTGAAGTATTGATGTGATATCGACCAGAACGATAAATAAGGCACGCCGGCGCAAACAGCAACCAAAACAGAGGCCAGAATGGCCTTGTAAAAGGAATCAAAAATCACACCGTTAAGTACTCTATGGGTACAAAAAGAGTACGGAAAAAAAATGTTCGTAATTCTCTTTGAAGTACTGTTGTAATATCGACGAGAACGATAAATAAGGCACGCCGGTGCAAACGGCATGCAAAACGGAGGCCAGAATGGCCTCGTACAAGGAATCAAAAATCACACCGTTAAGTACTCGATGGGAACAAAAAAAAGTACGAAAAAAAAATATTTGCAATTCTCTTTGAAAATCTGATGTGATATCGACCAGAACGATAAATAAAACACGCCGGCACCAACGTCAAGCAAAACGGAGGCCATAATGGCCTCGTACAAGGAATCAAAAATCACACCGTTAAGTACTCTATTGGTACAAAAAAATGTATGAAAAAAACATTTGTAATTCTCTTTGAAGTACTGATGTGATATCGACCAAAACGATAAATAAGGCAGGCCGGCGCAAACGGCAAGCAAAACGGAGGCCAAAATGGCCTTGTACAAGTAATCAAAAATCACACCGTTAAGTACTCTATGCGTACAAAAAAAGTACGAAAAATACGTGTGTAATTCTCTTTGAAGTACTGATGTGATATCTACAGGAACGATAAATAAGGCACGCCGGTGCAAACGACATGCAAAGAGGAGGCCAGAATGGCCTTGTACAAGTAATCAAAAATTACACCGTTAAGTACTCTATGGGTACAAAAAAAAGTACAAAAAAAAGTTTGTAATTCTTTTTGAAGTACGATGTGATATCGACCAGATCGATAAATAAGGCACGCCGGAGCAAACGGCAAGCGAAACGGAGGCTAGAATGGCCTTGTACAAGGAATCAAAAATCACACCGTTAAGTACTCTATGGGTACAAAAAAAAGTACGAAAAAACGTTTGTAATTCTCATTGAAGTACGAAAAAAACGTTTGTAATTCTCATTGAAATACTGATGTGATATCGACCAGAACGATAAATAAGGCACGCCGGCGCAAACGGCAAGCAAAACGGAGGCTTGAATGGCCTCGTACAAGGAATCAAAAATCACACCGTTAAGTACTCTATGGGTACAAAAAAAGTACGAAAAAAACGTTTGTAATTCTCATTGAAGTACTGATTTGATATCGACCAGAATGATAAATAAGGCACGCCGGTGCAAACGGCAAGCAAAACGGAGGCCAGAATGGCCTTGTACAAGTAATCAAAAATCACACCGTAAAGTACTCTATGGGTACAAAAAAAAGTACGAAAAAAATGTTTGTAATTCTCATTGAAGTACTGATGAGATTTCGACCCGAACGATAATTAAGGCACACCGGCGCAAACGCCAAGCAAAAAGGAGGCCAGAATGGCCTTGTACAAGTAATCAAAAATCACACCGTTAAGTACTCTATGGGTACAAAAAGAAGTACAAAAAAAAGTTTGTAATTCTCTTTGAAGTACAGATGTGATATCGACCAGAACGATAATAAATAAGGCACGCCGGAGCAAACGGCAAGCGAAACGTAGGCTAGAATGGCCTTGTACAGGGAATCAAAAATCACACCGTTAAGTACTCTATGGGTACAAAAAAAGTACGAAAAAACGTTTGTAATTCTCATTGAAGTACGAAAAAAACGTTTGTAATTCTCATTGAAGTACTGATGTGATATCGACCAGAATGATAAATACGGCATGCCGGCGCAAACGGCAAGCAAAACGGAGGCTTGAATGGCCTCGTACAAGGAATCAAAAATCACACCGTTAAGTACTCTATGGGTACAAAAAAAGTACGAAGAAAACGTTTGTAATTCTCATTGAAGTACTGATTTGATATCGACCCGAACAATAATTAAGGCACACCGGCGCAAACGCCAAGCAAAAAGGAGGCCAGAATGGCCTTGTACAAGGAATCAAAAATCACACCGTTAAGTACTCTATGGGTACAAAAAAAAGTACGAAAAAAATGTTTGTAATTCTCTTTGAAGTATTGATCTGATATCGACCAGAACGATAAATAAGGCACGCCGGCGCAAATGGCAAGCAAAACGGAGGCCATAATGGCCTTGTACAAGGACTCAAAAATCACACCGTAAGTACTCTATGGGTACAAAAAAATGTTTGTAATTCTCTTTGAAGTACTGATGTGATATCGACCAGAACGATGAATAAGTACTCTGTGGGTACAAAAAACGTACGAAAAAAACATTTGTAATTCTCTTTGAAGTACTGATATGATATCGACCAGAACGATAAATAAGGCACGCCGGCACAAACGGCAAGCAAAACGGAGGCCAGAATGGCCTTGTACAAGGAATCAAAAATCACACCGTTAAGTACTCTATGGGTACAAAAAAAAGTACGAAAAAAATGTTTGTAATTCTCTTTGAAGTATTGATCTGATATCGACCAGAACGATAAATAAGGCACGCCGGCGCAAATGGCAAGCAAAACGGAGGCCAGAATGGCCTTGTACAAGGACTCAAAAATCACACCGTAAGTACTCTATGGGTACAAAAAAAATGTTTGTAATTCTCTTTGAAGTACTGATGTGATATCGACCAGAACGATGAATAAGTACTCTGTGGGTACAAAAAACGTACGAAAAAAACATTTGTAATTCTCTTTGAAGTACTGATATGATATCGACCAGAACGATAAATAAGGCACGCCGGCACAAACCGCAAGCAAAACGGAGGCCAGAATGGCCTTGTACAAGGAATCAAAAATCACACCGTTAAGTACTCTATGGGTACAAAAAAAAGTACGAAAAAATGTTTGTTATTCTGTTTGAAGTACTGATCTGATATCGACCAGAACGCTAAATAAGGGACGCCGGCGCAAACGGAAAGCAAAACAGAGGCAAGAATGGCCTTGTACAAGGAATCAAAAATCACACCGTTAAGTACTCTATGGGTACAAAAAAAGTTTGTAATTCTCTTTGAATTACTGATGTGATATCGACCAGAACGATAAATAAGGCCCACCGGCGCAAACGTCAAGCGAAACGGAGGCCAGAATGGCCTCGAACAAGGAATCAAAAATCACTCCGTTAAGTACTCTATTGGTACAAAAAAAGAACGAAAAAACGTTTGTAATTCTCTTTGAAGTACTGATGTGATATCGACCAGAACGATAAATAAGGCACGCCGGCGCAAACGGCAAGCAAAGCGGAGGCCAGAATGGCCTTGTACAAGGAATCGAAAATCACACCGTTAGGTACTCTATGGGTACAAAAAAAAGTACAAAAAAAACATTTGTAATTCGCCTTGAAGCACTGATGTGATATCGACCAGAACGATAAATAAGGCACGCCGGCGCAAACGGCAAGCAAAACGGAGGCCAGAATGGCCATGTACAAGGAATCAAAAATCACACCGTTAAGTACTCTATGGGTACAAAAAAAGTACGAAAAAAACATTTGTAATTCTCTTTGAAGTACTGATGTGATATCGACCAGAACGATAAATAAGGCACGCCGGTACAAACGGCAAGAAAAACGGAGGCCAGAATGGCCTTGTACAAGGAATCAAAAATCACACCGTTAAGTACACTATGGGTACAAAAAAAAGTACGAAAAAAACGATGGTAATTCCCTTTGAAGTACTGATGTGATATCGACCAGAACGATAAGTAAGGCACACCGGCACAAACGGCAAGCAAAACTGAGGCAAGAATGGCCTTGTACAAGGAATCAAAAATCACACCGTTAAGTACACTATGGGTACAAAAAAAACGTTTGTAATTCTCTTTGAAGTACTGATGTGATATCGACCAGAACGATAAATAAGGCCCACCGGCGCAAACGTCAAGCGACACGGAGGCCAGAATGGCCTCGTACAAGGAATCAAAAATCCCTCCGTTAAGTACTCTATTGGTACAAAAAAAGTACGAAAATACGTTGGTAATTCTCTTTGAAGTATTGATGTGATATCGACCAGAACGATAAAATAAGGCACGCCGGCACAAACGGCAAGCAAAACGGAGGCCAGAATGGCCTTGTACAGAGAATCAAAAATCACAGCGTTAAGTACTCTATGGGTACAAAAAATTATGAAAAAAACGTTGGTAATTCTCTTTCAAGTACTGATGTGATATCGACTAGAACGATAAGTAAGGCACGCCGGCACAAACGGCAAGCAAAACGGAGGCCAGAATGGCCTTGTACAAGGAATCAAAAATCACACCGTTAAGTACTCTATGTGTACAAAAAAGTACGAAAAAAAACGTTTGTAATTCTCTTTGAAGTACTGATGTGCTATCGACCAGAACGATTAATAAGGCACGGCGGGGCAAACGGCAAGCGAAACGGAGGCCAGAATGGCCTTTTACAAGGAATCAAAAATCACACCGTTAAGTACTCTTTGGGTACAAAAAAAAAGTACGAAAAAACGTTTATAAATCTCTTTGAAGTACTGATGTGATATCGACCAGAACGATAAATAAGGCACGCCGGCGCAAACGGCAAGCAAAACGGAGGCCACGTACAAGGAATCAAAAATCACACCGTTAAGTACTCTATGGGTACAAAAAAAAGTACGAAGAAAACATTTGTAATTCTCATTGAAGTACTGATGTGATATCGACCTGAACGATAAATAAGGCACGCCGGCGCAAACGGCAAGAAAAACGGAGTCCAGAATGGCCTCGTACAAGGAATGAAAAATCACACCGTTAAGTACTCTATGAGTACAAAAAAAAGTACGAAAAAAACGTTTGTAATTCATTGAAGTACTGATGTGATATAGACCAGAACGATAAATAAGGCACGCCGGTGCAATTGGCAAGCAAAACGGAGGCAAGAATGGCATTGTACAAGGAATCAAAAATCACACCGTTAAGTACTCTATGGGTACAAAAAAAGTACGAAAAAAACATTTGCAATTCGCTTGAAGAACGATGTGATATCGACCAGAACGATAAATAAGGCACGCCGGCGCAAAGGGCAAGCAAAACGGAGGCCAGAATGGCCTTGTACAAGAAATCAAAAATCACACCGTTAAGTACTCTATGGGTATAAAAAAAAAACGTTTGTAATTCTCTTTGAAGTACTTATGTCCTATCGACCAGAACGATTAATAAGGCACGGCGGCGCAAAAGGCAAGCGAAACGGAGGCCAGAATGGCCTTGTACAAGGAATCAAAAATCACACCGTTAAGTACTCTATGGGAACAAAAAAAAAGTACGAAAAGAAACATTTGTAATTCTCTTTGAAATACTGATGTGATATCGACCAGAACGATAAATAAGGCACGCCGGCGCAAACGTAAAGCAAAACGGAGGCCAGAATGGCCTCGTACAAGGTATCAAAAATCACACCGTTAAGTACTCTATTGGTACAAAAAAAGTGTGAAAAAAACGTTTGTAATTCTCTTTGAAGTACTGATGTGATATCGACCAGAACGATAAATAAGGCCCGCCGGCGCAAATGGCAAGCAAAACGGAGGCCAGAATGGCCTCGTACAAGGAATCAAAAATCACTCCGTTAAGTACTCTATTGGTAAAAAAAAGTACAAAAAAAACGTTTGTAATTCTCTTTGAAGTACTGATGTGATATCGACCAGAACGATAAAGAAGGCACGCCGGCGCAAACGGCAAGCAAAACGGAGGCCAGAATGGCCTTGTACAAGGAATCAAAAATCACACCGTTAAGTACTCTATGGGTACAAAAAAAAAATCGCAAAACTTGTTGGTAATTCTCTTTGAAGTACTGATGTGATATCGACCAGAACGATAAATAAAGCACGCCGGCGCAAATGGCAAGCAAAACGGAGGCCAGAATGGCCTTGTACAAGGAATCAAAAATCACACCGTTAAGTACTCTATGGGTACAAAAAAAGTACGAAAAAATGTTTGTTATACTCTTTGAAGTACTGATCTGATATCGACCAGAACGATAAATAAGGGACGCCGGCGCAAACGGAAAGCAAAACAGAGGCAAGAATGGCCTTGTACAAGGAATCAAAATTCACACCGTTAAATACTCTATGGGTACAAAAAAAAAGTACGAAAAAAAACCTTTGTAATTCTCTTTGAAGTACAGATGTGATATCGACCAGAACGATAAATAAGGCACGCCGGCGCAAACGGCAAGCAAAACAGAGGCCAGAATGGCCATGTACAAGGAATCAAAAATCACACCGTTAAGTACTCTATGGGTACAAAAAACGTACGAAAAAAACATTTGTAATTCTCTTTTAAGTACTGATGTGATATCGACCAGAACGATAAATAAGGCACGCCGGTACAAACGGCAAGAAAAACGGAGGCAGAATGGCCTTGTACAAGGAATCAAAAATCACACCGTTAAGTACACTATGGGTACAAAAAAAAGTACGAAAAAAACGATGGTAATTCCCTTTGAAGTACTGATGTGATATCGACCAGAACGATAAGTAAGGCACACCGGCGCAAACGGCAAGCAAAACTGAGGCAAGAATGGCCTTGTACAAGGAATCAAAAATCACACCGTTAAGTACACTATGGGTACAAAAAAAACGTTTGTAATTCTCGTTGAAGTACTGATGTGATATCGACCAGAACGATAAATAAGGCCCACCGGCGCAAACGTCAAGCGACACGGAGGCCAGAATGGCCTCGTACAAGGAATCAAAAATCACTCCGTTAAGTACTCTATTGGTACAAAAAAAGTACGAAAATACGTTTGTAATTCTCTTTGAAGTATTGATGTGATATCGACCAGAACGATAAAATAAGGCACGCCGGCACAAACGGCAAGCAAAACGGAGGCCAGAATGGCCTTGTACAGAGAATCAAAAATCACAGCGTTAAGTACTCTATGGGTACAAAAAAAGTATGAAAAAAACGTTGGTAATTCTCTTTCAAGTACTGATGTGATATCGACTAGAACGATAAGTAAGGCACGCCGGCACAAACGGCAAGCAAAACGGAGGCCAGAATGGCCTTGTACAAGGAATCAAAAATCACACCGTTAAGTACTCTATGTGTACAAAAAAGTACGAAAAAAAACGTTTGTAATTCTCTTTGAAGTACTGATGTGCTATCGACCGAACGATTAATAAGGCACGGCAGGGCAAACGGCAAGCGAAACGGAGGCCAGAATGGCCTTGTACAAGGAATCAAAAATCACACCGTTAAGTACTCTTTGGGTACAAAAAAAAAGTACGAAAAAACGTTTGTAAATCTCTTTGAAGTACTGATGTGATATCGACCAGAACGATAAATAAGGCACGCCGGCGCAAACGGCAAGCAAAACGGAGGCCACGTACAAGGAATCAAAAATCACACCGTTAAGTACTCTATGGGTACAAAAAAAAGTACGAAGAAAACATTTGTAATTCTCATTGAAGTACTGATGTGATATCGACCTGAACGATAAATAAGGCACGCCGGCGCAAACGGCAAGAAAAACGGAGTCCAGAATGGCCTCGTACAAGGAATGAAAAATCACACCGTTAAGTACTCTATGAGTACAAAAAAAAGTACGAAAAAAACGTTTGTAATTCATTGAAGTACTGATGTGATATAGACCAGAACGATAAATAAGGCACGCCGGTGCAATTGGCAAGCAAAACGGAGGCAAGAATGGCATTGTACAAGGAATCAAAAATCACACCGTTAAGTACTCTATGGGTACAAAAAAAGTACGAAAAAAGCATTTGCAATTCGCCTTGAAGAACTGATGTGATATCGACCAGAACGATAAATAAGGCATGCCGGCGCAAAGGGCAAGCAAAACGGAGGCCAGAATGGCCTTGTACAAGAAATCAAAAATCACACCGTTAAGTACTCTATGGGTATAAAAAAAAGTATAAAAAAAAAACGTTTGTAATTCTCTTTGAATTTCTTATGTCCTATCGACCAGAACGATTAATAAGGCACGGCGGCGCAAAAGGCAAGCGAAACGGAGGCCAGAATGGCCTTGTACAAGGAATCAAAAATCACACCGTTAAGTACTCTATGGGAACAAAAAAAAGTACGAAAAGAAACATTTGTAATTCTCTTTGAAATACTGATGTGATATCGACCAGAACGATAAATAAGGCACGCCGGCGCAAACGTAAAGCAAAACGGAGGCCAGAATGGCCTCGTACAAGGTATCAAAAATCACACTGTTAAGTACTCTATTGGTACAAAAAAAGTGTGAAAAAACGTTTGTAATTCTCTTTGAAGTACTGATGTGATATCGACCAGAACGATAAATAAGGCCCGCCGGCGCAAACGGCAAGCAAAACGGAGGCCAGAATGGCCTCGTACAAGGAATCAAAAATCACTCCGTTAAGTACTCTATTGTAAAAAAAAAGTACGAAAAAAACGTTTGTAATTCTCTTTGAAGTACTGATGTGATATCGACCAGAACGATAAAGAAGGCACGCCGGCGCAAAAGGCAAGCAAAACGGAGGCCAGAATGGCCTTGTACAAGGAATCAAAAATCACACAGTTAAGTACTCTATGGGTACAAAAAAAATCGAAAAAAATGTTGGTAATTCTCTTTGAAGTACTAATGTGATATCGACCAGAACGATAAATAAGGCACGCCGGCGCAAATGGCAAGCAAAACGGAGGCCAGAATGGCCTTGTACAAGGAATCAAAAATCACACCGTTAAGTACTCTATGGGTACAAAAAAAGTACGAAAAAATGTTTGTTATACTCTTTGAAGTACTGATCTGATATCGACCAGAACGATAAATAAGGGACGCCGGCGCAAACGGAAAGCAAAACAAAGGCAAGAATGGCCTTGTACAAGGAATCAAAATTCACACCGTTAAATACTCTATGGGTACAAAAAAAAGTACGAAAAAAAACCTTTGTAATTCTCTTTGAAGTACAGATGTGATATCGACCAGAACGATAAATAAGGCACGCCGGCGCAAACGGTAAGCTAAACGGAGGCCAGAATGGCCTTGTACAAGTAATCAAAAATCACATCGTTAAGTACTCTATGGGTACAAAAAAAGTACGAAAAAAAACGTTTGTAATTCTCTTTGAAGTACTGATGTGCTATTATAGACCAGATCGAATAATAAGGCACGGCGTCGCAAACGGCAAGCGAAACGGAGGCCAAAATGGCCTTGTTCAAGGAATCCAAAATCACACCGTTAAGTACTCTATGGGTACAAAAAAAAGTACGAAAAAACGTTTGTAATTCTCTTTGAAGTACTGATGTGATATCGACCAGAACGATAAATAGGGCATGCCGGCGCAAACGACAAGCAAAACGGAGGCCAGAATGGCCTTGTACAAAGAATCAAAAATCACACCGTTAAGTACTCTATGGGTACAAAAAAGAGTATGAAAAAAACGTTTGTAATTCTCTTTGAAGGACTGATGTGGTATCGACCAGAACGAAAAATAAGGCACGCCGGCGCAAACGGCAAGCAAAACGGAGGTTAGAATGGCCTTGTACAATGAATAAAAAATCACACCGTTAAGTACTCTATGGGTACAAAAAAAAGGACGAAAAAAAACGTTTGTAATTCTCTTGGAAGTAATGATGTGATATCGACCAGAACGATAAATAAGGCACGCCGGCGCAAACGGTAAGGAAAACGGAGGACAGAATGCCCTTGTACAAGGAATCAAAAATCACACCGTTAAGTACTCTATGGGTACAAAAAAAAAGTACTTAAAAAAACGTGTGTAATTCTATTTGAAGTACTGATGTGATATCGACCAGAACGTTAAATAAGGCACGCCGGCGCAAACGGCAAGCAAAACGAAGGCCAGACTGGCCTTGTACAAGGAATTAAAAATCACACCGTTAAGTACTCCGTGGGTTCAAAAAAAGTAGGAAAAAAACGTTTATAATTCTCTTTGAAGTACTGATGTGATATCGACAAAAACGATAAATAAGGCACGCCGGCACAAACGGCAAGCAAAACGGAGGCCAGAATGGCCTTGTACAAAGAATCAAAAATCACACCGTTAAGTACTCTATGGGTACAAAAAAAGTACGAAAAAAAACCTTTGTGATTCTCTTTGAAGTACAGATGTGATATCGATCAGAAAGATAAATAGATCATGCTGGCGCAAATAGAAAGAAAAACGGAGGCCAGAATGGCCTTGTACAAGGAATATAAAATCACACCGTTCAGTACTCTATTGGCACAAAAAAAAGTAAGAAAAAAACATTTGTAATTCTCTTTTAAGTGCAGGTGTGATATCGACCAGAACGATAAATTTGGCACGCCGGCGCAAACGGAATGAAAAACGGAGGCCTGAATGGCCTTGTACAAGGAATCAAAAATCACACCGTTAAGTACTCTATGGGTACAAAGAAAAGTATGGAAAAAAACGTGTGTAATTCTCTTTGAAGTACAGATGTGATATCGACCAGAACGATAAATAAGGCACGCCGGTGCAAATGGCCAGCAAAACGAATGCCAGAATGGCCTTATACAAGGAATCAAAAATCACACCGTTAAGTACTCCGTGGGTACGAAAAAAAGTAGAAAAAAAAACGTTTATAATTCTCTTTGAAGTACTGATGTGATATCGACCAGAAAGATAAATAAGGCACGCCGGCACAAACGGCAAGCAAAACGGAGGCCAGAATGGCCTTGTACAAAGAATTAAAAATCACACCGTTAAGTACTCTATGGGTACAAAAAAAGAACGAAAAAAAAACGTGTGTAATTCTTTTTGAAGTACTGATGTGATATCGACCAGAATGATAAATAAGACACGCCGGCGCAAACGGCAACCAAAACGGAGGCCAGAATGGCCTTGTACAAGGAATCAGAAATCACACCGTTAAGTACAAAAAAAAGTAGGAAAAAAAACTGATGCGAAACCGCCCGGAGGAAGGCTTCGGATCTAATGAATACTAAGGATCGTGGATTGAAGTATTTGGATAGTCCTCAACACAACCACAACCTGTGTGGAAGCACCTTGGAATAATAAGCTCCGCGACACAATCACAACCTGTGTGAAGGCACCTTGGAATAAAACCTCAACACTTACAAAACCTGTTTCTAAGCACCTTGGTATATGGATAACCACAAGGATTTCTCAAGTCCTTGATAATCCGAAATTTTGAATTCCCTTTCCAGAGAAACTCACACAACACTTTTCCAAGTGAAGAATAAAATATAATTTGATTAATGATTCAAAAGTTGAATTACAAGTTACAAGTAGTAAGCTATTTATAGGCTACAAGAATACATTTTAGGATGCAAGATATATGCTAGAAAAACACTTAAAATTCTAGATACATTCACTTCAAAATTCGTCCATGCAAGCCTTGTTCTAGGTTCATTGAATCTAGATTCAATGTATCTTGATTAATGCTTGCAAGTTTCCAAGTATTCTTTGTGCATGAACTTGATTCTTCCAAAAATTGTCTTCTTGACTTCTAGACAGGAATATGGCGCCACCATCTCTTCAAATTCAGCAAATACTTGTGATTTATTTAGGTAATATCACACAATATAATATATAGTAATATATAGTATAATACTTATATACATGCACTTGATTTCTTGTATTCTTGAACTTCAAAATGGCGCCACCTTTTATCCAAAATCAGCCATGTACTTGTCTTGTTGATTATTTAATATTGCATAATAATATATATATTAAGTAGTATAATAATAGCCAAAATGTTGGGCTTTTATTCAGCAAGCCCACAAGCAAATATAATGGATGTAATGGATCCACATTGTCAATTGGGCTAATTTATCCAAAACCTCGAGCCTCTTTTTGTGTTGCACTTGAGTTTTAGGCCCAGCCTGAAATATAAGAGGATCGTGAGAAGGACTTGGACTCAGATTCATATCATACCCTCCCGGTTGCGAAGGATTCGTCCTCGAAACAAAAGAATGTCGTATAGTTCAGAATCATGTGCCAATCTTGAATAAATCCAAAATATCACCAAATAAACACCTGGATCAAATATGAGTTGTATACACAACTTCAAATGAATTGCACGCTGATGTCGTGATCCCCGCTTCACTAAAGTGACGTGAAAAGTGTATCTTGGTTTGATATAAATGTTGACGATACTCGGTGTGTTAGAAATATAATCATAGCAATTCATGTTGCATTATCATCAACATACGCAGCAAAAGGATCATGAAAAGTATGCGCTGGTTTATGTTTGTTCTTCCATTTGTTTTGAAACCTTTATTTGCAAAAATACAGCCATACCCAATCTCCGGGGTCAAAGACCATCTCATTTTTGCCCTTGTTGGTTTGTTTCTCATAGCGAGCAGTTTGAGTCACCACATTTTGCCTTACTTTTGCGTGCAACTCATGGACCATCTCAGCTTTCTTTTCTCCCTCGAGATTTGTGAGCATTCCTGGGGAATGAGGAACAAGATCAATAGGAGTAATAAGATTAAAGCCATAAACAATCTCAATTGGTGAATGCAAAATAGCAGAATGAGTAGCACGATTATAAGCAAATTCAACATATGGTAAACAAGACTCCAAATTCTTTAAGTTCTTTTGCACCACGGTGCACAATAACTTTCCCAAAGTGCGATTAACAACTTCTGTTTGACCATCGGTCTGAGGATGATATGCGGTGGAACATAAAAGTGTAGTGCCTAAATGCTTCCATAGAACACGCCAGAAATGACTAATAAATTTTACATCACGATCACTCACATTCGACTTAGGCACACCATGTAAACGCATAATTTCTTTAAAGAATAGGTCAGTAATATGAAAGGCATTATTGGTCTTATTACACGCAACTTTGAAAAACGATCAACTACCACAAACATCGAATCTTTACCAGACCGAGAACAAGGCAAACCCAAAAGAAGTTCCATAGGGAGATCAACCCAAGGAAATGAGGATTTTGGGAGAGGAGTATACCGTCGAGATAATGCATCAGCCACTATGTTTTCTTTTCCCTTTTTGAATTTAATTACATAAGGATATGATTCAATGAATTTCATCCAACGGATATGACGTAAATGCAACTTAGATTTCCCTTTTAAATGTTTTAAGGACTCATGATCAGAATGGATGACAATCTCTCTAGGACGCAAATAAACACACAAGCATTGAACAAGTGCATACAACTCTTTGTCATAAGTAGCATAATTCAGATTTGCGCCTTTTAGTTTATCACCGTAATAAGCAATTGGACAACCTTTTTGTAGAAAAACACTGCCAATACCCAACCCCGATGCATCACACTCAATTTCAAACATTTTAGAAAAATCAGGCAAAGCAAGTATATGTGCTAAAATTAAATGAGATTTAAGAGTTTCGAATGCTTCCCTTTGAGTAGGTCTCCAATGAAATGGTGTCTTTTTCTTGATCAACTCATTTAAGGGGGCTGCAATGGTGCTGAAATTCCGGATAAAACATCGGTAAAAACTTGTTAGGCCATGACAACTTCGGACCTCCGTTGCACTTTTGGTTTCAGGATAATCAGCCGTTGTCTTCAACTTCCTTTGATCAACTTGGATATCTCGCCTACTTATAAAAAAACCAAGGAAGACAAAACTTTCCAAGAAAAAAGAGCATTTCTTAAGATTGTCAATCATGTGTGCTTTTCGAAGTGTTTCAAAAACAGCTTTTATGTGTGAAATTTGTGAATCCAGATCATGGTTATAGATTAAAATGTCATATAATACAAAGGTACAAACCATTCCTGAATAACACGCAAACATCAGAAATGACTTACCGGGGTCAAATAATATGCAAGTGCACATCTTCCAATGAATTTCACGTTGATAACGTGTTCCATGCTTTGTCAATGGAACATATGAAAAGTCTCTTGGTTGAATATATACATCAATGAACCTTGGAGTGGCAGTAACATAGCAATATAATTGGGAGCTAACAACATTATGCGCCACAAAAGGATCAACAAAAGTGTGCACCAGTTTTCCACCATTACCAACCAGAAATAGATCATCCCAATGCAAAATAAGGGCTGCGTTTGGTGAACCCAACAGCCTGGTAATTTTCTTATCACGTACCTGCAAAGAAGAGTTAATAAAACTGCAACAAGAATTGAGGTACATAACATCTTCTTTTGAATCACCCAAAAGAAACTCCTTGCATTCTTTCTTCTCAAGAAATTCCTCCAATATTTCTTGTTTATTATTCACAATTTTAGGAGTTTGTGTATCTTCAATCTCAACAATTCCGCATTTCAATTCATACTCCAGTTCCTCAAAATTAAACTTTTCTTCAACAATAACATTACAAGGCTAATTTACCAATGTTTTCACCACCTCAACATGCTGAGTAGGGTTCAACCTAAGATTAGGACATTCATACCCGCAATGTCCATATCCGGTACAAATATAACAATAGATAGAACTGGAAGTTCTCTTGGAGAATATTTCCTCTGTCTTCAGTACATTCTCACTTTCCTTCGTTCTCACTCCACCTTTTGGATGTTATTAATCTCTTTATTTTTCCTTTCAAAAAAAATCCCTTTATTTTTCTTTGCTACGAACTCTCGTATCTCATCACGAAATTGATTCTTCATATCCTCCATCTCATCCTTAAATTTCCGATTCAGTTCATCAAGTCGTTGTCCAACTTTCTCAAGTTGTCGGGAGTAAGCATTAACTTCTTTTCAAATTATTATTTCCAGCCATTCTTCCTCTCAAAGGTGTGCTTATTTAGCTCAATTAGAGAATCAATTCGGATTTCAAGTAATCAGCGATACTCGAGTTTCCCCAAATACCAAGAGTGAAGAATCAGGAATTTTTTTTAAGAGTTTTTGAAATTCCAAAGTGAACACAACAAAAAATTGTGAAGTATTTTAGAGAAGATATTGAAAGATGTAACACAAAAATTGTGAAGTGTGCAAAACGAAATTTTTTTTCTAACTTGTTGCTCGTACAGAACAGTATGCTCATGCGGAACGAATTATTTTTCAAATACACACGATTTACTTATGCACCCTCTTTTTTATTTTTAATATATATATATATATATATATATATATATATATATATATATATATATATATATATATATATATATATATATAATATATATAGATGCTCGTGTGAAATAAAGTGTTCTTCAAATACACACGATCATATGCATACTATGGTTCTTCGTATACATACGATAATATGCAACAGAGAATATTTTTTTTAAGAAGAAAGAAAATTGGATATAATACCGTCAATCCGCTGTTCTCTGATACCAACTGATGCGAAACCGCCCGGAGAAAGGCTTCGGATCTAATGAATACTAAGGATCGTGTATTGAAGTATTTGGATAGTCCTCAACACAACCACAACCTTGGAATAATAAGCTCCGTGACACAATCACAACCTGTGTGAAGGCACCTTGGAATAAAACCTCAACACTTAGAAAACCTGTTTCTAAGAAAGTATATGGATAACCACAAGGATTGCTCAAGTCCTTGATAATCTGAAATTTTGAATTCCCTCTCCAGAGAAACTCACACAACACTTTTCCAAGTGAAGAATAAAATATAATTTGATTAATGATTCAAAAGTTGAATTACAAGTTACAAGTAGTAGGCTATTTATAGGCTACAAGAATACATTTTAGGATGCAAGATATATGCTAGAAAAACACTTAAAATTCTAGATACATTCACTTCAAAAATCGTCCATGCAAGCCTTGTTCTAGGTTCATTGAATCTAGATTCAATGTATCTTGATTAATGCTAGCAAGTTTCCAAGTAATCATTGTGCATGAACTTGATTCTTCCAAAAATTGTCTTCTTGACTTCTAGACATGAATATGGCGCCACCATCTCTTCAAATTCAACAAATACTTGTGATTTATTTAGGTAATATCACACAATATAATATATAGTAATATATAGTATAATACTTATATACATGCACTTGATTTCTTGTATTCTTGAACTTCAAAATGGCGCCACCTTTTATCCAAAATCAGCCATGTACTTGTCTTGTGGATTATTTAATATTGCATAATAATATATATATTAAGTAGTATAATAATAGCCAAAATGTTGGGCTTTTATTCAGTAAGCCCACAAGCAAATATAATGGATGTAATGGATCCACATTGTCAATTGGGCTAATTTATCCAAAACCTCGAGCCTCTTTTTGTGTTGCAATTGAGTTTTAGGCCCAGCCTGAAATATAAGAGGATCGTGAAAAGGACTTGGACTCAGATTCATATCAAAAACTTTTATAATTCTTTTTGAAGTACTGATGTGATTTCGACCAGAACGATAAATAAGGCACGCCGGCACAAACGGCAAGCAAAACGGAGGCCGGAATGGCCTTGTAAAAGGAATCAAAAATCACACCGTTAAATACTCTATGGGTACAAAAAAAAAGTATGAAAAAAAACCTTTGTAATTCTCTTTGAAGTACAGATGTGATATCGACCAGAACGATAAATAAGTCACGCCGGTGCAAACGGAAAGAAAAACGGAGCCATAATGGCCTTGTACAAGGAATCAAAAATCACACCGTTGAGTACTCTATTGGTACCAAAAAAAGTACGAATAAAACATTTGTAATTCTCTTTGAAGTACAGATGTGATATCGACCAGAATGATAAATAAGGCACGCCGGTGCAAACGGCATGCAAAACGGAGGCTAGAATGGCCTTGTACAAGGAATCAAAAATCACACCGTTAAATACTCGATGGGTACAAAAAAAAGTACGAAAAAAAACCTTTGTAATTCTCTTTGAAGTACATATGTGATATCGACCAGAACGATAAATTAGGCACGCCAGCGCAAACGGAGAGAAAAACGGAGGCCAGAATGGCCTTGTACAAGGAATCAAAAATCATACCGTTGAGTACTCTATTGGTACAAAAAAAAAGTAAGAAAAAACATATGTAATTCTCATTGAAGTACAGACGTGATATCGACCAGAACGATAAATAAGGCACGCCGGTGCAAACGGCAAGCAAAACGGAGGCCAGAATGGCCTTGTACAAGGAATCAAAAATCACACCGTTAAGTACTCTATGGGTACAAAAAAAAGTATGAAAAAAACGTTTGTAATTCTCTTTGAAGTACTGATGTGATATCGACCAGAACGATAAATCAGGCACGCCAGCGCAAACGGCATGCAAAACGGAGGCCAGAATGGCCTTGTAAAAGGAATCAAAAATCACACCGTTAAGTACTCTATGGGTACAAAAAAGTAGGAAAAAAAATTTGTAATTCTCTTTGAAGTACAGATGTGATATCGACCAGAACGATAAATAGGGCATGCCGGCGCAAACGGCAAGCAAAACGAAAACCAGAATGGCCTTGTACAAGGAATCAAAAATCACACCGTTGAGTACTCTATTGGTACAAAAAAAAAGTACTGAGAAAACATTTGTAATTCTCTTTGAAGTACAGATATGATATCGACCAGAACGATAAATAAGGCACGCCGGTGCAAACGGTAAGCAAAACGGAGGCCAGAATGGCCTTGTACATGGAATCAAAAATCACACCGTTAAATACTCTATGGGTACAAAAAAAAGTACGATAAAAAACCTTTGTAATTCTCTTTGAAGTACAGGTGTGATATCGACCTGAACGATAAATAAGGCACGCCGGCGAAAACGGAAAGAAAAACGGAGGCCAGAATGGCCTTGTACAAGGAATCAAAAATCACACCGTTTAGTACTCTATTGAAATCACACCGTTGAGTACAATATTGGTACAAAAAAAAGTACGAAAAAACGTTTGTAATTCTCTTTGAAGTACGGATGTGATATCGACCAAAACGATAAATTAGGCACGCCGGCGCAAACGGCAAGCAAAACGGAGGCCAGAATGGCCTTGTACAAGGAATCAAAAATCACACCGTTAAGTACTCTATGGGTACAAAAAAAAGTACGAAAAAAACGTTTGTAATTCACTTTGAAGTACTGATGTAATATCGACCAGAACGATAAATAAGGCACGCCGGCGCAAACGGCAAGCAAAACAGAGGCCAGAATGGCCTTGTACAAGGAATCAAAAATCACACCGTTAAGTACTCTATGCGTACAAAAAATGTACGAAAAAACGTTTGTAATTCTCTTTGAAGTACTGATGTGATATCGACCAGAACGATAAATAAGGCACGCCGGCGCAAACGGCAAGCAAAACGGAGGCCAGAATGGCCTTGTACAGGAATCAAAAATCACACCCTTAAGTACTCTATGGGTACAAAAAAAAGTAGGAATTTCTTTTTGTAATTCTCTTTGAAGTACTGATGTGATATCGACCAGAACGATAAATAAGGCATGACGGCGCAAACGGCAAGCAAAACGAAAACCAGAATGGCCTTGTACAAGGAATCAAAAATCACACCGTTAATTACTGCGTGGGTACGAAAAAAGTAGGAAAAAAACATTTCTAATTATCTTTGAAGTACTAATGTGATATCTACCAGAACGATAAATAAGGCACGCCGGTGCAAACGGTAAGCATAACGGAGGCCAGAATGGCCTTGTACAAAGAATCAAAAATCACACAATTGAGTACTCTATGGGTACAAAAAAAAGTACGAAAAAAACGTTGGTAATTCCCTTTGAAGTACTGATGTGATATAGACTAGAACGATAAGTAAGGCACGCTGGCGGAGGCAAGCAAAACGGAGGCCATAATGTCCTTGTACAAGGAATCAAAAATCACACCGTTAAGTACTCTATGGGTACAAGAAAAGTACGAAAAAACGTTGGTAATTCTCTTTGAAGTACTGATGTGATATCGACCAGAACGATAAGTAAGGCACGCCGGCGCAAACGGCAAGCAAAACGGAGGCCAGAATGGCCTTGTACACGGAATCAAAAATCACACCGTTAAGTACTCTATGGGTACAAAAAAAGTACGAAAAAACGTTTGTAATTCTCTTTGAAGTACTGATGTGCTATCGACCAGAACGATTAATAAGGCACGGCGGCGCAAACGGCAAGCGAAACGGAGGCCAGAATGGCCTTGTACAAGGAATAAAAAATCACACCGTTAAGTACTCTATGGGTTCAAAGAAAAGTACGGAAAAAACGTGTGTAATTCTCCTTGAAGTAAAGACGTGATATCGACCATAACGATAAATAAGGCACGCCGGCGCAAACGGCAAGCAAAACGAAGGCCAGAATGGCCTTGTACAAGGAATCAAAAATCACACCGTTAAGTACTCCGTCGGTACGAAAAAAAGTAGAAATAAAAAACGTTTATAATTCTCTTTGAAGTAATGATGTGATATCGACCAGAACGATAAATAAGGCACGCCGGCACAAACGGCAAGCAAAACGGAGGCTAGAATGGGCTTGTACAAGGAATCAAAAATCACACCGTTAAGTACTCTATGGGTACAAAAAAAAAGAACGAAATAAAACGTGTGTAATTCTCTTTGAAGTACTGATGTGATATCGATCGGAACGATAAATAAGGCACGCCGGCGCAAACGGCAACCAAAAACGAAGGCCAGAATGGCCATGTACAAGGAATCAAAAATCACACCGTTAAGTACTCTGTGGATACAAAAAAAAGTTGGAAAAAAAACTTTTATAATTCTCTTCGAAGTACTCATGTGATTTCGACCAGAACGATAAATAAGGCACGCCGGCACAAACGGCAAGCAACACGGAGGCCAGAATGGCCTTGTACAAGAAATCAAAAATAACACCGTTAAATACACTATGGGTACAAACAAAAGTACGATATAAAACCTTCGTAATTCTCTTTGAAGTACATATGTGATATCGACCAGAACGATAAATAAGGCACGGCGGCGCAAACGGAAAGAAAAACGGAGGCCAGAATGGCCTTGTACAAGGAATAAAAAATCACACCGTTGAGTACTCTATGGGTACAAAAAAAGTACAAAAAAAACGTTTGTAATTCTCTTTGAAGTACTGATGTGATATCGACCAGAACGATAAATAAGGCACGCCGGCGCAAACGGCAAGCGAAACGGAGGCCAGAATGTCCTTGTACAAGGAATCAAAAATCACACCGTTAAGTACTCTATGGGTACAAAAAAAGTAGGAAAAAAAATATTTGTAATTCTCTTTGAAGTACTGATGTGATATCGACCAGAACGATAAATAAGGCATGCCGGCGCAAACGGCAAGCAAAACGAAAACCAGAATGGCCTTGTACAAGGAATCTAAAATCACACCGTTAAGTACTCCATGGGTACAAAAAAAGTAGGAAAAAAACATTTATAATTCTCTTTGAAGTACTGATGTGATATCGACCAGAACGATAAATAAGGCACGCATGCGCAAACGGCAAGGAAAACGGAGCCAGAATGGCCTTGTACAAAGAATCAAAAATCACACCGTTGAGTACTCTATGGGTACAAAAAAAGGACGAAAAAAACGTTGGTAATTCTCTTTGAAGTACTGATGTGATATCGACCAGAACGATAAGTAAGGCACGCCGGCGCAAATGGCAAGCAAAACGGAGGCCAGAATGGTCTTGTACAAGGAATAAAAAATCCCAGCGTTAAGTACTCTATGGGTACAAAAAAAGGACGAAAAAAAACGTTTGTAATTCTCTTTGAAGTATTGATGTGCTATCGACCAGAATGATAAGTAAGGCATGCCGGTGCAAACGGTAAGCAAAACGGAGGCTAGAATGGCCTTGTACAAGGAATCAAAAATCACACCGTTAAGTACTCTATGGGTACAAAAAAAGGACGAAAAAAACGTTGGTAATTCTCTTTGAAGTACTGATGTGATATCGACCAGAACGATAAGTAAGGCACGCCGGCGCAAATGGCAAGCAAAACGGAGGCCAGAATGGTCTTGTACAAGGAATCAAAAATCCCAGCGTTAAGTACTCTATGGGTACAAAAAAAGGACGAAAAAAAACGTTTGTAATTCTTTGAAGTATTGATGTGCTATCGACCAGAACGGTTAATAAGGCACGGCGGCGCAAACGGCAAGCGAAACGGAGGCCATAATGGCCTTGTACAAGGAATCAAAAATCACACCGTTAAGTACACTATAGGTACAAAAAAAAGTACGAAAAAACGTTTGTAATTCTCTTTGAAGTACTGATGTGATATCGACCAGAACGATAAATAAGGCACTCCGGCGCAAACGGCAAGCGAAACGGAGGCCAGAATGGCCTCGTGCAAGGAATCAAAAATCACACCGCTAAGTACCCTATGGGTACAATAAAAAGTACGAAAAAAACATTTGTAATTCTTATTGAAGTACTGATTTGATATCGACCCGAACGATAAATAAGGCACGCCGGCGAAAACGGCAAGCAAAAGGAGGCCAGAATGGCCTTGTACAAGTAATCAAAAATCACACCGTTAAGAACTCTATAGGTACAAAAAAAAGTATGAAAAAAAATGTTTGTAATTCTCTTTGAAGTACTGATGTGATATCGACACGAACGATAAATAAGGCACGCCGGCACAAACGGCAAGCAAAACGGAGGCAATAATGGCCATGTACAAGGAATCAAAAATCACACCGTTAAGTACTCTATGGGTACAAAAAAGTACGAAAAAAAATATTTGTATTTCTCTTTGAAGTACTGATGTGGTATCGACCAGAACGAAAAATAAGGCACGCCGGCGCAAACGGCAAGCCAAACGGAGGCCAGAATGGCCTTTTACAATGAATCAAAAATCACACCGTTAAGTACTATATGGGAACAAAAAAAAGTACGAAAAAAACATTTGTAAAGCTCTTTGAAGTAGTGATGTGATATCGACCAGAACGATAAATAAGTCATGCCGGCGCAAACGGAAAGGAAAACGGAGGCCAGAATGGCCTTGTACAAGGAATCAAAAATCACACCGTTAAGTACTCTATGGGTACAAAAAAAGTACTTAAAAAACGTGGGTAATTCTCTTTGAAGTACTGATGTGATATCGACCAGAACGTTAAATAAGGCACGCCGGCGCAAACGGCAAGCAAAACGATGGCCAGAATGGCCTTGTACAAGGAATCAAAAATCACACCGTTAAGTACTCCGTGGGTACAAAAAAAATAAGGAAAAAAACGTTTATAATTCTCTTTGAAGTACTGATGTGATATCGACCAGAACGATAAATAAGGCACGCCGGCACAAACGGCAAGAAAAACGGAGGCCAGAATGGCCTTGTACAAGGAATCAAAAATCACACCGTTAAGTACTCTATGGGTACAAAAAAAAGTACGAAAAAAAACCTTTGTAATTCTCTTTGAAGCACATATGTGATATCGACCAGAACGATAAATAAAGCACGCCGGCGCAAATGGGAAGAAAAATGGAGGCCAGAATGGCTTTGTACAAGGAATAAAAATCACACCGTTGAGTACTCTATTGGTACAAAAAAAAGTAAGAAAAAAAAATTAGTAATTCTCTTTGAAGTATAGATGTGATATCGACAAGAACGATAAATTAGGCACGCCGGCGCAAACGGAGGATGCCAGAATGGCCTAGTACAATGAATCAAAAATCACACCGTTAAGTACTCTATGGGTACAAAACAAAGTATGGAAAAAACGTGTGTAATTCTCTGTGAAGTACAGATGTGATATCGACCAGAAGGAAAAATAAGGCACGCCGGCACAAACGGCAAGCAAAACGGAGGCCAGAATGGCCTTGTACAAGGAATCAAAAATCACACCGTTAAGTACTCTATGGGTACAAAAAAAAGTACGAAAAAAAACCTTTGTAATTCTCTTCGAAGCACATATGTGATATCGACCAGAACGATAAATAAAGCACGCCGGCGCAAATGGAAAGAAAAATGGAGGCCAGAATGGCCTTGTACAAGGAATAAAAATCACACCGTTGAGTACTCTATTGGTACAAAAAAAAGTAAGAAAAAAAATTAGTAATTCTCTTCGAAGTATAGATGTGATATCGACAAGAACGATAAATTAGGCATGCCGGCGCAAACAGAGGAGGCCAGAATGGCCTAGTACAAGGAATCAAAAATCACACCGTTAAGTACTCTATGGGTACAAAAAAAAGTATGGAAAAAACGTGTGTAATTCTCTTTGAAGTACAGATGTGATATCGACCAGAACGAAAAATAAGGCACGCCGGCACAAACGGCTAGCAAAACGGAGGCCAGAATGGCCTTTTACAATGAATCAAAAATCACACCGTTAAGTACTTTATGGGTACAAAAAAAAGTACGAAAAAAAACATTTGTAATTCTCTTTGAAGTACTGATGTGATATCGACCAGAACGATAAATAAGTCATGCCGGCGCAAACGGCAAGGAAAACGGAGGCCAGAATGGCCTTGTACAAGGAATCAAAAATCACACTGTTAAGTACTCTATGGGTACAAAAAAAAGTACTTAAAAAAACGTGGGTAATTCTCTTTGAAGTACTGATGTGATATCGACCAGAACGTAAAATAAGGCACGCCGGCGCAAACGGCAAGCAAAACGAAGGCCAGAATGCCCTTGTACAAGGAATCAAAATCACACCGTTAAGTACTCCGTGGGTACAAAAAAAAAAAAAGGAATAAAACGTTTATAATTCTCTTTGAAGTACTGATGTGAAATTGACCAGAACGATAATTAAGGCACGCCGGCACAAACGGCAAGCAAAACGGAGGCCAGAATGGCCTTCTACAAGGAATCAAAAATCACACCGTTTAAGTACTGTATGTGTACAAAAAAAAAAGAACGAAAAAAACGTGTGTAATTCTCTTTGAAGTACTGATGTGATATCGACCAGAACGATAAATAAGGCACGCCGGCGCAAACGGCAAACAAAACGAAGGCTAGAATGGCCTTGTACAAGGAATCAAAAATCACACCGTTAAGTACTCCGTGGGTACAAAAAAAAGTAGGAAAAAAAACTTTTATAATTCTCTTTGAAGTACTGATGTGATTTCGACCAGAATGATAAATAAGGTACGCCGGCACAAACAGCAAGCAAAACGGAGGCCGGAATGGCCTTGTACCCAATCAAAAATCACACTGTTAAATACTCTATGTGTACAAAAAAAAGTACGAAAAAAAACCTTAGTAAATCTCTTTGAAGTAAAGATGTGATATTGACCAGAACGATAAATAAGGCACTCCGGCGCAAACGGAAAGAAAAACGGAGGCCATAATGGCCTTGTACAAGGAATCAAAAATCACACCGTTGAGTACTCTATGGGTACAAAAAAAAGAACGAAAAAAACATATGTAATTCCCTTTGAAGTACTGACGTGATATCGACCAGAACAATAAATAAGGCACGCCGGCGCAAACGGCAAACAAAACGAAGGCCAGAATGGCCTTGTACAAGGAATCAAAAATCACACCGTTAAGTACTCAGTGGGTACAAAAAAAAGTAGGAAAAAAAACTTTTATAATTCCCTTTGAAGTACTGATGTGATTTCGACCAGAACGATAAATAAGGCACGCCGGCACAAACAGCAAGCAAAACGGAGGCCGGAATGGCCTTGTACCCAATCAAAAATCACACTGTTAAATACTCTATGTGTACAAAAAAAAGTACTAAAAAAAACCTTTGTAAATCTCTTTGAAGTACATATGTGATATCGACCAGAACCATAAATAAGGCACTCCGGAGCAAATGGAAAGAAAAACGGAGGCCATAATGGCCTTGTACAAGGAATCAAAAATCACACCGTTGAGTACTCTATTGGTACAAAAAAAAGTACGAAAAAATCATTTGTAATTCTCTTTGAAGTACAGATGTGATATCGACCAGAACGATAAATAAGGCACGTCGGTGCAAACGGCAAGCAAAACGGAGGCCATAATGGCCTTGTACAAGGATTCAAAAATCACACCGTTAAATACTCTATGGGTACAAAAAAAAAGTACAAAAAAAAACCTTTGTAATTCTCTTTGAAGTACAGATGCGATATCGACCAGAACGATAAATAAGGCACGGCGGCGCAAACGGAAAGAAAAACGGAGGCCAGAATGGCCTAGTACAAGGAATCAAAAATCACACCGTTGAGTACTCTATTGGTACAAAAAAAAGTATGAAAAAATCATTTGTAATTCTCTTTGAAGTACAGATGTGATATCGACCAGAACGATAAATAAGGCACGTCGGTGCAAACGGCAAGCAAAACGGAGGCCATAATGGCCTTGTACAAGGATTCAAAAATCACACCGTTAAATACTCTATGGGTAGAAAAAAAAGTACAAAAAAAAACCTTTGTAATTCTCTTTGAAGTACAGATGCGATATCGACCAGAACGATAAATAAGGCACGGCGGCGCAAACGGAAAGAAAAACGGAGGCCAGAATGGCCTTGTACATGGAATCAAAAATCACATTGTTGAGTACTCTATTGAAATCACACCGTTGAGTACTCTATTGGTACAAAAAATAGTATGAAAAAAACGTTTGTAATTCTCTTTGAAGTACTGATGTGATATCGACCAGAAGGATAAATAAGGCACGCCGACGCAAACAGCCAGCAAAACGGAGGCCAGAATGTCCTGGTACAAGGAATCAAAAATCACACCGTTAGGTACTCTATGGGTACAAAAAAAAGTACGAAAAAAACGTTTGTAATTCTCTTTGAAGTACTGATGTGATATCGACCAGAACGATAAATAAGGCACGCCGGCGCAAACGGCAAGGAAAACGGAAGCGGAATGGCCTTGTACAAGGAATCAAAAATCACACCGTTAAGTACTCTATGGGTACAAAAAAAGTACGAAAAAAAAATGTTTGTAATTCTCTTTGAAGTACGATGTGATATCGACCAGAACGATAAATAAGGCACGCCGGCGCAAACGGCAAGGAAAACGGAGGCCAGAATGGCCTTGTACAAGGAATCAAAAATCACACCGTTAAGTACTCTATGGGTACAAAAAAAGTACTTAAAAAACGTGTGTAATTCTCTTTGAACTACTGATGTGATATCGACCAGAACGTTAAATAAGGCACGCCGGCGCAAACGGCAAGCAAAACGAAGGCCAGAATGGCCTTGTACAAGGAATCAAAAATCACACCGTTAAGTACTCCGTGGGTACAAAAAAAAGTAGGATAAAACGTTTATAATTCTCTTTGAAGTACTGATGTGATATCGACCAAAACGTTAAATAAGGCATGCCGGCACAAACGGCAAGCAAAAGGGAGGCTAGAACGGCCTTGTACAAGGAATCAAAAATCACACCGTTAAGTTCTCTATGGGTACAAAAAAAGTATGAAAAAAAACCTTTGTAATTCTCTTTGAAGTACAGATGTGATATCGACCAGAACGATAAATAAGGCAGCCGGCGCAAACGGAAAGAAAAACGGAGGCCAGAATGGCCTTGTACAAGGAATAAAAAATCACACCGTTTAGTACTCTATTGAAATCACACCGTTGAGTACTATATTGGTACAAAAAAAAGTACGAAAAAACGTTTGTAATTCTCTTTGAAGTATGGATGTGATATCGACCAGAACGATAAATAAGGCACGCCGGCGCAAACGGCAAGCAAAATGGAGGCGAGAATGGCCTTGTACAAGGAATCAAAAATCACACCGTTAAGTACTCTATGGGTACAAAAAAAAGTAAGAAAAAAACGTTTGTAATTCACTTTGAAGTACTGATGTAATATCGACCAGAACGATAAATAAGGCACGCCGGTGCAAACGGCAAGCAAAACGGAGGCCAGAATGGCCTTGTACAATGAATCAAAAATCACACCGTTAAGTACTCTATGGGAACAAAAAAAAAGTACGAAAAAAACGTTTGTAATTCTCTTTGAAGTACTGATGTGATATCGACCAGAACGATAAATAAGGCACGCCGGCGCAAACGGCAAGCAAAACGGTGGCCAGAATGGCCTTGTACAGGAATCAAAAATCACACCGTTAAGTACTCTATGGGTACAAAAAAAGTAGAAAAAAAAAATTTGTAATTCTCTTTGAAGTACTGATGTGATATCGACCAGAAGGATAAATAAGGCATTACGGCGCAAACGGCAAGCAAAACGAAAACTAGAATGGCCTTGTACAAGGAATCAAAAATCACACCGTTAATTACTCAGTGGGTACGAAAAAAGTAGGAAAAAAACATTTATAATTATCTTTGAAGTACTAATGTGATATCGACCAGAACGATAAATAAGGCACGCCGGCGCAAACGGCAAGGAAAACGGAGCCAGAATGGCCTTGTACAAGGAATCAAAAATCACACCGTTGAGTACTCTATGGATACAAAAAAAGTACGAAAAAAACATTTGTATTTCTCTTTGAAGTACATATGTGATATCTACCAGAACGATAAATAAGGCACGCCGGTGCAAACGGTAAGCAAAACGGAGGCCAGAATGGCCTTGTACAAAGAATCAAAAATCACACTGTTAAGTAATCTATGGGTACAAAAAAAGTACGAAAAAAACGTTGGTAATTCCCTTTAGAGTACTGATGTGATATCGACCAGAACGATAAGTAAGGCACGCCGGCGGAAACGGCAAACAAAACGGAGGCCAGAATGGCCTTGTACAAGGAATCAAAAATCATACCGTTAAGTACTCTATGGGTACAAAAAAATACGAAAAAAACCTTGGTAATTCTCTTTGAAGTACTGATGTGATATCGACCAGAACGATAAGTAAGGCACGCCGGCGCAAACGGCAAGCAAAACGGAGGCCAGAATGGCCTTGTACAAAGAATCAAAAATCACACCGTTAAGTACTCTATGGGTACAAAGAAAAGTACGGAAAAAACGTTTGTAATTCTCTTTGAAGTAAAGATGTGATATCGACCAGAACGATTAATAAGGCATGGCGGCACAAACGGCAAGCAAAACGAAGGCCAGAATGGCCTTGTACAAGGAATCAAAAATCACACCGTTAAGTACTCCGTGGGTACGAAAAAAATTAGAAATAAACAACGTTTATAAGTCTCTTTGAAGTAATGATGTGATATCGACCAGAATGATAAATAAGGCACGCCGGCACAAACGGCAAGCAAAACGGAGGCTAGAATGGGCTTGTACAAGGAATCAAAAATAACACCGTTAAGTACTCTATGGGTACAATAAAAAGAACGAAAAAAAACGCGTGTAATTCTCTTTGAAGTACTGATGTGATATCGACCAGAACGATAAATAAGGCACGCCGGTGCAAACGGCAACCAAAACGAAGGCCAGAATGGCCTTGTACAAGGAATCAAAAATCACACCGTTAAGTACTCCGTGGGTACAAAAAAAAGTAGGAATTTTTTTAAATAATTCTCTTTGATGTACTGATGTGATTTCGACCAGAACGATAAATAAGGCACGCCGGCACAAACGGCAAGCAAAACGGAGGCCAGAATGACCTTGTACAAGAAATCAAAAATAACACCGTTAACTACACTATGGGTACAAAAAAAAGTACGAAAAAAAACCTTCGTAATTCTCTTTGAAGTACATATGTGATATCGACCAGAACGATAAATAAGGCACGGCGGCGCAAACGGAAAGAAAAACGGAGGACAGAATGGCCTTGTACAAGGAATCAAAAATCACACCGTTGAGTACTCAATGGGTACAAAAAAGGTAAGAAAAAAACATTTGTAATTCTCTTTGAAGTACAGATGTGATATCGACCAGAATGATAAATAAGGCACGCCAGTGCAAACGGCAAGCAAAACTGAGGCCAGAATGGCTTTGTACTAGGAATCAAAAATCACACCGTTAAGTACTCTATGGGTACAAAAAAAGTACGAAAAAACGTTTGTAATTCTCTTTGAAGTACTGATGTGATATCGACCAGAACGATAAATAAGGCACGCCGGCGCAAACGGCAAGCAAAACGGAGGCCAGAATGGCCTTGTACAAGTAATCAAAAATCACACCGTTAAGTACTCTTTGGGTACAAAAAAACGACGAAAAAAACTTTTGTAATTCTCTTTGAAGTATTGATGTGCTATCGACCAGAACGATTAATAAGGCACGGCGGCGCAAACGGCAAGCGAAACGGAGGCCAGAATGGCCTTGTACAAGGAATCAAAAATCACACCGTTAAGTACTCTATGGGTACAAAAAAAAAGTAAGAAAAAAACGTTTGTAAATCTCTTTGAAGTACTGATGTGATATTTACCAGAACGATAAATAAGGCACGCCGGCGCAAAAGGCAAGCAAAACGGAGGCCAGAATGGCCTTGTACAAGGAATCAAAAATCACACCGTTAAGTACTCTATGGGTACAAAAAAAAGTAGGAAAAAAAATATTTGTAATTCTCTTTGAAGTACTGATGTGATATCGACCAGAACGATAAATAAGGCATGCCGGCGCAAACGGCAAGCAAAACGAAAACCAGAATGGCCTTGTACAAGGAATCAAAAATCACACCGTTAAGTACTCCGTGGGTACAAAGAAAAGTAGGAAAAAAACATTTATAATTCTCTTTGAAGTACTGATGTGATATCGACCAGAACGATAAATAAGGCACGCCGGCGCAAAAAAAGTATGAAAAAAACATTTTTAATTCTCTTTGAAGTACAGATATGATATCGACCAGAACGATAAATAAGGCATGCCGGTGCAAACGGTAAGCAAAACGGAGGCCAGAATGGCCTTGTACAAGGAATCAAAAATCACACCGTTAAGTACTCTATGGGTACAAAAAAACGACGAAAAAAACGTGTGTAATTCTCTTTGAAGTACTGATGTGATATCGACCAGAACGATAAATAAGGCACGCCGGTGCAAACGGCACCCAAAACGAAGGCCAGAATGGCCTTGTACAAGGAATCTAAAATCACACCGTTAAGTACTCCGTGGGTACAAAAAAAGTAGGAAAAAAAAACTTTTATAATTCTCTTTGAAGTACTGATGTGATTTCGACCAGAACGATAAATAAGCCACGCCGGCACAAACGGCAAGCAAAACGGAGGCCAGAATAGCCTTGTACAAGAAATCAAAAATAACACCGTTAAATACACTATGGGTACAAAAAAAAGTACGAAGAAAAACCTTCGTAATTCTCTTTGAAGTACAGATGTGATATCGACCAGAACGATAAATAAGGCACGGCGGCGCAAACGGAAAGAAAAACGGAGGCCAGAATGGCCTTGTACAAGCAATCAAAAATCACACCGTTGAGTACTCAATGGGTACAAAAAAAGTACGAAAAAAACATTTGTAATTCTCTTTGAAGTACAGATGTGATATCGACCAGAACGATAAATAAGGCACGCCGGTGCAAACGGCAAGCAAAACGGAGGCCATAATGGCTTTGTACAAGGAATCAAAAATCACACCGTTAAGTACTCTATGGGTACAAAAAAAGTACGAAAAAAACGTTTGTAATTCTCTTTGAAGTACTGATGTGATATCGACCAGAACGATAAATAAGGCACGCCGGCGCAAACGGCAAGCAAAACGGAGGCCAGAATGGCCTTGTACAAGTAATCAAAAATCACACCGTTAAGTACTCTATGGGTACAAAAAAAAGAACGAAAAAACGTTTGTAAATCTCTTTGAAGTACTGATGTGATATCGACCAGAACGATAAATAAGGCACGCCGGCGCAAACGGCAAGCAAAACGGAGGCCAGAATGGCCTTGTACAAGGAATCAAAAATCACCCCGTTAAGTACTCTATGGGTACAAAAAAAAGTAGGAAAAAAATATTTGTAATTCTCTTTGAAGTACTGATGTGATATCGACCAGAACGATAAATATGGCATGCCGGCGCAAACGGCAAGCAAAACGAAAACCAGAATGGCCTTGTACAAGGAATCAAAAATCACACCGTTAAGTACTCCGTGGGTACAAAGAAAAGTAGGAAAAAAACATTTATAATTCTCTTTGAAGTACTGATGTGATATCGACCAGAATGATAAATAAGGCACGCCGGCGCAAAAAAAGTACGAAAAAAACATTTTTAATTCTCTTTGAAGTACAGATGTGATATCGACCAGAACGATAAATAAGGCATGCCGGTGCAAACGGTAAGCAAAACGGAGGCCAGAATGGCCTTGTACAAGGAATCAAAAATCACACCGTTAAGTACTCTATGGGTACAAAAAAACGACGAAAAAAACGTTTGTAATTCTCTTTGAAGTATTGATGTGCTATCGACCAGAACGATTAATAAGGCACGGCGGCGCAAACGGCAAGCGAAACGGAGGCCAGAATGGCCTTGTACAAGGAATCAAAAATCACACCGTTAAGTACTCTATGGGTACAAAAAAAAGTACGAAAAAAACGTTTGTAATTCTCTTTGAAGTATTGATGTGATATCGACCAGAAAGATAAATAAGGCACTCCGGCGCAAACGGCAAGCAAAACGGAGGCCAGAATGGCCTCGTGCAAGGAATCAAAAATCACACCGCTAAGTACTCTATGGGTACAAAAAAAAGTACGAAACAAAACGTTTGTAATTCTTTTTGAAGTACTGATGTGATGTCGACCCGAACGATAAATAAGGCACGCCGGCGCAAACGGCAAGCAAACGGAGGCCATAATGCCCTTGTACAAGGAATCAAAAATCACACTGTTAAGTACTCTATGGGTACAAAAAAAAGTACGAAAAAAAACATTTGTAATTCTCTTTGAAGTACTGATGTGGTATCGACCAGAACGAAAAATAAGGCACGCCGGCGCAAACGGCAAGCAAAACGGAGGCCATAATGGCCTTTTACAATGAATCAAAAATCACACCGTTAAGTACTCTATGGGTACAAAAAAAAGTACGAAAAAAACGTTTGTAAAGCTCTTTGAAGTACTGGTGTGATATCGACCAGAACGATAAATAAGTCATGCCGGCGCAAACGGAAAGGAAAACGGAGGCCAGATGATGTAGCCCAATTCAAGAGGAAGATTGAGTCTTTTATTTAGTCTTTTAATTAGTCTTTTATTATCCCACATTGGTTAATTGTCTTTTATATTTATTATTATTTTTAATTATTGTTATTTTGTCCCACATTGCTAAAATGGCAATTGGACTTGGAGTCTGTAGCCTATATAAGGCATTTCCTTGTATTTGAATACGTAGCTTATTATTGGATCCAAAAACTATTTTGGTTGAAATTCAGAGATTGAATTTTCATCATAAGAAACTTTTAGAGATTGGGTTTCTTTCAAGAAGTTTTCAGAGATTGGACTTCTTTCGATTATCCTGAAACGGGGTAATTGGTTGGTGTTCCTGAGATGGGATTACCGTAGTAAATATTCTGAGATGGAGTATTTACATATCCATTTGTTATTTTCGTTATATATATATTCAAAAAGCCATAAAAATATACTTTTCATTGCTGAATCGTTTGTTGTGCTTTAATCAACGATCCTACGAGATTCGGTTTGTATCAAGTGGTATCAAACGATTCAGCACTTGAAAGAAACCCAATCTCTGAAAGTTTCTTATGATGAAAATTCAATCTCTGAATTTCAACCAAAATAGTTTTTTGATCCAATAATAAGCTACCTATTCAAATACAAGGAAATGCCTTATATAGGCTACAGACTCCAAGTCCAATTGCCATTTTATCAATGTGGGACAAAATAACAATAATTAAAAATAATAATAAATATAAAAGACAATTAACCAATGTGGGATAATAAAAGACTAATTAAAAGACTAAATAAAAGACTCAATCTTCCTCTTGAATTGGGCTACATCAGTTTACCAGTTTTTGTATATAATTGTAGTAGAGTTCACTCAAAACGGAGGTTTACAACTTTTGTATATAATTGTATAGTAGAGTTTACTCAAAACGGGGTTTTACAACTTTTTGTATATAATTGTATAGTAGAGTTATTCAAAATGGGGTTTTACAACTTTTTGTATATCATTGTATTAGAGTTTACGGAAACCGGGGGTTAACAAATTTTTGTATATAATTATAGTAGAGTTCACTCAAAATGGAGGTTTACAACTTTTTGTATATAATTGTATAGTAGAGTTTACTCAAAAGGAGGTTTACAACTTTTTGTATATTATAGTATTAGAGTTCACACAAAACGGGGGTTTACAACTTTTTGTATATAATTATAGTAGAGTTCACTCAAAACGGAGGTTTACAACTTTTTGTATATATTTATATAGCAGAGTTTACTCAAAATGGTGGTTTACAACGTTTTGTATATGATTGTATAGTAGAGTTTACTCAAAACGGGGGTTTACAACTTTTTGTATATAATAGTAGTTCACTCAAAACGAAGGTTTATAACTTTTTGTATATAATTATAGTGGATTTTACTCAAAACGGGGGGTTACAACTTTTTGTAAATAATTGTATAGTGGAGTTTACCCAAAACGGGGGTTTACATATTTTTGTATATAATTGTATTGTAGATTTTACTCAAAACGGTGGTTTACAACTTTTTGTATATAATTGTATAGTAGAGTTTTCTCAAAATTGGGGGTTTACAACTTTTTGTATATTATTGTATTAGAGTTTACTCAAAACGGGGGTTACTACTTTTTGTAAATAATTGTATAGTAGAGTTTACTCAAAACGGGGGTTTACAACTTTTTGTATATTATTGTATAAGAGTTTACTCAAAATGGGGGTTTACAACTTTTTGTACAATAAAACGGGGGTTTACAACTTTTTGTATATAATTGTATAGTAGAGTTCACTCAAAACGGAGGTTTACAACTTTTTGTATATATATATATAGTAGAGTTCACTCAAAACGGAGGTTCACAACTTTTTGTATATATTTGTATAGTAGAGTTTAGTCAAAAGGAGGTTTACAACTTTTTGTATATTATAGTATTAGACTTCACTCAAAATGGGGGTTTACAACTTTTTGTATATAATTAAAGTAGAGTTCACTCAAAACGGAGGTTTACAAGGTGTTGGATCGATATAGCGCAATGGAGGTTAAACACTCTAATTGTATAGTAGAGTTTACTCAAAAGGGGGTTTACAACTGAATAGAGTGTTAACCGTTTTTAAAAATTCTTTTTCGATATACAAACACAAGTACTAAGCAACTAAGTGCGGAAGCTAACTTAGTCGATTATTCGCTTGTGTTATAAAAACCTATGTGATCAAAAGTGATGATTGAATTTATGTGATCAAGACAAGCATAACTACTATTACTTATGACAAGATACAGGTTGTGCAAATTGATCAACACAGAAGGTTGATTTAATCAAACAGCAGAATTAATCTGACTTTTTGCAAGATATGTTGAAATGATCAAAACAAGTTGCTGGCAAATAATTGGCTAACTTAATTGAACAACCAGCAAGCAGGTTAACATGTTTGCTTAAGTGATCAACTAATATTCAAGTGCTGATGATAAGTATCAAGGTGATGTCAAAATAAAAAATATGTTTGTACAATATTAGAATGCACAACAGATCAATTTCAAAAACAGTTAACAAAGGGGTGAACCGAAAGCTGTAGAATTGATAAGGCAAATACAGTTTCGCAAATCAACACAAAACAAGTCCAGATTAATCAATAGATGTTCAAAAACAGATTGCAACTATAAACAGATGTTACAAGCTTTAATAAGCAGTCGGATAATCAAATACACAGAATTATAGAGCCAAAGAAAACACTAGGCTGACTAATCAGTAGTACCACAAGGTGATGATCCAGTTAGGAGAGGTCTAGGTCTGATCATCAGAACTGTGTTACTAAACTGATCACACAAACTGTCAGCAGCTCAAAAAAAACAGTTCCAAACTCGTACGACAACTTCTCGAGGATCAGCAATATATATTCAAGGCTTCAGCTATGAAGATGATCAAGCAATACTTGAGGATATATACTCAGCCCAGAACTCAGCAAGATCAAAATGTGCTTGTAGCAGGTTCAACAAAAATGCAAGTGTAGAGTGTGCCAACAGATATAGCAGATTATCAAGGATAATATATCAGGGTAGGTGCACAGAAAGGCAGACTTAACACTGGGCTGTCTACTAACAAATTCAACAAAATACAGTCAGCAAAAATGCAGGACAGCAAGCATACATCAGCAGCAAAAGCTGTATTCAGATTTAGCAATGTAGATGCACAGAACAGCAGGTTTGAGAACAGATAATCAGATGCACAACAAAGGGGCAGATTATGCGCACTATAGATATAGCAAAAATGTAAGCAAGGGTCAGAAATTCAGAGTTCTAGTCACAAGGATCAGTCACTGAATTTCTTAACAGATTAATGGGGATTTTATGAACAAAAAGGTCAACACCAAGGTTTGTCAGTCAAACCAAAAGTGTACAGATTCCAAGTGTGCAGTCTGTTCAGGTCTTATTCACAAGACTCTAACAGAGAACAGATCCTGAACACTTGATTAAAGCACTTCTTGGTTTTCTGATAAACTTTGGAACAGCTAGAGTCAAGTTTTTCAGTGAGGAGTTCAATCCACAGCTTAGTGAGAAATCAGTGATGAAACCTTGCACAAAGGCAGTGGCTTGGCTTATTAAACCAATCACAATGGCAGCACTGACTTTCTGACAGATTAGTGGATTACACACAGAACTGAGAAACTTTTCTAGCACAGACTCAGTCAAACAACACACAGCAATAAAGCAAACAGTTATTCTAAGTACACAACTAAGAAAACTGTAAAACAGGTAATCACAGTGACCAATTTGGAGAGACTACAACAACGACGTTCTGCTCTTCTGTATGCCACAGAAAGCATGAACTTGTATCTCCTCCGGTTCTTGACTCAATAATGACTTACCAACACTAAGGGACTGACCACACTTTTCAAACAGACAAAGACTAGACTTTTTTTTGAGAGAAAATGTGGGATTGCTTGTGTTTTCAACTGGTGCAATCCATGATAGTATGACTGGCTATTTATAGCCCTTGAGGTATGATTCAAACCTCAAAGGATAGTGTGAACACATCAAAAGAAAATCTTAAGAAATCCGAGGCAATTACTAAGGTAATTATTGATCGGTGGTTTAAATGAACTAATGTTCGACTCAACCATAAACACGAGCTCGAGTCCGAAACCGAAAGGGACATGGTTTAATCAACACATCATTGAGGTGTTACCTCTCAGTCAAAAATTCAGCTTACAAAACCGTGATTAAACCAATGCATCATGGGGTGTAAACCCTCAGCTTTAAGACCGGTAATTTAATATAATAAACTGACAGACCGATATCACTGGTTCAACCAATCTAGGGACAGGACTTCATTCATTCAGAAAATCAGGGTCATTACTTCCCTGGTTTTCTTGACCTAGAAGAGGATACAAAAGAACAAATCAGCACAGAATCCGAATCATATCAGTGTAATAAATGATATAATCGATATTAACGAGAGATGGATAGAAACTTCCCTGAAATGAATCTCTCAAATTGATCACGAGGGCAAAAGGTTCCGTCTTTAGCACCGACTTCACGTTGAAAACGTGTTTCAGTGGTACAATTCTGCACAACAACGCAACGGCACAAAATCAGGGCAGCAATCAACTTCGTATCAGAATAATAAATGATAAGAAACAATTTAACAGAAACGAATTCACCTTCTAAAGAGCGTTGACTGCGTATCTTCAAAAATCAGAGCTTGTATCAACATCGTAGAAATGAAAGGTCAAACTTTTTATAATCCAACCTTCACAAAACACAATAGGCAAGAAATCAAGCAGCTTTCCGTTCCAAAATCAGAGTAATAAATGATGCAATCGATATTAACACAAAGACAAAAACTTCCCTGAAGAGGATGCCGGAAAACCAGGGATTTGAGTTCGATTTAGAGCATCAGAAACGCCATGCCGTCAAGGGTATAGAGGCTGCGAATCCACTGCGTAAATGCCTCAGATTACGCCTTCCATAATCAAAGATGATTCGGTTGCAATAAGGGGAAATCCAATCGTATCAAGACGATTATAGAAAGAGCGAAAAAGATTCAATTGCACAGTAACAAGAACAGATACTGTAATCAAAGTTGAGAAATGAAGAGATGTCTTCCATGGAAATGGAAGGTCAGACGGGAAACGGCTGGGAAAAGGTTTCTAGAAAAGTTCGGTCCAAATGACCGAAGTCGGGTAGGTTAGATTAGAATATTGGATATTGGGAAAAGATTTTTGGGCTCAGACTTTTTCTAAAATCGGACTGGACTATAATAATTATATCATCAGGCTTGAAAGAAAAATAATAAAGTCCAGTAGCATGTAGTGATAATTAATTAAATTAATTAATTAGATTACTAACCAATTAAATTGGTAAAATAACTAATTAATTATTTAGATATCTGCAAAAATAATATAAACACAAGAAATGCCATATGATGTAAACCGTATGTTTCATGGCTATGTTAGAGTGACATAAGATGATATAATTAATAAGATGTAAGTCACACAGCAACATATATTATCAGATATTAAATATAATTCAAATTACTAAAATATTTATATAAAAGCTTTAAACAAAGGAGACGTTACTTTTGAAAATTAATCAACGTACCACAAAATACTCAACAATTATAGTAGAGTTCACTCAAAACGGAGGTTTACAACTTTCTGTGTTATTTGTATAGCAGAGTTTACTCAAAATAGGGGTTTACAACGTTTTGAATATGATTGTATAGTAGAGTTTACTCAAAACGGGGGTTTACAACTTTTTGTATATAATAATAGTAGAGTTCACTCAAAACGAAGGTTTATAACATTTTGTATATAATTATAGTAGATTTTACTCAAAATGGGGGTTTACAACTTTTTGTAAATAATTGTATAGTAGAGTTTACCCAAAACGGGGGTTTACAACTTTTTGTATATTATTGTATAAGTGTTTACTCAAAACGGGGGTTTACATCTTTTTGTATATAATTGAATTGTAGATTTTACTCAAAATGGGGGTTTACAACTTTTTGTATATAATTGTATAGTAGAGTTTACTCAAAACGGGGGGTTTACAACTTTTTGTATATTATTGTATTAGAGTTTACTCAAAATGGGGGTTTCCAACTTTTTGTATATAATTATAGTAGAGTTCACTCAAAACGGAGGTTATAACTTTTTGTATATAGTTATAGTAGAGTTTACTTAAATCGGGGGTTTACAACTTTTTGTAAATATTTGTATAGTAGAGTTTACTCAAAACGGGGGTTTACAACTTTTTGTATATTATTGTATTAGAGTTTACTCAAAACGGGGGTTTACAACTTTTTGTATATTATTGTATTAGAGTTTACTCAAAATGGGGGTTAACAAATTTTTGTATATAATTATAGTAGAGTTCCGTCAAAACGGAGGTTTACAACTTTTTATATATAATTATAGTAGAGTTTACTCAAAACGGGGGCTTACAACTTTTTGTAAATAATTGTATAGTAGAGTTTACTAAAATCGGGGGTTTACAATTTTTTGCATATTATTGTATTAGAGTTTACTCAAAACGGTGGTTTACAACATTTTGTATTTAATTGTATAGTAGAGTTTACTCAAAACAAGGGTTTACAACTTTTTGTACAATAAAACGGGTGTTTACAACTTTTTGTATATAATTGTATTGTAGAGTTCACTCAAAATAGAGGTTTACAACTTTTTGTATATAATTATAGTAGAGTTCACTCAAAACGGAGGTTTACAACTTTTTGTATATATTTGTATAGTAGAGTTTACTCAAAATTGGGGTTTACAACTTTTTGTATATAATTGTATAGTAGAGTTTGCTCAAAACGGGGGTTTACAATTTTTTGTATATAATTATAGTAGAGTTCACTCAAAACGAAGGTTTATAACTTTTTGTATATAATTATAGTAAAGTTTACTCAAAATGGGGGTTTACAACTTTTTGTAAATTATTGTATAGTAGAGTTTACCCAAAATGGGGGTTTACAACTTTTTGTATATTATTGTATAAGAGTTTACTCAAAATGGGGGTTTACATATTTTTGTATATAATTGTATTGTAGATTTTACTCAAAACGGGGGTTTACAACATTTTGTATATAATTGTATAGTAGAGTTTACCCAAAATGGGGGTTTACAACTTTTTGTATATTATTGTATAAGAGTTTACTCAAAACGGGGGTTTACATCTTTTTTTATATATAATTTTATTGTAGATTTACTCACAACGGAGGTTTACAACTTTTTGTATATAATTGTATAGTAGAGTTTACTCAAAACGGGGGTTTAGAACTTTTTGTATTTTATTGTATTAGAGTTTACTCAAAACGGGGGTTTACAAGTTTTTGTATATAATTGTAGTAGAGTTCACTCAAAACGGTGGTTTAAAACTTTTATATATAATTGTATAGTAGAGTTTACTCAAAACAGGATTTACAACTTTTTGTATATAATTGTATTGTAGATTTTACTCAAAATGGGGGTTTACAACATTTTGTATATAATTGTATAGTAGAGTTTACCCAAAATGGGGGTTTACAACTTTTTGTATATTATTGTATAAGAGTTTACTCAAAACGGGGGTTTACATCTTTTTGTATATAATTGTATTGTAGATTTTACTCAAAACGGGGGTTTACAACTTTTTGTATATAATTGTATAGTAGACTTTACTCAAAACGGGGGTTTACAACTTTTTGTATATATAATTATAGTAGATTCACTCAAAACGGAGGTTTACAACTTTTTGTATATATTTGTATAGTAGAGTTTACTCAAAACGGGTGTTTACAACTTTTTGTATATGTATAGTAGAGTTTACTCAAAATGGGGGTTTACAACTTTTTGTATATAATTATAGTAGAGTTCACTCAAAACGAAGATTTATAACTTTTTGTATATAATTATAGTAGAGTTTACTCAAAATGGGGGTTTACAACTTTTTTTAAATAATTGTATAGTAGAGTTTACCCAAAATGGGAGTTTACAACTTTTTGTATATTATTGTATAAGAGTTTACTCAAAACGAGGGTTTACATATTTTTGTAAATAATTGTATTGTAGATTTTACTCAAAACGGGGGTTTACAACTTTTTGTATATAATTGTATAGTAGAGTTTACTCAAAACAGGGGTTTAGAACTTTTTGTATTTTATTGTATTAGAGTTTACTCAAAACGGGGGTTTAAAAGTTTTTCTATATAATTATAGTAGAGTTCACTCAAAACGGAGGTTTACAACTTTTGTATATAATTGTATAGTAGAGTTTACTTAAAACGGGGTTTTACAACTTTTTGTATATAATTGTATAGTAGAGTTATTCAAAACGGGGTTTTACAACTTTTTGTGTATGATTGTATTAGAGTTTACTCAAAACAGGGGTTAACAAATTTTTGTATATAATTATAGTAGAGTTCACTCAAAACGGAGGATTACAACTTTTTGTAATTCATTGTATAGTAGAGTTTTCTCAAAAGGAGGTTTACAACTTTTTGTATATTATAGTATTAGAGTTCACTCAAAACGGGGGTTTACAACATTTGTATAGTGTAGTTTCCTCAAAACGGGGGTTTACAACTTTTTGTAAATAATTGTATTGTAGAGTTTACTCAAAACGGGGGTTTACATCTTTTTGAATGTTATTGTATTAGAGTTTACTCAAAATGGGGGTTAACAACTTTTTGTATATAATTATAATAAAGTTCACTCAAAACGGAGGTCTACAACATTTCGTATATAATTATAGTAGAGTTTACTCATAACGGGGGCTTATAACATTTTGTAAATAATTGTATAGTAGAGTTTACTCAAAACGGGGGTTTATAACTTTTTTGTATGTTATTGTATTAGAGTTTACTCAAAACGGGGGTTTACAACTTCTTGTATATAATTGTATAGTAGAGTTTACTGAAAACGGGGGTTTTCAACTTTTTGCATATTATTGTATTAGAGTTTACGCAAAATGGGGGTTTACAACTTTTTGTATATAATTGTATTGTAGAGTTTACTCAAAACGGGGGTTTATAACTTTTTGTATATAATTATAGTAGAGTTCACTCAAAACGGAGGTTTACAACTTTTTGTATACAATTGTATAGTAAAGTTTACTCAAAATAGGGGTTGACAACTTTTTGTATATTATTGTCTTAGAGTTTACTCAAAACGGGGGTTTACAACTTTTTGTGTATAATTATAGTAGAGTTCACTCAAAACGGAGGTTTACAATTATTTGTATATAATTATAGTAAAGTTTACTCAAAACAGCCGGGGGGTTTACAACTTTTTGTATATAATTGTATTGTAGAGTTTACACAAAATGGGGGTTTACATCTTTTGGTATATTATTGTATTAGAGTTTACTCAAAACGGGGGTTAACAACTTTTTGTATATAATTATATAGTAGAGTTTACTCAAAACGGGGTTTACAACTTTTTGTACAATAAAACGGGGGTTTGCAACTTTTTGTATATAATTGTATAGTAGAGTTTACTCAAAAGGGGATTTACAACTTTTTGTATATTATTGTATTAGAGTTCACTCAAAACAGGGGTTTACAACTTTTTTTATATAATTTTAGTAGACTTCACTCAAAACGGAGGTGTACAACTTTTTGTATATAATTGTATAGTTGGGTTTACTCAAAACGGGGGTTTATAACTTTTTGCATATTATTGTATTAGAGTTTACTCAAAATAGGGGTTTACAACTTTTGGTTTATAATTATAATAGAGTTCACTCAAAACGGAGGTTTATAACTTTTCATATATAATTATAGTAGAGTTTACTCAAAACGGGGGTTTACAACTTTTTGCAAATAATTGTATAGTAGAGTTTACCGACAACGGGGGTTTACAACTTTTTGTATATTATTGTATAAGATTTTACTCAAAACGGTGGTTTACAACTTTTTGTATATAATTGTATAGTAGATTTTACTCAAAACGGGGGTTTACAACTTTTTTTATATTATTGTATCAGAGTGTACTCAAAACGGAGGTTTACAACTTTTTGTACATAATTATAGTAGAGTTCACTCAAAACGGAGGTTTACATCTTTTTGTATATAATTATAGTAGAGTTTATTTAAAACGGGGGTTTAGACCTTTTTGTAGATAATTGTATAGTAGAGTTACTCAAAACGGTGGTTTACAACTTTTTGTATATAATTGTATAGTAGAGTTTACTCAAAATGGGGGTTTACAACTTTTTGTATATTATTGTATTAGACGTTACTCAAAACGGGAGTTAACAAATTTTTGTATATAATTATAGTAGAGTTCACACAAACCGGAGGTTTACATCTTTTTGTATATGAGTTTACGCAAAACAGGGGATTACAACATTTTGTAAATAATTGTATAGTAGAATTTACTCAAAACGGGGGTTTACACCTTTTTGCATATTATTGTATTAGAGTTTACGCAAAACGGGGGTTTATAAATTTTTGTATATAATTGTATATTAGAGTTTACTCAAAACGGGGGGTTACAACTTTTTGTACAATAAAATGGGGGTTTATAACTTTTTGTATATAATTGTATAGTAGAGTTTACTCTAAACGGGGGTTTACAACTTTTTGTATATAATTGTATACTAGAGTTTACTCAAAACAGGGGTTTACAACTTTTTGTAATTTATTGTATTAGAGTTTACTCAAAACGGGGGTTTACAACTTTTTGCATATAATTATAGAAGAGTTCACTCAAAACGGAGGTTTACAACTTTTTGTATATAATTGTATAGTAAAATTTACTCAAAAGGGGGTTTACAACTTTTTGTATATTATTGTATTAGAGTTTACTCAAAACGGGGGTTTACAACTTTTTGTATATAATTATAGTAGAGTTCACTCAAAAAGGAGGTTTACAACTTTTTTGTATATAATTATGGTAAAGTTTACTCAAAACGGGGGTTTACAAGTTTTTTGTAAATAATTGTATAGTATAGTTTACTCAAAATGGGGTTTACAACTTTTTGTATATTATTGTATACGAGTTTACTCAAAACGGGGGTTTACAACTTTTTGTATATAATTGTATTGTAGATTTTACTCAAAATGGGGGTTTACAACTATTTGTATATAATTGTATAGTACAGTTTACTCAAAACGGGGGTTTACAACTTTTTGTATATTATTGTATTAGGCGTTACTCAAAACGGGGGTTAACAAATTTTTGTATATAATTATAGTAGCGTTCACTCAAAATGGAGGTTTACATCTTTTTGTATATAATTATAGTAGAGTTTACTCAAAACAGGGGCTTACTACTTTTTGTAAATAATTGTATAGTAGAGTTTACTCAAAACGGGGGTTTACAACTTTTTGCATATTATTATATTAGAGTTTACGCAAAACGGGGTTTATATAATTGTATATTAGAGTTTACTCAAAATGGGGGTTTACAACTTTTTGTACAATAAAATGGGGGTTTACAACTTTTTGTATATAACTGTACAGTAGAGTTTACTCTAAACGGGGGTTTACAACTTTTTGTATATAATTGTATAGTAGAGTTTCCTCAAAACGGGGGGTTTACAACTTTTTGTATATTATTGTATTAGAGTTTACTCAAAACGGGGGTTTACAACTTTTTGTATATAATTATAGTAGAGTTCACTCAAAACGGAGGTTTACCACTTTTTGTATATAATTATAGTAGAGTTCACTCAAAAAGGAGGTTTACAACTTTTTGTTTATAATTATAGTAAAGTTTACTCAAAACGGAGGTTTACAACTTTTTTGTAAATAATTGTATAGTAGAGGTTACTCAAAATGGGGTTTACAACTTTTTGTTTATTATTGTATAAGAGTTTACACAAAACGGGGGTTTACAACTATTTGTATATAATAGTATTGTAGAGTTTACTCAAAATGGGGGTTTAGAACTTTTTGTATTTTATTGTATTAGAGTTTACTCAAAACAGGGGTTTATAAGTTTTTGTATATAATTGTAGTAGAGTTCACTCAAAACGGAAGTTTACAACTTTTGTATATATTTGTATAGTCGAGTTTACTCAAAACGGGGTTTTACAACATTTTGTATATTTTGTGTAGTAGAGTTATTCAAAACGGGGTTTACAGCTTTTTGTATATCATTGAATTAGAGTTTACTCAAAACGGGGGTTAACAAATTATTGTATATAATTATATTAGAGTTCACTCAAAACGTAGGTTTACAACTTTTTGTATATATATACCAGATAATAGGTAGGAGCATAAACTGAAACATTCTGGAGCTACAAAGATAGTTATGAAATCGTTAGCACCGCATAAAAACATTCCTCCTAGGGTAGTAGTGTTAATATGAATAAGAGAAACTCCGTTATAGACATTTCGTGCATTCAATGTACTCTACGGATAGAGGAATACATAGAGTTGAACATAGTAAAATAAGAAATTGAAAGATTTCGTGCATGGTAGAGTTTACTCAAAAGGAGGCTTACAACTTTTTGTATATTATAGTATTAGAGTTCACTCATAACGGGGGTTTACAACTTTTTGTATATAATTATAGTAGAGTTCACTCAAAACGGAGGTTTACAACTTTTTGTGCATATTTGTATAGTAGAGTTTACTCAAAATGGGGGTTTACAACGTTTTGTATATGATTGTATTGTAGAGTTTACTCAAAACGGGGGTTTACAACTTTTTGTATATAATAATAGTAGAGTTCACTCAAAACGAAGGTTTATAACTTTTTGTATATAATTATAGTAGATTTTACTCAAAACAGGGGTTTACAACTTTTTGTAAATAATTATATAGTGGAGTTTACCCAAAATGGGAGTTTACAACTTTTTTGTATATTATTGTATAAGAGTTTACTCAAAACGGGGGTTTACATATTTTTGTATATAATTGTATTGTAGAATTTACTCAAAACGGGGGTTTACAACTTTTTGTATATAATTGTATAGTAGAGTTTACTCAAAACGGGGGGTTTATAACTTTTTGTATATTATTGTATTAGAGTTTACTCAAAACGGGGGTTTACAACTTTTTGTACAATAAAACGGGGGTTTACAACTTTTTGTATATAATTGTATAGTAGAGTTCACTCAAAACAGAGGTTTACAACTTTTTGTATATAAATATAGTAGAGTTCACTCAAAACAGAGGTTTACAACTTTTTGTATATAAATATAGTAGAGTTCACTCAAAACGGAGGTTTACAACTTTTTGTATATATTTGTATTGTAGAGTTTACTCAAAATGAGGGTTTACAACTTTTTGTATATAATTGTATCGTCGAGTTTACTCAAAACGGGGGTTTACAACTTTTTGTATATAAATATAGTAGAGTTCACTCAAAACGAAGGTTTATAACTTTTTGTATATAATTATAGTAGAGTTTACTCAAAACGGGGGTTTACAACTTTTTGTAAATAATTGTATAGTAGAGTTTACCCAAAATGGGGGTTTACAACTTTTTGTATATTATTGTATAAGAGTTTACTCAAAACGGGGGTTTTCATCTTTTTGCATATAATTGTATGTTAGATTTTACTCAAAACAGGGGTTTACAACTTTTTGTATATAATTTTATTGTAGAGTTTACTCAAAATGGGGGTTTAGAACTTTTTGTATTTTATTGTATTAGAGTTTACTCAAAACGGGGGTTTACAAGTTTTTGTATATAATTGTAGTAGAGTTCACTCAAATGGAGGTTTACAACTTTTGTATATAATTGTATAGTAGAGTTTACTCAAAACGGGGTTTTACAACTTTTTGTATATAATTGTATAGTAGAGTAATTCAAAACGGGGTTTTACAACTATTTGTATATCATTGTATTAGAGTTTACTCAAAACGAGGGTTAACAAATTTTTGTATATAATTATAGTAGAGTTCACTCAAAACGGAGGATTACAACTTTTTGTATATAATTATAGTAGATTTTACTCAAAACGGGGGTTTACAACTTTTTGTAAATAATTGTAAAGTGGAGTTTATCCAAAATGGGGGTTTACAACTTTTTATATATTATTGTATAAGAGTTTACTCAAAACGGGGGTTTATATATTTTTGTATATAATTGTATTGTAGATTTTACTCAAAACGGTGGTTTACAACTTTTTGTATATAATTGTATAGTAGAGTTTTCTCAAAATGGGGGGTTTACAACTTTTTGTATATTATTGTATTAGAGTTTACTCAAAACGGGAGTTTCTTACTTTTTGTAAATAATTGTATAGTAGAGTTTACTCAAAACGGGGGTTTACAACTTTTTGTATATTATTGTATAGTAGAGTTTACTCAAAACGGGGGTTTACAACTTTTTGTACAATAAAACGGGGGTTTACAACTTTTTGTATATAATTGTATAGTAGAGTTCCCTCAAAACGGAGGTTTACAACTTTTTGTATATAAATATAGTAGAGTTCACTCAAAAAGGAGGTTCACAACTTTTTGTATATATTTGTATAGTAGAGTTTAGTCAAAAGGAGGTTTACAACTTTTTGTATATTATAGTATTAGACTTCACTCAAAATGAGGGTTTACAACTTTTTGTATCTAATTATAGTAGAGTTCACTCAAAACGGAGGTTTACAACTTTTTGTATATATTTGTATAGTAAAGTTTACTCAAAATGGGGGTTTACAACTTTTTGTATATTATTGTATAAGAGATTACTCGAAAAGAGGGTTTAAAACTTTTTGTATTTTATTGTATTTGAGTTTACTCAAAACGGGGGTTTACCAGTTTTGTATATAATTGTAGTAGAGTTCACTCAAAACGGAGGTTTACAACTTTTGTATATAATTGTATAGTATAGTTTACTCAAAACGGGGTTTTACAACTTTTTGTATATATTTGTATAGTAGAGTTATTCAAAACGGGGGTTTACAACTTTTTGTATATCATTGTATTAGAGTTTACTCAAAACGGGGGTTAACAAATTTTTGTATATAATTATAGTAGAGTTCCCTCAAAACGGTGGTTTACAACTTTTTGTATATAATTGTATAGTAGAGTTTACTCAAAAGGAGGTTTACAACTTTTTGTATATTATAGTATTAGAGTTCACTCAAAACGGGGGTTTATAATTTTTTGTATATAATTATAGTAGAGTTCACTCAAAACGAAGGTTTACAACTTTTTGTATATATTTGTATAGTAGAGTTTACTCAAAACGGGGGTTTACAACTATTTGTATATAATTGTATAGTAGAGTTTACTCAAAACGGGGGTTTACAACTTTTTGTATTGAATTATAGTAGAGTTCACTCAAAACGAAGGTTTATAACTTTTTATATATAATTATAGTAGATTTTACTCAAAATCGGGGTTTACAACTTTTTGTAAATAATTGTATAGTAGAGTTTACCCAAAACGGGGGTTTACAACTTTTTGTATATTATTGTATAAGTGTTTACTCAAAACGGGGGTTTACATCTTTTTGTATATAATTGTATTGTAGATTTTACTCAAAATGGAGGTTTACAACTTTTTGTACATAATTGTATAGTAGAGTTTACTCAAAACGGGGGGTTTACAACTTTTTGTATATTATTGTATTAGAGTTTACTCAAAATGGGGGTTTACAACATTTTGTATATAATTATAGTAGAGTCCACTCAAAACGGAGGTTACAACTTTTTGTATATAGTTATAGTAGAGTTTACTTAAAACGGGGGTTTACAACTTTTTGTAAATAATTGTATAGTAGTGTTTACTCAAAACAGGGGTTTACAACTTTTTGCATATTATTGTATTAGAGTTTACTCAAAACGGTGGTTTACAACATTTTGTATTTAATTGTATAGTAGAGTTTACTCAACGGGGGTTTACAACTTTTTGTACAATAAAACGGGTGTTTACAACTTTTTGTATATAATTGTATTGTAGAGTTCACTCAAAATAGAGGTTTACAACTTTTTGTATATAATTATAGTAGAGTTCACTCAAAACGGAGGTTTACGACTTTTTGTATATATTTGTATTGTAGAGTTTACTCAAAATAGGGGTTTACAACTTTTTGTATATAATTGTATAGTAGAGTTTTCTCAAAACGGGGGTTTACAATTTTTTGTATATAATTATACTAGAGTTCACTCAAAACGAAGGTTTATAACTTTTTGTATATAATTATAGTAAAGTTTACTCAAAATGGGGGTTTACAACTTTTTGTAAATTATTGTATAGTAGAGTTTACCCAAAATTGGGGTTTACAACTTTTTGTATATTATTGTATAAGAGTTTACTCAAAACGGGGGTTTACATCTTTTTGTATATAATTGTATTGTAGATTTTACTCAAAACGGGGGTTTACAACATTTTGTATATAATTGTATAGTAGAGTTTACCCAAAATGGGGGTTTACAACTTTTTGTATATTATTGTATAAGAGTTTACTCAAAATGGGGGTTTACATCTTTTTGTATATAATTGTGTTATAGATTTTACTCAACACGTGGGTTTACAACTTTTTGTATATAATTGTATAGTAGAGTTTACTCAAAAGGGGGGTTTAGAACTTTTTGTATTTTATTGTATTGGAGTTTACTCAAAACGGGGGTTTACAAGTTTTTGTATATAATTGTAGTAGAGTTCACTCAAAACGGAGGTTTACAACTTTTGTATATAATTGTATAGTAGAGTTTACTCAAAATGGGGTTTACAACTTTTTGTATATAATTGTATTGTAGATTTTACTCAAAACGGGGGTTTACAACATTTTGTATATAATTGTATTGTAGAGTTTAACCAAAATGGGGGTTTACAACATTTTGTATATTATTGTATAAGAGTTTACTGAAAACGGGGGTTTACATCTTTTTGTATATAATTGTATTGTAGATTTCACTCAAAACGGGGGTTTACAACTTTTTGTATATAATTGTATGGTAGACTTTACTCAAAACGGGGGTTTACAACTTTTTGTATATAATTATAGTAGAGTTCACTCAAAACGGAGGTTTACAACTTTTTGTATATATTTGTATAGTAGAGTTTACTCAAAACGGGGGTTTACCGCTTTTTGTATATAATTGTAGTAGAGTTCACTCAAAACGGAAGTTTACAACTTTTGTATATAATTGTATAGTAGAGTTTACTCAAAACGGGGTTGTACAACTTTTTGTATATATTTGTATAGTAGAGTTATTCAAAATGGGGGTTTAAAACTTTTTGTATATCATTGTATTAGAGTTTACTCAAAACGGGGGTTAACAAATTTTTGTATATAATAATAGTAGAGTTCCCTCAAAACGGTGGTTTACAACTTCTTATATATAATTGTATAGTAGAGTTTTCTCAAAAGGAGGTTTACAACTTGTTGTATATTATAGTATTAGAGTTCACTCAAAACGGGGGTTTACAACTTTTTGTATATAATTATAGTAGAGTTCACTCAAAACGGAAGTTTACAACTTTTTGTATATATTTTTATAGTAGAGTTTACTCAAAATGGGGGTTTATAACTTTTTGTATATAATTGTATAGTAGAGTTTACTCAAAACGGGGGTTTACAACTTTTTGTATTGAATTATAGTAGAGTTCACTCAAAACGAAGGATTATAACTTTTTATATATAATTTTAGTAGATTTAACTCAAAATCAGGGTTTACAACTTTTTGTAAATAATTGTAGTAGAGTTTACCCAAAACGGGGGTTTACAACTTTTTGTATATTATTGTATAAGTGTTTACTCAAAACGGGGGTTTACATCTTTTTGTATATAATTGTATTGTAGATTTTACTCAAAATGTGGGTTTACAACTTTTTGTACATAATTGTATAGTAGAATTTACTCAAAACGGGGGTTTACAACTTTTTGTATATTATTTTATTAGAGTTTACTCAAAATGGGGGTTTACAACATTTTGTATATAATTATAGTAGAGTTCACTCAAAACGGAGGTTACAACTTTTTGTATATAGTTATAGTAGAGTTTACTTAAAACGGGTGTTTACAACTTTTTGTAAATAATGTATAGTAGAGTTTACTCAAAACGGGGGTTTACAACTTTTTGTATATTATTGTATTAGAGTTTACTCAAAACGGGGGTTTACAACTCTTTGTATATTATTGTATTAGAGTTTACTCAAAATGGGGGTTAACAAATTTTTGTATATAATTATAGTAGAGTTTTGTCAAAACGGAGGTTTACAACTTTTTGTATATAATTATAGTAGAGTTTACTCAAAACGGGGGCTTACAAATTTTTGTAAATAATTGTATAGTAGAGTTTACTAAAAACGGGGGTTTACAACTTTTTGTATATAATTATAGTAGAGTTCCCTCAAAACGGTGGTTTACAACTTTTTGTATATAATTGTATAGTAGAGTTTACTCAAAAGGAAGTTTACAACTTATTGTATATTATAGTATTAGTGTTCACTCAAAACGGGGGTTTACAACTTTTTGTATACAATTATAGTAGAGTTCACTCAAAACGGAGGTTTACAACTTTTTGTATATATTTTTATAGTAGAGTTTACTCAAAACGGGGGTTTACAACTTTTTGTATATAATTGTATGGTAGAGTTTACTCAAAACGGGGGTTGACAACTTTTTGTATTGAATTATAGTAGAGTTCACTCAAAACGAAGGTTTATAACTTTTTATATATAATTATAGTAGATTTTACTCAAAATCGGGGTTTACAACTTTTTGTAAATAATTGTATAGTAGAGTTTACCCAAAACGGGGGTTTACAACTTTTTGTATATTATTGTATAAGTGTTTACTCAAAACGGGGGTTTACATCTTTTTGTATATAATTGTATTGTAGATTTTACTCAAAATGGAGGTTTACAACTTTTTGTACATAATTGTATAGTAGAGTTTACTCAAAACGGGTGGTTTACAACTTTTTGTATATTATTCTATTAGAGTTTACTCAAAATAGGGGTTTACAACATTTTGTATATAATTATAGTAGAGTTCACTCAAAACGGAGGTTACAACTTTTTGTATATAGTTATAGTAGAGTTTACTTAAAACGGGGGTTTACTACTTTTTGTAAATAATTGTATAGTAGAGTACAACTTTTTGTATATTATTGTATTAGAGTTTCCTCAAAACGGGGGTTTACAACTTTTTGTATATTATTGTATTAGAGTTTACTCAAAATGGGGGTTAACAAATTTTTGTATATAATTATAGTAGAGTTCACTCAAAACGGAGGTTTACAACTTTTTGTATATAATTATGGTAGAGTTTACTCAAAACGGGGGCTTACAACTTTTTGTAAATAATTGTATAGTAGAGTTTACTAAAAACGGGGGTTTACAACTTTTTGAATATTATTGTATTAGAGTTTACTCAAAACGGTGGTTTACAACATTTTGTATTTAATTGTATAGTAGAGTTTACTCAACGGGAGTTTACAACTTTTTGTAGAATAAAACGGTTGTTTACAACTTTTTGTATATAATTGTATTGTAGAGTTCACTCAAAATAGAGGTTTACAACTTTTTGTATATAATTATAGTAGAGTTCACTCAAAACGGAGGTTTACAACTTTTTGTATATATTTGTATAGTAGAGTTTACTCAAAATAGGGGTTTACAACTTTTTGTATATAATTGTATAGTAGAGTTTTCTCAAAACGGGGGTTTACAATTTTTTGTATATAATTATACTAGAGTTCACTCAAAACGAAGGTTTATAACTTTTTGTATATAATTATAGTAAAGTTTACTCAAAATGGGGGTTTACAACTTTTTGTAAATTATTCTATAGTAGAGTTTACCCAAAATTGGGGTTTACAACTTTTTGTATATTATTGTATAAGAGTTTACTCAAAACGGGGGTTTACATCTTTTTGTATATAATTGTATTGTAGATTTTACTCAAAACGGGGGTTTACAACATTTTGTATATAATTGTATAGTAGTGTTTACCCAAAATGGGGGTTTACAACTTTTTGTATATTATTGTATAAGAGTTTACTCAAAACGGGGGTTTACATCTTTTTGTATATAATTGTGTTATAGATTTTACTCAACACGTGGGTTTACAACTTTTTGTATATAATTGTATAGTAGAGTTTACTCAAAAGGGGGTTTAGAACTTTTTGTATTTTATTGTATTAGAGTTTACTCAAAACGGGGGTTTACAAGTTTTTGTATATAATTGTAGTAGAGTTCACTCAAAACGGAGGTTACAACTTTTTGTATATAGTTATAGTAGAGTTTACTTAAAACGGGGGTTTACAACTTTTTGTAAATAATTGTATAGTAGAGTTTACTCAAAACGGGGTTTACAACTTTTTGTATATTATTGTATTAGAGTTTACTCAAAACGGGGGTTTACAACTCTTTGTATATTATTGTATTAGAGTTTACTCAAAATGGGGGTTAACAAATTTTTGTATATAATTATAGTAGAGTTTTGTCAAAACGGAGGTTTACAACTTTTTGTATATAATTATAGTAGAGTTTACTCAAAACGGGGGCTTACAACTTTTTGTAAATAATTGTATAGTAGAGTTTACTAAAAACGGGGGTTTACAACTTTTTGTATATAATTATAGTAGAGTTCCCTCAAAACGGTGGTTTACAACTTTTTGTATATAATTGTATAGTAGAGTTTACTCAAAAGGAGGTTTACAACTTTTTGTATATTATAGTATTAGAGTTCACTCAAAACGGGGGTTTACAACTTTTTGTATATAATTATAGTACAGTTCACTCAAAACGGAAGTTTACAACTTTTTGTATATATTTTTATAGTAGAGTTTACTCAAAACGGGGGTTTACAACTTTTTGTATATAATTGTATAGTAGAGTTTACTCAAAACGGGGTTTTACAACTTTTTGTATTGAATTATAGTAGAGTTCACTCAAAACGAAGGTTTATAACTTTTTATATATAATTATAGTAGATTTTACTCAAAATCGGGGTTTACAACTTTTTGTAAATAATTGTATAGTAGAGTTTACCCAAAACGGGGGTTTACAACTTTTTGTATATTATTGTATAAGTGTTTACTCAAAACGGGGGTTTACATCTTTTTGTATATAATTGTATTGTAGATTTTACTCAAAATGGGGGTTTACAACTTTTTGTACATAATTGTATAGTAGAGTTTACTCAAAACGGGGGTTTACAACTTTTTTTGTATATTATTGTATTAGAGTTTACTCAAAATGGGGGTTTACAACATTTTGTATATAATTATAGTAGAGTTCACTCAAAACGGAGGTTACAACTTTTTGTATATAGTTATAGTAGAGTTTACTTAAAACGGGGTGTTACAACTTTTTGTAAATAATTGTATAGTAGAGTTTACTCAAAACGGGGGTTTGCAACTTTTTGTATATTATTGTATTAGAGTTTACTCAAAACGGGGGTTTACAACTTTTTGTATATTATTGTATTAGAGTTTACTCAAAATGGGGGTTAACAAATTTTTGTATATAATTATAGTAGAGTTTTGTCAAAACGGAGGTTTACAACTTTTTGTATATAATTATAGTAGAGTTTACTCAAAACGGGGGCTTACAACTTTTTGTAAATAATTGTATAGTAGAGTTTACTAAAAATGGGGGTTTACAACTTTTTGCATATTATTGTATTAGAGTTTACTCAAAATGGTGGTTTACAACATTTTGTATTTAATTGTATATAGAGTTTACTCAACGGGGGTTTACAACTTTTTGTAGAATAAAACGGGTGTTTACAACTTTTTGTATATAATTGTATTGTAGAGTTCACTCAAAATATAGGCTTACAACTTTTTGTATATAATTATAGTAGAGTTCACTCAAAACGGAGGTTTACAACTTTTTGTATATATTTGTATAGTAGAGTTTACTCAAAATAGGGGTTTACAACTTTTTGTATATAATTGTGTAGTAGAGTTTTCTCAAAACGGGGGTTTACAATTTTTTGTATATAATTATACTAGAGTTCACTCAAAACGAAGGTTTATAACTTTTTGTATATAATTATAGTAAAGTTTACTCAAAATGGGGGTTTACAACTTTTTGTAAATTATTGTATAGTAGAGTTTACCCAAAATTGGGGTTTACAACTTTTTGTATATTATTGTATAAGAGTTTATTCAAAACGGGGGTTTACATCTTTTTGTATATAATTGTATTGTAGATTTTACTCAAAATGGGGGTTTACAACATTTTGTATATAATTGTATAGTAGAGTTTACCCAAAATGGGGGTTTACAACTTTTTGTATATTATTGTATAAGAGTTTATTCAAAACGGGGGTTTACATCTTTTTGTATATAATTGTGTTATAGATTTTACTCAACACTTGGGTTTACAACTTTTTGTATATAATTGTATAGTAGAGTTTACTCAAAAGGGGGTTTAGAACTTTTTGTATTTTATTGTATTAGAGTTTACTCAAAACGGGGGTTTACAAGTTTTTGTATATAATTGTAGTAGAGTTCACTCAAAACGGAGGTTTTCAACTTTTGTATATAATTGTATAGTAGAGTTTACTCAAAACGGGGTTTACAACTTTTTGTATATAATTATATTGTAGATTTTACTCAAAACGGGGGTTTACAACATTTTGTATTTAATTGTATAGTAGAGTTTAACCAAAATAGGGGTTTACAACATTTTGTATATTATTGTATAAGAGTTTACTCAAAACAGGGGTTTACATCTTTTTGTATATAATTGTATTGTAGATTTTACTCAAAACGGGGGTTTACAACTTTTTGTATAGAATTATAGTAGAGTTCACTCAAAACGGAGGTTTACAACTTTTTGTATATATTTGTATAGTAGAGTTTACTCAAAATGGGGGTTTACCGCTTTTTGTATATAATTGTAGTAGAGTTCACTCAAAACGGAAGTTTACAACTTTTGTATATAATTGTATAGTAGAGTTTACTCAAAACGGGGTTTTACAACTTTTTGTATATATTTGTATAGTAGAGTTATTCAAAACGGAGGTTTACAACTTTTTGTATATCATTGTATTAGAGTTTACTCAAAATGGGGGTTAACAAATTTTTGTATATAATTATAGTAGAGTTCCCTCAAAACGGTGGTTTACAACTTTTTGTATATAATTGTATAGTAGAGTTTACTCAAAAGGAGGTTTACAACTTTTTGTATATTATAGTATTAGAGTTAACTCAAAACGGGGGTTTACAACTTTTTGTATATAATTATAGTAGAGTTCACTCAAAACGGAGGTTTACAACTTTTTGTATATATTTGTATAGTAGAGTTTAGTCAAAAGGAGGTTTACAACTTTTTGTATATTATAGTATTAGACTTCACTCAAAATGAGGGTTTACAACTTTTTGTATCTAATTATAGTAGAGTTCACTCAAAACGGAGGTTTACAACTTTTTGTATATATTTGTATAGTAAAGTTTACTCAAAATGGGGGTTTACAACTTTTTGTATATTATTGTATAAGAGATTACTCGAAAAGAGGGTTTAAAACTTTTTGTATTTTATTGTATTTGAGTTTACTCAAAACGGGGGTTTACCAGTTTTTGTATATAATTGTAGTAGAGTTCACTCAAAACGGAGGTTTACAACTTTTGTATATAATTGTATAGTATAGTTTACTCAAAACGGGGTTTTACAACTTTTTGTATATATTTGTATAGTAGAGTTATTCAAAACGGGGTTTACAACTTTTTGTATATCATTGTATTAGAGTTTACTCAAAACGGGGGTTAACAAATTTTTGTATATAATTATAGTAGAGTTCCCTCAAAACGGAGGTTTACAACTTTTTGTATATAATTGTATAGTAGAGTTTACTCAAAAGGAGGTTTACAACTTTTTGTATATTATAGTATTAGAGTTCACTCAAAACGGGGGTTTATAATTTTTTGTATATAATTATAGTAGAGTTCACTCAAAACGAAGGTTTACAACTTTTTGTATATATTTGTATAGTAGAGTTTACTCAAAACGGGGGTTTACAACTATTTGTATATAATTGTATAGTAGAGTTTACTCAAAACGGGGGTTTACAACTTTTTGTATTGAATTATAGTAGAGTTCACTCAAAACGAAGGTTTATAACTTTTTATATATAATTATAGTAGATTTTACTCAAAATCGGGGTTTACAACTTTTTGTAAATAATTGTATAGTAGAGTTTACCCAAAACGGGGTTTTACAACTTTTTGTATATTATTGTATAAGTGTTTACTCAAAACGGGGGTTTACATCTTTTTGTATATAATTGTATTGTAGATTTTACTCAAAATGGAGGTTTACAACTTTTTGTACATAATTGTATAGTAGAGTTTACTCAAAACGGGGGGTTTACAACTTTTTGTATATTATTGTATTAGAGTTTACTCAAAATAGGGGTTTACAACATTTTGTATATAATTATAGTAGAGTCCACTCAAAACGGAGGTTACAAATTTTTGTATATAGTTATAGTAGAGTTTACTTAAAACGGGGGTTTACAACTTTTTGTAAATAATTGTATAGTAGTGTTTACTCAAAACGGGGGTTTACAACTTTTTGCATATTATTGTATTAGAGTTTACTCAAAACGGTGGTTTACAACATTTTGTATTTAATTGTATAGTAGAGTTTACTCAACGGGGGTTTACAACTTTTTGTACAATAAAACGGGTGTTTACAACTTTTTGTATATAATTGTATTGTAGAGTTCACTCAAAATAGAGGTTTACAACTTTTTGTATATAATTATAGTAGAGTTCACTCAAAACGGAGGTTTACGACTTTTTGTATATATTTTTATAGTAGAGTTTACTCAAAATAGGGGTTTACAACTTTTTGTATATAATTGTATAGTAGGGTTTTCTCAAAACGGGGGTTTACAATTTTTTGTATATAATTATACTAGAGTTCACTCAAAACGAAGGTTTATAACTTTTTGTATATAATTATAGTAAAGTTTACTCAAAATGGGGGTTTACAACTTTTTGTAAATTATTGTATAGTAGAGTTTACCCAAAATTGGGGTTTACAACTTTTTGTATATTATTGTATAAGAGTTTACTCAAAACGGGGGTTTACATCTTTTTGTATATAATTGTATTGTAGATTTTACTCAAAACGGGGGTTTACAACATTTTGTATATAATTGTATAGTAGAGTTTACCCAAAATGGGGGTTTACAACTTTTTGTATATTATTGTATAAGAGTTTACTCAAAATGGGGGTTTACATCTTTTTGTATATAATTGTGTTATAGATTTTACTCAACACGTGGGTTTACAACTTTTTGTATATAATTGTATAGTAGAGTTTACTCAAAAGGGGGGTTTAGAACTTTTTGTATTTTATTGTATTGGAGTTTACTCAAAACGGGGGTTTACAAGTTTTTGTATATAATTGTAGTAGAGTTCACTCAAAACGGAGGTTTACAACTTTTGTATATAATTGTATAGTAGAGTTTACTCAAAATGGGGTTTACAACTTTTTGTATATAATTGTATTGTAGATTTTACTCAAAACGGGGGTTTACAACATTTTGTATATAATTGTATTGTAGAGTTTAACCAAAATGGGGGTTTACAACATTTTCTATATTATTGTATAAGAGTTTACGAAAACGGGGGTTTACATCTTTTTGTATATAATTGTATTGTAGATTTCACTCAAAACGGGGGTTTACAACTTTTTGTATATAATTGTATGGTAGACTTTACTCAAAACGGGGGTTTACAACTTTTTGTATATAATTATAGTAGAGTTCACTCAAAACGGAGGTTTACAACTTTTTGTATATATTTGTATAGTAGAGTTTACTCAAAACGGGGGTTTACCAGTTTTTGTATATAATTGTAGTAGAGTTCACTCAAAACGGAAGTTTACAACTTTTGTATATAATTGTATAGTAGAGTTTACTCAAAACGGGGTTGTACAACTTTTTGTATATATTTGTATAGTAGAGTTATTCAAAATGGGGGTTTAAAACTTTTTGTATATCATTGTATTAGAGTTTACTCAAAACGGGGGTTAACAAATTTTTGTATATAATAATAGTAGAGTTCCCTCAAAACGGTGGTTTACAACTTCTTATATATAATTGTATAGTAGAGTTTTCTCAAAAGGAGGTTTACAACTTGTTGTATATTATAGTATTAGAGTTCACTCAAAACGGGGGTTTACAACTTTTTGTATATAATTATAGTAGAGTTCACTCAAAACGGAGGTTTACAACTTTTTGTATATATTTGTATAGTAGAGTTTACTCAAAATAGGGGTTTACAACTTTTTGTATATAATTGTATAGTAGAGTTTTCTCAAAACGGGGGTTTACAATTTTTTGTATATAATTATACTAGAGTTCACTCAAAACGAAGGTTTATAACTTTTTGTATATAATTATAGTAAAGTTTACTCAAAATGGGGGTTTACAACTTTTTGTAAATTATTCTATAGTAGAGTTTTACCCAAAATTGGGGTTTACAACTTTTTGTATATTATTGTATAAGAGTTTACTCAAAACGGGGGTTTACATCTTTTTGTATATAATTGTATTGTAGATTTTACTCAAAACGGGGGTTTACAACATTTTGTATATAATTGTATAGTAGTGTTTACCCAAAATGGGGGTTTACAACTTTTTGTATATTATTGTATAAGAGTTTACTCAAAACGGGGGTTTACATCTTTTTGTATATAATTGTGTTATAGATTTTACTCAACACGTGGGTTTACAACTTTTTGTATATAATTGTATAGTAGAGTTTACTCAAAAGGGGGGTTTAGAACTTTTTGTATTTTATTGTATTAGAGTTTACTCAAAACGGGGGTTTACAAGTTTTTGTATATAATTGTAGTAGAGTTCACTCAAAACGGAGGTTACAACTTTTTGTATATAGTTATAGTAGAGTTTACTTAAAACGGGGGTTTACAACTTTTTGTAAATAATTGTATAGTAGAGTTTACTCAAAACGGGGGTTTACAACTTTTTGTATATTATTGTATTAGAGTTTACTCAAAACGGGGGTTTACAACTCTTTGTATATTATTGTATTAGAGTTTACTCAAAATGGGGGTTAACAAATTTTTGTATATAATTATAGTAGAGTTTTGTCAAAACGGAGGTTTACAACTTTTTGTATATAATTATAGTAGAGTTTACTCAAAACGGGGGCTTACAACTTTTTGTAAATAATTGTATAGTAGAGTTTACTAAAAACGGGGGTTTACAACTTTTTGTATATAATTATAGTAGAGTTCCCTCAAAACGGTGGTTTACAACATTTTGTATATAATTGTATAGTAGAGTTTACTCAAAAGGAGGTTTACAACTTTTTGTATATTATAGTATTAGAGTTCACTCAAAACGGGGGTTTACAACTTTTTGTATATAATTATAGTACGAGTTCACTCAAAACGGAAGTTTACAACTTTTTGTATATATTTTTATAGTAGAGTTTACTCAAAACGGGGGTTTACAACTTTTTGTATATAATTGTATAGTAGAGTTTACTCAAAACGGGGTTTTACAACTTTTTGTATTGAATTATAGTAGAGTTCACTCAAAACGAAGGTTTATAACTTTTTATATATAATTATAGTAGATTTTACTCAAAATCGGGGTTTACAACTTTTTGTAAATAATTGTATAGTAGAGTTTACCCAAAACGGGGGTTTACAACTTTTTGTATATTATTGTATAAGTGTTTACTCAAAACGGGGGTTTACATCTTTTTGTATATAATTGTATTGTAGATTTTACTCAAAATGGGGGTTTACAACTTTTTGTACATAATTGTATAGTAGAGTTTACTCAAAACGGGGGGTTTACAACTTTTTTTGTATATTATTGTATTAGAGTTTACTCAAAATGGGGGTTTACAACATTTTGTATATAATTATAGTAGAGTTCACTCAAAACGGAGGTTACAACTTTTTGTATATAGTTATAGTAGAGTTTACTTAAAACGGGGTGTTACAACTTTTTGTAAATAATTGTATAGTAGAGTTTACTCAAAACGGGGGTTTGCAACTTTTTGTATATTATTGTATTAGAGTTTACTCAAAACGGGGGTTTACAACTTTTTGTATATTATTGTATTAGAGTTTACTCAAAATGGGGGTTAACAAATTTTTGTATATAATTATAGTAGAGTTTTGTCAAAACGGAGGTTTACAACTTTTTGTATATAATTATAGTAGAGTTTACTCAAAACGGGGGCTTACAACTTTTTGTAAATAATTGTATAGTAGAGTTTACTAAAAATGGGGGTTTACAACTTTTTGCATATTATTGTATTAGAGTTTACTCAAAATGGTGGTTTACAACATTTTGTATTTAATTGTATAGTAGAGTTTACTCAACGGGGGTTTACAACTTTTTGTAGAATAAAACGGGTGTTTACAACTTTTTGTATATAATTGTATTGTAGAGTTCACTCAAAATATAGGCTTACAACTTTTTGTATATAATTATAGTAGAGTTCACTCAAAACGGAGGTTTACAACTTTTTGTATATATTTGTATAGTAGAGTTTACTCAAAATAGGGGTTTACAACTTTTTGTATATATTTGTGTAGTAGAGTTTTCTCAAAACGGGGGTTTACAATTTTTTGTATATAATTATACTAGAGTTCACTCAAAACGAAGGTTTATAACTTTTTGTATATAATTATAGTAAAGTTTACTCAAAATGGGGGTTTACAACTTTTTGTAAATTATTGTATAGTAGAGTTTACCCAAAATTGGGGTTTACAACTTTTTGTATATTATTGTATAAGAGTTTATTCAAAACGGGGGTTTACATCTTTTTGTATATAATTGTATTGTAGATTTTACTCAAAATGGGGGTTTACAACATTTTGTATATAATTGTATAGTAGAGTTTACCCAAAATGGGGGTTTACAACTTTTTGTATATTATTGTATAAGAGTTTATTCAAAACGGGGGTTTACATCTTTTTGTATATAATTGTGTTATAGATTTTACTCAACACTTGGGTTTACAACTTTTTGTATATAATTGTATAGTAGAGTTTACTCAAAAGGGGGTTTAGAACTTTTTGTATTTTATTGTATTAGAGTTTACTCAAAACGGGGGTTTACAAGTTTTTGTATATAATTGTAGTAGAGTTCACTCAAAACGGAGGTTTTCAACTTTTGTATATAATTGTATAGTAGAGTTTACTCAAAACGGGGTTTACAACTTTTTGTATATAATTATATTGTAGATTTTACTCAAAACGGGGGTTTACAACATTTTGTATTTAATTGTATAGTAGAGTTTAACCAAAATAGGGGTTTACAACATTTTGTATATTATTGTATAAGAGTTTACTCAAAACAGGGGTTTACATCTTTTTGTATATAATTGTATTGTAGATTTTACTCAAAACGGGGGTTTACAACTTTTTGTATAGAATTATAGTAGAGTTCACTCAAAACGGAGGTTTACAACTTTTTGTATATATTTGTATAGTAGAGTTTACTCAAAATGGGGGTTTACCAGTTTTTGTATATAATTGTAGTAGAGTTCACTCAAAACGGAAGTTTACAACTTTTGTATATAATTGTATAGTAGAGTTTACTCAAAACGGGGTTTTACAACTTTTTGTATATATTTGTATAGTAGAGTTATTCAAAACGGAGGTTTACAACTTTTTGTATATCATTGTATTAGAGTTTACTCAAAATGGGGGTTAACAAATTTTTGTATATAATTATAGTAGAGTTCCCTCAAAACGGTGGTTTACAACTTTTTGTATATAATTGTATAGTAGAGTTTACTCAAAAGGAGGTTTACAACTTTTTGTATATTATAGTATTAGAGTTAACTCAAAACGGGGGTTTACAACTTTTTGTATATAATTATAGTAGAGTTCACTCAAAACGGAGGTTTACAACTTTTTGTATATATTTGTATAGTAGAGTTTAGTCAAAAGGAGGTTTACAACTTTTTGTATATTATAGTATTAGACTTCACTCAAAATGAGGGTTTACAACTTTTTGTATCTAATTATAGTAGAGTTCACTCAAAACGGAGGTTTACAACTTTTTGTATATATTTGTATAGTAAAGTTTACTCAAAATGGGGGTTTACAACTTTTTGTATATTATTGTATAAGAGATTACTCGAAAAGAGGGTTTAAAACTTTTTGTATTTTATTGTATTTGAGTTTACTCAAAACGGGGGTTTACCAGTTTTTGTATATAATTGTAGTAGAGTTCACTCAAAACGGAGGTTTACAACTTTTGTATATAATTGTATAGTATAGTTTACTCAAAACGGGGTTTTACAACTTTTTGTATATATTTGTATAGTAGAGTTATTCAAAACGGGGGTTTACAACTTTTTGTATATCATTGTATTAGAGTTTACTCAAAACGGGGGTTAACAAATTTTTGTATATAATTATAGTAGAGTTCCCTCAAAACGGTGGTTTACAACTTTTTGTATATAATTGTATAGTAGAGTTTACTCAAAAGGAGGTTTACAACTTTTTGTATATTATAGTATTAGAGTTCACTCAAAACGGGGGTTTATAATTTTTTGTATATAATTATAGTAGAGTTCACTCAAAACGAAGGTTTACAACTTTTTGTATATATTTGTATAGTAGAGTTTACTCAAAACGGGGGTTTACAACTATTTGTATATAATTGTATAGTAGAGTTTACTCAAAACGGGGGTTTACAACTTTTTGTATTGAATTATAGTAGAGTTCACTCAAAACGAAGGTTTATAACTTTTTATATATAATTATAGTAGATTTTACTCAAAATCGGGGTTTACAACTTTTTGTAAATAATTGTATAGTAGAGTTTACCCAAAACGGGGTTTTACAACTTTTTGTATATTATTGTATAAGTGTTTACTCAAAACGGGGGTTTACATCTTTTTGTATATAATTGTATTGTAGATTTTACTCAAAATGGAGGTTTACAACTTTTTGTACATAATTGTATAGTAGAGTTTACTCAAAACGGGGGGTTTACAACTTTTTGTATATTATTGTATTAGAGTTTACTCAAAATAGGGGTTTACAACATTTTGTATATAATTATAGTAGAGTCCACTCAAAACGGAGGTTACAAATTTTTGTATATAGTTATAGTAGAGTTTACTTAAAACGGGGGTTTACAACTTTTTGTAAATAATTGTATAGTAGTGTTTACTCAAAACGGGGGTTTACAACTTTTTGCATATTATTGTATTAGAGTTTACTCAAAACGGTGGTTTACAACATTTTGTATTTAATTGTATAGTAGAGTTTACTCAACGGGGGTTTACAACTTTTTGTACAATAAAACGGGTGTTTACAACTTTTTGTATATAATTGTATTGTAGAGTTCACTCAAAATAGAGGTTTACAACTTTTTGTATATAATTATAGTAGAGTTCACTCAAAACGGAGGTTTACGACTTTTTGTATATATTTTTATAGTAGAGTTTACTCAAAATAGGGGTTTACAACTTTTTGTATATAATTGTATAGTAGGGTTTTCTCAAAACGGGGGTTTACAATTTTTTGTATATAATTATACTAGAGTTCACTCAAAACGAAGGTTTATAACTTTTTGTATATAATTATAGTAAAGTTTACTCAAAATGGGGGTTTACAACTTTTTGTAAATTATTGTATAGTAGAGTTTACCCAAAATTGGGGTTTACAACTTTTTGTATATTATTGTATAAGAGTTTACTCAAAACGGGGGTTTACATCTTTTTGTATATAATTGTATTGTAGATTTTACTCAAAACGGGGGTTTACAACATTTTGTATATAATTGTATAGTAGAGTTTACCCAAAATGGGGGTTTACAACTTTTTGTATATTATTGTATAAGAGTTTACTCAAAATGGGGGTTTACATCTTTTTGTATATAATTGTGTTATAGATTTTACTCAACACGTGGGTTTACAACTTTTTGTATATAATTGTATAGTAGAGTTTACTCAAAAGGGGGGTTTAGAACTTTTTGTATTTTATTGTATTGGAGTTTACTCAAAACGGGGGTTTACAAGTTTTTGTATATAATTGTAGTAGAGTTCACTCAAAACGGAGGTTTACAACTTTTGTATATAATTGTATAGTAGAGTTTACTCAAAATGGGGTTTACAACTTTTTGTATATAATTGTATTGTAGATTTTACTCAAAACGGGGGTTTACAACATTTTGTATATAATTGTATTGTAGAGTTTAACCAAAATGGGGGTTTACAACATTTTCTATATTATTGTATAAGAGTTTACTGAAAACGGGGGTTTACATCTTTTTGTATATAATTGTATTGTAGATTTCACTCAAAACGGGGGTTTACAACTTTTTGTATATAATTGTATGGTAGACTTTACTCAAAACGGGGGTTTACAACTTTTTGTATATAATTATAGTAGAGTTCACTCAAAACGGAGGTTTACAACTTTTTGTATATATTTGTATAGTAGAGTTTACTCAAAACGGGGGTTTACCGAGCTTTTTGTATATAATTGTAGTAGAGTTCACTCAAAACGGAAGTTTACAACTTTTGTATATAATTGTATAGTAGAGTTTACTCAAAACGGGGTTGTACAACTTTTTGTATATATTTGTATAGTAGAGTTATTCAAAATGGGGGTTTAAAACTTTTTGTATATCATTGTATTAGAGTTTACTCAAAACGGGGGTTAACAAATTTTTGTATATAATAATAGTAGAGTTCCCTCAAAACGGTGGTTTACAACTTCTTATATATAATTGTATAGTAGAGTTTTCTCAAAAGGAGGTTTACAACTTGTTGTATATTATAGTATTAGAGTTCACTCAAAACGGGGGTTTACAACTTTTTGTATATAATTATAGTAGAGTTCACTCAAAACGGAAGTTTACAACTTTTTGTATATATTTTTATAGTAGAGTTTACTCAAAATGGGGGTTTACAACTTTTTGTATATAATTGTATAGTAGAGTTTACTCAAAACGGGGGTTTACAACTTTTTGTGTTGAATTATAGTAGAGTTCACTCAAAACGAAGGATTATAACTTTTTATATATAATTTTAGTAGATTTTACTCAAAATCGGGGTTTACAACTTTTTGTAAATAATTGTATAGTAGAGTTTACCCAAAACGGGGGTTTACAACTTTTTGTATATTATTGTATAAGTGTTTACTCAAAACGGGGGTTTACATCTTTTTGTATATAATTGTATTGTAGATTTTACTCAAAATGTGGGTTTACAACTTTTTGTACATAATTGTATAGTAGAATTTACTCAAAACGGGGGGTTTACAACTTTTTGTATATTATTTTATTAGAGTTTACTCAAAATGGGGGTTTACAACATTTTGTATATAATTATAGTAGAGTTCACTCAAAACGGAGGTTACAACTTTTTGTATATAGTTATAGTAGAGTTTACTTAAAACGGGTGTTTACAACTTTTTGTAAATAATTGTATAGTAGAGTTTACTCAAAACGGGGGTTTACAACTTTTTGTATATTATTGTATTAGAGTTTACTCAAAACGGGGGTTTACAACTCTTTGTATATTATTGTATTAGAGTTTACTCAAAATGGGGGTTAACAAATTTTTGTATATAATTATAGTAGAGTTTTGTCAAAACGGAGGTTTACAACTTTTTGTATATAATTATAGTAGAGTTTACTCAAAACGGGGGCTTACAAATTTTTGTAAATAATTGTATAGTAGAGTTTACTAAAAACGGGGGTTTACAACTTTTTGTATATAATTATAGTAGAGTTCCCTCAAAACGGTGGTTTACAACTTTTTGTATATAATTGTATAGTAGAGTTTACTCAAAAGGAAGTTTACAACTTATTGTATATTATAGTATTAGTGTTCACTCAAAACGGGGGTTTACAACTTTTTGTATATAATTATAGTAGAGTTCACTCAAAACGGAGGTTTACAACTTTTTGTATATATTTTTATAGTAGAGTTTACTCAAAACGGGGGTTTACAACTTTTTGTATATAATTGTATGGTAGAGTTTACTCAAAACGGGGGTTGACAACTTTTTGTATTGAATTATAGTAGAGTTCACTCAAAACGAAGGTTTATAACTTTTTATATATAATTATAGTAGATTTTACTCAAAATCGGGGTTTACAACTTTTTGTAAATAATTGTATAGTAGAGTTTACCCAAAACGGGGGTTTACAACTTTTTGTATATTATTGTATAAGTGTTTACTCAAAACGGGGGTTTACATCTTTTTGTATATAATTGTATTGTAGATTTTACTCAAAATGGAGGTTTACAACTTTTTGTACATAATTGTATAGTAGAGTTTACTCAAAACGGGTGGTTTACAACTTTTTGTATATTATTGTATTAGAGTTTACTCAAAATAGGGGTTTACAACATTTTGTATATAATTATAGTAGAGTTCACTCAAAACGGAGGTTACAACTTTTTGTATATAGTTATAGTAGAGTTTACTTAAAACGGGGGTTTACAACTTTTTGTAAATAATTGTATAGTAGAGTACAACTTTTTGTATATTATTGTATTAGAGTTTCCTCAAAACGGGGTTTACAACTTTTTGTATATTATTGTATTAGAGTTTACTCAAAATGGGGGTTAACAAATTTTTGTATATAATTATAGTAGAGTTCACTCAAAACGGAGGTTTACAACTTTTTGTATATAATTATGGTAGAGTTTACTCAAAACGGGGGCTTACAACTTTTTGTAAATAATTGTATAGTAGAGTTTACTAAAAACGGGGGTTTACAACTTTTTGAATATTATTGTATTAGAGTTTACTCAAAACGGTGGTTTACAACATTTTGTATTTAATTGTATAGTAGAGTTTACTCAACGGGAGTTTACAACTTTTTGTAGAATAAAACGGTTGTTTACAACTTTTTGTATATAATTGTATTGTAGAGTTCACTCAAAATAGAGGTTTACAACTTTTTGTATATAATTATAGTAGAGTTCACTCAAAACGGAGGTTTACAACTTTTTGTATATATTTGTATAGTAGAGTTTACTCAAAATAGGGGTTTACAACTTTTTGTATATAATTGTATAGTAGAGTTTTCTCAAAACGGGGGTTTACAATTTTTTGTATATAATTATACTAGAGTTCACTCAAAATGAAGGTTTATAACTTTTTGTATATAATTATAGTAAAGTTTACTCAAAATGGGGGTTTACAACTTTTTGTAAATTATTGTATAGTAGAGTTTACCCAAAATTGGGGTTTACAACTTTTTGTATATTATTGTATAAGAGTTTACTCAAAACGGGGGTTTACATCTTTTTGTATATAATTGTATTGTAGATTTTACTCAAAACGGGGGTTTACAACATTTTGTATATAATTGTATAGTAGTGTTTACCCAAAATGGGGGTTTACAACTTTTTGTATATTATTGTATAAGAGTTTACTCAAAACGGGGGTTTACATCTTTTTGTATATAATTGTGTTATAGATTTTACTCAACACGTGGGTTTACAACTTTTTGTATATAATTGTATAGTAGAGTTTACTCAAAAGGGGGTTTAGAACTTTTTGTATTTTATTGTATTAGAGTTTACTCAAAACGGGGGTTTACAAGTTTTTGTATATAATTGTAGTAGAGTTCACTCAAAACGGAGGTTACAACTTTTTGTATATAGTTATAGTAGAGTTTACTTAAAACGGGGGTTTACAACTTTTTGTAAATAATTGTATAGTAGAGTTTACTCAAAACGGGGGTTTACAACTTTTTGTATATTATTGTATTAGAGTTTACTCAAAACGGGGGTTTACAACTCTTTATATATTATTGTAATAGAGTTTACTCAAAATGGGGGTTAACAAATTTTTGTATATAATTATAGTAGAGTTTTGTCAAAACGGAGGTTTACAACTTTTTGTATATAATTATAGTAGAGTTTACTCAAAACGGAGGCTTACAACTTTTTGTAAATAATTGTATAGTAGAGTTTACTAAAAACGGGGGTTTACAACTTTTTGTATATAATTATAGTAGAGTTCCCTCAAAACGGTGGTTTACAACTTTTTGTATATAATTGTATAGTAGAGTTTACTCAAAAGGAGGTTTACAACTTTTTGTATATTATAGTATTAGAGTTCACTCAAAACGGGGGTTTACAACTTTTTGTATATAATTATAGTACAGTTCACTCAAAACGGAAGTTTACAACTTTTTGTATATATTTTTATAGTAGAGTTTACTCAAAACGGGGGTTTACAACTTTTTGTATATAATTGTATAGTAGAGTTTACTCAAAACGGGGGTTTACAACTTTTTGTATTGAATTATAGTAGAGTTCACTCAAAACGAAGGTTTATAACTTTTTATATATAATTATAGTAGATTTTACTCAAAATCGGGGTTTACAACTTTTTGTAAATAATTGTATAGTAGAGTTTACCCAAAACGGGGGTTTACAACTTTTTGTATATTATTGTATAAGTGTTTACTCAAAACGGGGGTTTACATCTTTTTGTATATAATTGTATTGTAGATTTTACTCAAAATGGGGGTTTACAACTTTTTGTACATAATTGTATAGTAGAGTTTACTCAAAACGGGGGGTTTACAACTTTTTTGTATATTATTGTATTAGAGTTTACTCAAAATGGGGGTTTACAACATTTTGTATATAATTATAGTAGAGTTCACTCAAAACGGAGGTTACAACTTTTTGTATATAGTTATAGTAGAGTTTACTTAAAACGGGGTGTTACAACTTTTTGTAAATAATTGTATAGTAGAGTTTACTCAAAACGGGGGTTTGCACCTTTTTGTATATTATTGTATTAGAGTTTACTCAAAACGGGGGTTTACAACTTTTTGTATATTATTGTATTAGAGTTTACTCAAAATGGGGGTTAACAAATTTTTGTATATAATTATAGTAGAGTTTTGTCAAAACGGAGGTTTACAACTTTTTGTATATAATTATAGTAGAGTTTACTCAAAACGGGGGCTTACAACTTTTTGTAAATAATTGTATAGTAGAGTTTACTAAAAATGGGGGTTTACAACTTTTTGCATATTATTGTATTAGAGTTTACTCAAAATGGTGGTTTACAACATTTTGTATTTAATTGTATAGTAGAGTTTACTCAACGGGGGTTTACAACTTTTTGTAGAATAAAACGGGTGTTTACAACTTTTTGTATATAATTGTATTGTAGAGTTCACTCAAAATAGAGGCTTACAACTTTTTGTATATAATTATAGTAGAGTTCACTCAAAACGGAGGTTTACAACTTTTTGTATATATTTGTATAGTAGAGTTTACTCAAAATAGGGGTTTACAACTTTTTGTATATAATTGTGTAGTAGAGTTTTCTCAAAACGGGGGTTTACAATTTTTTGTATATAATTATACTAGAGTTCACTCAAAACGAAGGTTTATAACTTTTTGTATATAATTATAGTAAAGTTTACTCAAAATGGGGGTTTACAACTTTTTGTAAATTATTGTATAGTAGAGTTTACCCAAAATTGGGGTTTACAACTTTTTGTATATTATTGTATAAGAGTTTATTCAAAACGGGGGTTTACATCTTTTTGTATATAATTGTATTGTAGATTTTACTCAAAATGGGGGTTTACAACATTTTGTATATAATTGTATAGTAGAGTTTACCCAAAATGGGGGTTTACAACTTTTTGTATATTATTGTATAAGAGTTTATTCAAAACGGGGGTTTACATCTTTTTGTATATAATTGTGTTATAGATTTTACTCAACACTTGGGTTTACAACTTTTTGTATATAATTGTATAGTAGAGTTTACTCAAAAGGGGGGTTTAGAACTTTTTGTATTTTATTGTATTAGAGTTTACTCAAAACGGGGGTTTACAAGTTTTTGTATATAATTGTAGTAGAGTTCACTCAAAACGGAGGTTTTCAACTTTTGTATATAATTGTATAGTAGAGTTTACTCAAAACGGGGTTTACAACTTTTTGTATATAATTATATTGTAGATTTTACTCAAAACGGGGGTTTACAACATTTTGTATTTAATTGTATAGTAGAGTTTAACCAAAATAGGGGTTTACAACATTTTGTATATTATTGTATAAGAGTTTACTCAAAACGGGGGTTTACATCTTTTTGTATATAATTGTATTGTAGATTTTACTCAAAACGGGGGTTTACAACTTTTTGTATATTATGGTAGACTTTACTCAAAACGGGGGTTTACAACTTTTTGTATAGAATTATAGTAGAGTTCACTCAAAACGGAGGTTTACAACTTTTTGTATATATTTGTATAGTAGAATTTACTCAAAATGGGGGTTTACCAGTTTTTGTATATAATTGTAGTAGAGTTCACTCAAAACGGAAGTTTACAACTTTTGTATATAATTGTATAGTAGAGTTTACTCAAAACGGGGTTTTACAACTTTTTGTATATATTTGTATAGTAGAGTTATTCAAAACGGAGGTTTACAACTTTTTGTATATCATTGTATTAGAGTTTACTCAAAATGGGGGTTAACAAATTTTTGTATATAATTATAGTAGAGTTCCCTCAAAACGGTGGTTTACAACTTTTTGTATATAATTGTATAGTAGAGTTTACTCAAAAGGAGGTTTACAACTTTTTGTATATTATAGTATTAGAGTTAACTCAAAACGGGGGTTTACAACTTTTTGTATATAATTATAGTAGAGTTCACTCAAAACGGAGGTTTACAACTTTTTGTATATATTTTTATAGTAGAGTTTACTCAAAACGGGGGTTTACAACTTTTTGTATATAATTGTATAGTAGAGTTTACTCAAAACGGGGGTTTACAACTTTTTGTATTGAATTATAGTAGAATTCACTCAAAACGAAGGTTTATAACTTTTTATATATAATTATAGTAGATTTTACTCAAAATCGGGGTTTACAACTTTTTGTAAATAATTGTATAGCAGAGTTTACCCAAAACGGGGGTTTACAACTTTTTGTATATTATTGTATAAGTGTTTACTCAAAACGGGGGTTTACATCTTTTTGTATATAATTGTATTGTAGATTTTACTCAAAATGGGGGTTTACAACTTTTGTACATAATTGTATAGTAGAGTTTACTCAAAACGGGGGGTTTACAACTTTTTGTATATTATTGTATTAGAGTTTACTCAAAATGGGGGTTTACAACATTTTGTATATAATTATAGTAGAGTTCACTCAAAACGGAGGTTACAACTTTTTGTATATAGTTATAGTAGAGTTTACTTAAAACGGGGGATTACAACTTTTTGTAAATAATTGTATAATAGAGTTTACTCAAAACGGGGGTTTACAACTTTTTGTATATTATTGTATTAGAGTTTACTCAAAACGGGGGTTTACAACTTTTTGTATATTATTGTATTAGAGTTTACTCAAAATGGGGGTTAACAAATTTTTGTATATAATTATAGTAGAGTTCTGTCAAAACGGAGGTTTACAACTTTTTGTATATAATTATAGTAGAGTTTATCAAAACGGGGGCTTACAACTTTTTGTAAATAATTGTATAGTAGAGTTTACTAAAAACGGGGGTTTACAACTTTTTGCATATTATTGTATTAGAGTTTACTCAAAACGGTGGTTTACAACATTTTGTATTTAATTGTATAGTAGAGTTTACTCAACGGGGGTTTACAACTTTTTGTAGAATAAAACGGGTGTTTACAACTTTTTGTATATAATTGTATTGTAGAGTTCACTCAAAATAGAGGTTTACAACTTTTTGTATATAATTATAGTAGAGTTCACTCAAAACAGAGGTTTACAACTTTTTGTATATATTTGTATAGTAGAGTTTACTCAAAATAGGGGTTTACAACTTTTTGTATATAATTGTGTAGTAGAGTTTTCTCAAAACGGGAGTTTACAATTTTTTGTATATAATTATACTAGAGTTCACTGAAAACGAAGGTTTATAACTTGTTGTATATAATTATAGTAAAGTTTACTCAAAATGGGGGTTTACAACGTTTTATAAATTATTGTATAGTAGAGTTTACCCAAAATTGGGGTTTACAACTTTTTGTATATTATTGTATAAGAGTTTACTCAAAACGGGGGTTTACATCTTTTTGTATATAATTGTATTGTAGATTTTACTCAAAACGGGGGTTTACAACTTTTTGTATATAATTGTATGGTAGACTTTACTCAAAACGGGGGTTTACAACTTTTTGTGTAGAATTATAGTAGAGTTCACTCAAAACGAAGGTTTACAACTTTTTGTATATATTTGTATAGTAGAGTTTACTCAAAACGGGGGTTTACCAGTTTTTGTATATAATTGTAGTAGAGTTCACTCAAAACGGAAGTTTACAACTTTTGTATATAATTGTATAGTAGAGTTTACTCAAAACGGGGTTTTACAACTTTTTGTATATATTTGTATAGTAGAGTTATTCAAAACGGGGGTTTACAACTTTTTGTATATCATTGTATTAGAGTTTACTCAAAACGGGGGTTAACAAATTTTTGTATATAATTATAGTAGAGTTCCCTCAAAATGGTGGTTTACAACTTTTTGTATATAATTGTATAGTAGAGTTTACTCAAAAGGAGGTTTACAACTTTTTGTATATTATAGTATTAGAGTTCACTCAAAACGGGGGTTTACAACTTTTTGTATATAATTATAGTAGAGTTCACTCAAAACGGAGGTTTACAACTTTTTGTATATATTTTTATAGTAGAGTTTACTCAAAACGGGGGTTTACAACTTTTTGTATATAATTGTATAGTAGAGTTTTCTCAAAACGGGGGTTGACAACTTTTTGTATTGAATTATAGTAGAGTTCACTCAAAACGAAGGTTTATAACTTTTTATATATAATTATAGTAGATTTTACTCAAAATCGGGGTTTACAACTTTTTGTAAATAATTGTATAGTAGAGTTTACCCAAAACGGGGGTTTACAACTTTTTGTATATTATTGTATAAGTGTTTACTCAAAACGGGGGTTTACATCTTTTTGTATATAATTGTATTGTAGATTTTACTCAAAATGGGGGTTTACAACTTTTTGTACATAATTGTATAGTAGAGTTTACTCAAAACGGGTGGTTTACAACTTTTTGTATATTATTGTATTAGAGTTTACTCAAAATGGGGGTTTACAACATTTTGTATATAATTATAGTATAGTTCACTCAAAACGGAGGTTACAACTTTTTGTATATAGTTATAGTAGAGTTTACTTAAAACGGAGGTTTACTACTTTTTGTAAATAATTGTATAGTAGAGTTTACTCAAAACAGGGGTTTACAACTTTTTGTATATTATTGTATTTGAGTTTACTCAAAACGGGGGTTTACAACTTTTTGTATATTATTGTATTAGAGTTTACTCAAAATGGGGGTTAACAAATTTTTGTATATAATTATAGTAGAGTTCAGTCAAAACGGAGGTTTACAACTTTTTGTATATAATTATAGTAGAGTTCACTCAAAACGGAGGTTTACAACTTTTTGTATATATTTGTATAGTAGAGTTTACTCAAAATAGGGGTTTACAACTTTTTGTATATAATTGTATAGTAGAGTTTTCTCAAAACGGGGGTTTACAATTTTTTGTATATAATTATACTAGAGTTCACTCAAAACGAAGGTTTATAACTTTTTGTATATAATTATAGTAAAGTTTACTCAAAATGGGGGTTTACAACTTTTTGTAAATTATTGTATAGTAGAGTTTACCCAAAATTGGGGTTTACAACTTTTTGTATATTATTGTATGAGAGTTTACTCAAAACGGGGGTTTACATCTTTTTGTATATAATTGTATTGTAGATTTTACTCAAAACGGGGATTTACAACATTTTGAATATAATTGTATAGTAGAGTTTACCCAAAATGGGGGTTTACAACTTTTTGTATATTATTGTATAAGAGTTTACTCAAAACGGGGGTTTACATCTTTTTGTATATAATTGTGTTATATATTTTACTCAACACGTGGGTTTACAACTTTTTGTATATAATTGTATAGTAGAGTTTACTGAAAAGGGGGGTTTAGAACTTTTTGTATTTTATTGTATTAGAGTTTACTCAAAACGGGGGTTTACAAGTTTTTGTATATAATTGTAGTAGAGTTCACTCAAAACGGAGGTTTACAACTTTTGTATATAATTGTATAGTAGAGTTTACTCAAAACGGGGCTTACAAATTTTTGTATATAATTGTATTGTAGATTTTACTCAAAACGGGGGTTTACAACATTTTGTATATAATTGTATAGTATAGTTTAACCAAAATGGGGGTTTACAACATTTTGAATATTATTGTATAAGAGTTTACTCAAAACGGGGGTTTACATCTTTTTGTATATAATTGTATTGTAGATTTTACTCAAAACGGGGGTTTACAACTTTTTGTATATAATTGTATGGTAGACTTTACTCAAAACGGGGGTTTACAACTTTTTGTATATAATTATAGTAGAGTTCACTCAAAACGGAGGTTTACAACTTTTTGTATATATTTTTATAGTAAAGTTTACTCAAAACGGGGGTTTACAACTTTTTGTATATAATTGTATAGTAGAGTTTACTCAAAACGGGGGTTTACAACTTTTTGTATTGAATTATAGTAGAGTTCACTCAAAACGAAGGTTTATAACTTTTTATATATAATTATAGTAGATTTTACTCAAAATCGGGGTTTACAACTTTTTGTAAATAATTGTATAGTAGAGTTTACCCAAAACGGGGGTTTACAAGTTTTTGTATATTATTGTATAAGTGTTTACTCAAAACGGGGGTTTACATCTTTTTGTATATAATTGTATTGTAGATTTTACTCAAAATGGGGGTTTACAACTTTTTGTACATAGTTGTATGGTAGAGTTTACTCAAAACGGGCGGTTTACAACTTTTTGTATTTTATTGTATTAGAGTTTACTCAAAATGGGGGTTTACAACATTTTGTATATAATTATAGTAGAGTTCACTCAAAACGGAGGTTACAACTTTTTGTATATAGTTATAGTAGAGTTTACTTAAAACGGGGGTTTACAACTTTTTGTAAATTATTGTATAGTAGAGTTTACTGAAAACGGGGGTTTACAACTTTTTGTATATTATTGTATTAGAGTTTACTCAAAACGGGGGTTTACAACTTTTTGTATATTATTGTATTAGAGTTTACTCAAAATGGGGGTTAACAAATTTTTGTATATAATTATAGTAGAGTTCACTCAAAACGGAGGTTTACAACTTTTTGTATATAATTATAGTAGAGTTTACTCAAAACGGGGGCTTACAACTTGTTATAAATAATTGTATAGTAGAGTTTACTAAAAACGGGGGTTTACAACTTTTTGCATATTATTGTATTAGAGTTTACTCAAAACGGTGGTTTACAACATTTTGTATTTAATTGTATAGTAGAGTTTACTCAACAGGGGTTTACAACTTTTTGTAGAATAAAACGGGTGTTTACAACTTTTTGTATATAATTGTATTGTAGAGTTCACTCAAAATAGAAGTTTACAACTTTTTGTATATAATTATAGTAGAGTTCACTCAAAACAGAGGTTTACAACTTTTTGTATATATTTGTATAGTAGAGTTTACTCAAAATAGGGGTTTAAAACTTTTTGTATATAATTGTGTAGTAGAGTTTTCTCAAAACGGGGGTTTACAATTTTTTGTATATAATTATACTAGAGTTCACTCAAAACGAAGGTTAATAACTTTTTGTATATAATTATAGTAAAGTTTACTCAAAATGGGGGTTTACAACTTTTTGTAAATTATTGTATAGTAGAGTTTACCCAAAATTAGGGTTTACAACTTTTTGTATATTATTGTAGAAGAGTTTACTCAAAACGGGGGTTTACATCTTTTTGTATATAATTGTATTGTAGATTTTACTCAAAACGGGGGTTTACAACATTTTGTATATAATTGTATAGTAGAGTTTATCCAAAATGGGGGTTTACAACTTTTTGTATATTATTGTATAAGAGTTTACTCAAAACGGGGGTTTACATCTTTTTGTATATAATTGTGTTATATATTTTACTCAACACGTGGGTTTATAACTTTTTGTATATAATTGTATAGTAGAGTTTACTCAAAAGGGGGGTTTAGAACTTTTTGTATTTTATTGTATTAGAGTTTACTCAAAACGGGGGTTTACAACTTTTTGTATATAATTGTATGGTAGACTTTACTCAAAACGGGGGTTTACAACTTTTTGTATAGAATTATAGTAGAGTTCACTCAAAACGGAGGTTTACAACTTTTTGTATATATTTGTATAGTAGAGTTTACTCAAAACGGGGGTTTACCAGTTTTGTATATAATTGTAGTAGAGTTCACTCACAACGGAAGTTTACCACTTTTGTATATAATTGTATAGTAGAGTTTACTCAAAACGGGGTTTTACAACTTTTTGTATATATTTGTATAGTAGAGTTATTCAAAACGGGGGTTTACAACTTTTTGTATATCATTGTATTAGAGTTTACTCAAAACGGGGGTTAACAATTTTTTGTATATAATTATAGTAGAGTTCCCTCAAAACGGTGGTTTACAACTTTTTGTATATAATTGTATAGTAGAGTTTACTCAAAAGGAGGTTTACAACTTTTTGTATATTATAGTATTAGAGTTCACTCAAAACGGGGGTATACAACTTTTTGTATATAATTATAGTAGAGTTCACTCAAAACGGAGGTTTACAACTTTTTGTATATATTTTTATAATAGAGTTTACTCAAAACGGGGGTTTACAACTTTTTGTATATAATGGTATAGTAGAGTTTACTCAAAACGGGGGTTTACAACTTTTTGTATTGAATTATAGTAGAGTTCACTCAAAACGAAGGTTTATAACTTTTTATATATAATTATAGTAGATTTTACTCAAAATGGGGGTTTACAACTTTTTGTAAATAATTGTATAGTAGAGTTTACCCAAAACGGGGGTTTACAACTTTTTGTATATTATTGTATAAGTGTTTACTCAAAACGGGGGTTTACAACTTTTTGTATATAATTGTATTGTAGAGTTTACTCAAAATGGGGGTTTACAACTTTTTGTACATAATTGTATAGTAGAGTTTACTCAAAACAGGGGTTTACAACTTTTTGTATATTATTGTATTAGAGTTTACTCAAAATGGGGGTTTACAACATTTTGTATATAATTATAGTAGAGTTCACTCAAAACAGAGGTTACAACTTTTTGTATATAGTTATAGTAGAGTTTACTTAAAACGGGGGTTTACAACTTTTTGTAAATTATTGTATAGTACAGTTTACTCAAAACGGGAGTTTACAACTTATTGTATATTATTATATTAGAGTTTACTCAAAACGGGGGTTTACAACTTTTTGTATATTATTGTATTAGAGTTTACTCAAAATGGGGGTTAACAAATTTTTGTATATAATTATAGTAGAATTCTGTCAAAACGGAGGTTTACAACTTTTTGTATATAATTATAGTAGAGTTTACTCAAAACGGGGGCTTACAACTTTTTGGAAATAATTGTATAGTAGAGTTTACTAAAAATGGGGGTTTACAACTTTTTGCATATTATTGTATTAGAGTTTACTCAAAACGGTGGTTTACAACATTTTGTATTTAATTGTATAGTAGAGTTTACTCAACGGGGGTTTACAACTTTTTGTAGAATAAAACGGGTGTTTACAACTTTTTTTATATAATTGTATTGTAGAGTTCACTCAAAATAGAGGTTTACAACTTTTTGTATATAATTATAGTAGAGTTCACTCAAAACGGAGGTTTACAACTTTTTGTATATATTTTTATAGTAGAGTTTACTCAAAATAGGGGTTTACAACTTTTTGTATATAATTGTATAGTAGAGTTTTCTCAAAACGGGGGTTTACAATTTTTTGTATATAATTATACTAGAGTTCACTCAAAACGAAGGTTTATAACTTTTGGTATATAATTATAGTAAAGTTTACTCAAAATGGGCGTTTACAACTTTTTGTAAATTATTGTATAGTAGAGTTTACCCAAAATTGGGGTTTACAACTTTTTGTATATTATTGTATAAGAGTTTACTCAAAACGGGGGTTTACATCTTTTTGTATATAATTGTATTGTAGATTTTACTCAAAACGGGGGTTTACAACATTTTGTATATAATTGTATAGTAGAGTTTACCCAAAATGGGGGTTTACAACTTTTTGTATATTATTGTAAAGAGTTTACTCAAAACGGGGGTTTACATCTTTTTGTATATAATTGTGTTATAGATTTTACTCAACACGTGGGTTTACAACTTTTTGTTTATAATTGTATAGTAGAGTTTACTCAAAAGGGGGGTTTAGAACTTTTTGTATTTTATTGAATTAGAGTTTACTCAAAACGGGGGTTTACAAGTTTTTGTATATAATTGTAGTAGAGTTCACTCAAAACGGAGGTTTACAACTTTTGTATATAATTGTATAGTAGAGTTTACTCAAAACGGGGTTTACAACTTTTTGTATATAATTGTATTGTAGATTTTACTCAAAACGGGGGTTTACAACATTTTGTATATAATTGTATAGTAGAGTTTAACCAAAATAGGGGTTTACAACATTTTGTATATTATTGTATAAGAGTTTACTCAAAACGGGAGTTTACATCTTTTTGTATATAATTGTATTGTAGATTTTACTCAAAACGGGGGTTTACAACTTTTTGTATATAATTGTATGGTAGACTCTACTCAAAACAGGGGTTTACAACTTTTTGTATAGAATTATAGTAGAGTTCACTCAAAACGGAGGTTTACAACTTTTTGTATATATTTGTATAGTAGAGTTTACTCAAAACGGGGGTTTACCAGTTTTTGTATATAATTGTAGTAGAGTTCACTCCAAACGGAAGTTTACAACTTTTGTATATAATTGTATAGTAGAGTTTACTCAAAACAGGGTTTTACAACTTTTTGTATATATTTGTATAGTAGAGTTATTCAAAACGGGGGTTTACAACTTTTTGTATATCATTGTATTAGAGTTTACTCAAAACGGGGGTTAACAAATTTTTGTATATAATTATAGTAGAGTTCCCTCAAAACGGTGGTTTACAACTTTTTGTATATAATTGTATAGTAGAGTTTACTCAAAAGGAGGTTTACAACTTTTTGTATATTATAGTTTTAGAGTTCACTCAAAACGGGGGTTTATAACTTTTTGTATATAATTATAGTAGAGTTTACTCAAAACGGAGGTTTACAACTTTTTGTATATATTTTTATAGTAGAGTTTACTCAAAACGGGGGTTTACAACTTTTTGTATATAATTGTATAGTAGAGTTTACTCAAAACGGGGGTTGACAACTTTTTGTATTGAATTATAGTAGAGTTCACTCAAAACGAAGGTTTATAAATTTTTATATATAATTATAGTGGATTTTACTCAAAATCGGTGTTTACAACTTTTTGTAAATAATTGTATAGTAGAGTTTACCCAAAACGGGGGTTTACAACTTTTTGTATATTGTTGTATAAGTGTTTACTCAAAACGGGGGTTTACATCTTTTTGTATATAATTGTATTGTAGATTTTACTCAAAATGGGGGTTTACAACTTTTTGTTCATAATTGTATAGTAGAGTTTACTCAAAACGGGGGGTTTACAACTTTTTGTATATTATTGTATTAGAGTTTACTCAAAATGGGGGTTTACAACATTTTGTATATAATTATAGTAGAGTTCACTCAAAACGGAGGTTACAACTTTTTGTATATAGTTATAGTAGAGTTTACTTAAAACGGGGGTTTACAACTTTTTGTAAATAATTGTATAGTAGAGTTTACTCAAAACGGGGGTTTACAACTTTTTGTATATTATTGTACTAGAGTTTACTCAAAACGGGGGTTTACAAATTTTTGTATATTATTGTATTAGAGTTTACTTAAAATGGGGGTTAACAAATTTTTGTATATAATTATAGTAGAGTTCTCTCAAAACGGAGGTTTACAACTTTTTGTAGATAATTATAGTAGAGTTTACTCAAAACGGGGGCTTACAACTTTTTGTAAATAATTGTATAGTAGAGTTTACTAAAAACGGGGGTTTACAACTTTTTGCATATTATTGTATTAGAATTTACTCAAAACGGTGGTTTACAACATTTTGTATTTAATTGTATAGTAGAGTTTACTCAACGGGGGTTTACAACTTTTTGTAGAATAAAACGGGTGTTTACAACTTTTTGTATATAATTGTATTGTAGAGTTCACTCAAAATAGAGGTTTACAACTTTTTGTATATAATTATAGTAGAGTTCACTCAAAACGGAGGTTTACAACTTTTTGTATATATTTGTATAGTAGAGTTTACTCAAAATAGGGGTTTACAACTTTTTTGTATATAATTGTATAGTAGAGTTTTCTCAAAACGGGGGATTACAATTTTTTGTATATAATTATAATAGAGTTCACTCAAAACGAAGGTTTATAACTTTTTGTATATAATTATAGTAAAGTTTACTCAAAATGGGGGTTTACAACTTTTTGTAAATTATTATATAGTAGAGTTTACCCAAAATTGGGGTTTACAACTTTGTGTATATTATTGTATAAGAGTTTACTCAAAACGGGGGTTTACATCTTTTTGTATATAATTGTATTGTAGATTTTACTCAAAACGCGGGTTTACAACATTTTGTATATAATTGTATAGTAGAGTTTACCCAAAATGGGGGTTTACAACTTTTTGTATATTATTGTATAAGAGTTTACTCAAAACGGGGGTTTACATCTTTTTGTATATAATTGTGTTATAGATTTTACTCAACACGTGGGTTTACAACTTTTTGTATATAATTGTATAGTAGAGTTTACTCAAAAGGGGGGTTTAGAACTTTTTGTATTTTATTGTATTAGAGTTTACTCAAAACGTGGGTTTACCAGTTTTTGTATATAATTGTAGTAGAGTTCACTCAAAACGGAGGTTTACAACTTTTGTATATAATTGTATAGTAGAGTTTACTCAAAACGGGGTTTACAACTTTTTGTATATAATTGTATTGTAGATTTTACTCAAAACGGGGGTTTACAACATTTTGTATATAATTGTATAGTAGAGTTTAACCAAAATGGGGGTTTACAACATTTTGTATATTATTGTATAAGAGTTTACTCAAAACGGGGGTTTACATCTTTTTGTATATAATTGTATTGTAGATTTTACTCAAAACGGGGGTTTACAACTTTTTGTATATAATTGTATGGTAGACTTTACTCAAAACGGGGGTTTACAACTTTTTGTATAGAATTATAGTAGAGTTCACTCAAAACGAAGGTTTACAACTTTTTGTATATATTTGTATAGTAGAGTTTACTCAAAACGGGGGTTTACCAATTTTTGTATATAATTGTAGTAGAGTTCACTCAAAATGGAAGTTTACAACTTTTGTATATAATTGTATAGTAGAGTTTACTCAAAACGGGGTTTTACAACTTTTTGTATATATTTGTATAGTGGAGTTATTCAAAACGGGGGTTTACAACTTTTTGTATATCATTGTATTAGAGTTTACTCAAAACGGGGGTTAACAAATTTTTGTATATAATTATAGTAGAGTTCCCTCAAAACGGTGGTTTAAAACTTTTTGTATATAATTGTATAGTAGAGTTTACTCAAAAGGAGGTTTACAACTTTTTGTATATTATAGTATTAGAGTTCACTCAAAACGGGGGTTTACAACTTTTTGTATATAATTATAGTAGAGTTCACTCAAAACGGAGGTTTACAACTTTTTGTATATATTTTTATAGTAGAGTTTACTCAAAACGGGGGTTTACAACTTTTTGTATATAATTGTATAGTAGAGTTTACTCAAAACGGGGGTTGACAACTTTTTGTGTTGAATTATAGTAGAGTTCACTCAAAACGAAGGTTTTTAACTTTTTATATATAATTATAGTAGATTTTACTCAAAATCGGGGTTTACAACTTTTTGTAAATAATTGTATAGTAGAGTTTACCCAAAATGGGGGTTTACAACTTTTTGTATATTATTGTATAAGTGTTTACTCAAAACGGGGGTTTACATCTTTTTGTATATAATTGTATTGTAGATTTACTCAAAATGGGGGTTTACAACTTTTTGTACATAATTGTATAGTAGAGTTTACTCAAAACGGGTGGTTTACAACTTTTTGTATATTATTGTATTAGAGTTTACTCAAAATGGGGGTTTACAACATTTTGTATATAATTATAGTAGAGTTCACTCAAAACGGAGGTTACAACTTTTTGTATATAGTTATAGTAGAGTTTACTTAAAACGGGGGTTTACCACTTTTTGTAAATAATTGTATAGTAGAGTTTACTCAAAACGGGGGTTTACAACTTTTTGTATATTATTGTATTAGAGTTTACTCAAAACGGGGGTTTACAACTTTTTTTATATTATTGTATTAGAGTTTACTCAAAATGGGGGTTAACAAATTTTTGTATATAATTATAGTAGAGTTCAGTCAAAACGGAGGTTTACAACTTTTTGTATATAATTATAGTAGAGTTTACTCAAAACGGGGGCTTACAACTTTTTGTAAATAATTGTATAGTAGAGTATACTAAAAACGGGGGTTTACAACTTTTTGCATATTATTGTATTAGAGTTTACTCAAAACGGTGGTTTACAACATTTTGTATTTAATTGTATAGTAGAGTTTACTCAACGGGGGTTTACAACTTTTTGTAGAATAAAACGGGTGTTTACAACTTTTTATATATAATTGTATTGTAGAGTTCACTCAAAATAGAGGTTTACAACATTTTGTATATAATTATAGTAGAGTTCACTCAAAATGGAGGTTTACAACTTTTTGTATATATTTGTATAGTAGAGTTTACTCAAAATAAGGGTTTACAACTTTTTGTATATAATTGTATAGTAGAGTTTTCTCAAAACGGGGGTTTACAATTTTTTGTATATAATTATACTAGAGTTCACTCAAAACGAAGGTTTATAACTTTTTGTATATAATTATAGTAAAGTTTACTCAAAATGGGGGTTTAAAACTTTTTGTAAATTATCGTATAGTAGAGTTTACCCAAAATTGGGGTTTACAACTTTTTGTATATTATTGTATAAGAGTTTACTCAAAACGGGGGTTTACATCTTTTTGTATATAATTGTATTGTAGATTTTACTCAAAACGGGGGTTTACGACATTTTGTATATAATTGTATAGTAGAGTTTACCCAAAATGGGGGTTTACAACTTTTTGTATATTATTGTATAAGAGTTTACTCAAAACGGGGGTTTACATCTTTTTGTATATAATTGTGTTATAGATTTTACTCAACACGTGGGTTTACAACTTTTTGTATATAATTGTATAGTAGAGTTTACTCAAAAGGGGGGTTTAGAACTTTTTGTATTTTATTGTATTAGAGTTTACTCAAAACGGGGGTTTACAAGTTTTTGTATATAATTGTAGTAGAGTTCACTCAAAACGGAGGTTTACAACTTTTGTATATAATTGTATAGTAGAGTTTACTCAAAACGGGGTTTACAACTTTTTGTATATAATTGTATTGTAGATTTTACTCAAAACGGGGGTTTACAACATTTTGTATATAATTGTATAGTAGAGTTTAACCAAAATGGGGGTTTACAACATTTTGTATATTATTGTATAAGAGTTTACTCAAAACGGGGGTTTACATCTTTTTGTTTATAATTGTATTGTAGATTTTACTCAAAACGGGGGTTTACAACTTTTTGTATATAATTCTATAGTAGACTTTACTCAAAACGGGGGTTTACAACTTTTTGTATAGAATTATAGTAGAGTTCACTCAAAACGGAGGTTTACAACTTTTTGTATATATTTGTATAGTAGAGTTTATTCAAAACGGGGGTTTACAACTTTTTGTACATAATTGTATAGTAGAGTTTACTCAAAATGGGGGTTTACAACTTTTTGTATATAATTATAGTAGAGTTCACTCAAAACGAAGGTTTATAACTTTTTGTATATAATTATAGTAGAGTTTACTCAAAACAGGGGTTTACAACTTTTTGTAAATAATTGTATAGTAGAGTTGACCCAAAATGGGGGTTTACAACTTTTTGTATATTATTGTATAAGAGTTTACTCAAAACGAGGGTTTACATCTTTTTGTATATAATTGTATTGTAGATTTTACTCAAAACGGGGGTTTACAACTTTTTGTATATAATTGTATAGTAGAGTTTGCTCAAAATAGGGGTTTAAAACTTTTTGTATTTTATTGTATTAGAGTTTACTCAAAACGGGGGTTTACCAGTTTTTGTATATTGTAGTAGAGTTCACTCAAAACGGAAGTTTACAACTTTTGTATATAATTGTATAGTAGAGTTTACTCAAAACGGGGTTTTACAACTTTTTGTATATAATTGTATAGTAGAGTTATTCAAAACGGGGGTTTACAACTTTTTGTATATCATTGTATTAGAGTTTACTGAAACCGGGGGTTAACAAATTTTTGTATATAATTATAGTAGAGTTCACTCAAAATGGAGGTTTACAACTTTTTGTATATAATTGTATAGTAGAGTTTACTCAAAAGGAGGTTTACAACTTTTTGTATATTATAGTATTAGAGTTCACTCAAAACGGGGGTTTACAACATTTGTATAGTAGAGTTTCCTCAAAACGGGGGTTTACAATTTTTTGTAAATAATTGTATTGTAGAGTTTACTCAAAACGGGGGTTTACATCTTTTTGAATATTATTGTGTTAGAGTTTACTCAAAATGGGGGTTAACAACTTTTTGTATATAATTATAATAGAGTTCACTCAAAACGGAGGTTTACAACATTTCGTATATAATTATAGTAGAGTTTACTCGTAACGGGGGCTTATAACGTTTTGTAAATAATTGTATAGTAGAGTTTACTCAAAACGGGGGTTTATAACTTTTTTGTATGTTATTGTATTAGAGTTTACTTAAAACGGGGGTTTACAACTTTTTGTATATAATTGTATAGTAGAGTTTACTCAAAACGGGGGTTTTCAACTTTTTGCATATTATTGTATTAGAGTTTACGCAAAATGGGGGTTTACAACTTTTTGTATATAATTGTACTATAGAGTTTACTCAAAACGGGGGTTTATAACTTTTTGTATATAATTATAGTAGAGTTCACTCGAAACGGAGGTTTACAACTTTTTGTATATAATTGTATAGTAAAGTTGATAACTAGATTTTGGATCTAGATTGAGGAAATCAATGAAGGAACGAAGAGCACGAGCAAAGCTTAGCTTTTCCTGGGAATCAGCACCTCGGAATCACCAAGTTGAGAACGCACAACAAAGGTTGCTCAAACCTTTGATAAGTTCTCAAGTTATCACTTACCTAATCAGCAAGGTAACATGAATAACTCACAAATTTTCAATCACTGAAAATTTCTTATATAATATATAATTATCACTCAAAAGTTGTCTATCTCCATCGAATTATAGCAGCCATATATATAGGCTGAAAATACCAAGCATCTTGGTATTTAAAAGCATAAAAATAAATTACATTTAATTTTGAAAAAAATGAAAGGTTCTAATAATTAATATAAGATATAAACCTTTCATCTTTTGCCATTATTTCTAATAATTAAGGTATTAAACCTTTCATCTTCAAAATGGCGCCACCTCCCTTGTATTTGCAGACCTTATTTTTATGTTTTATATATTAATAAAACATAAGATAATATTATAGGATCATATCATTCCCTCCCGGGTGAAAATGATTCGTCCTCGAATCAACATGATGTCGTAGAAATCCGCATCTGCAAGCTTGACACCATGAAACTTCAAAAGAAAACCCAAAATTATGCCGGGGTCAAAAAGAATGCGCACAAACAACTTGAACTCGTGCGCTGTTGGATTATGTGCACCATGCTGCACCAGAAGAATACCAAAACAACTTTGTGGTTGGATATAATTGAGAACGACTCCATGGGCGGAAACAAGATAATTAGACAAATAAGAATAAGGAGATACGTCATCATGCTCCAAATACGGATCAAGAAATTTGTGCGTTAAAATTCCAACACTGTCAACAAAATCACTATCAACCGTAGTAAAAATAGTTGCTGCCTTGGTGGTAGCAAAAATGTCGTGTCGTGCGGTGTCGGGGGTATCAACGAAAACTTCCACTTTTGGAACCACCACTTGTTTCAATGACCGCTTCATTTATAGTACCATCGGCAATATTAAAATCATAGACAACCTCATCCGCTTCAACTACATCCGGTTTTATTTCGCCTTAATGACTATCTCTTCCTCGGTAGTAACAACAACAAAATCATCCACAACTGTATCAGCCACGGTTTTGGCTTCAAACTGAACATTATCACCGTGCACCACATCATTAAGAGGATTTGGAACAATACAGTTAACATGAAAGAATTTTGGTGCCTTGCCCCGTGCAGCTTCGGCAATAGTTATACCATACTGCAGAAAGAAAAGCACGTCTTCAGCTGTCAATTTTGCGGCAAATATCCTCCTTCGTCTTGGGTCAGAATATTTGGAATGCTCTAGTTCCTTCTGTAATCGAGCAATATTTTCTTGCAGAAGTTGTCGTATATGTATTCTCTTTCGCTCCGCGAGGTAGTCATTTTGTTCCTTCACAAATTCAGCGTCGGCTTCCTTGACATCAGCCGGATAATATAGTTTGGGATCATATTCCATATAGTACACAAAACCATTGTAGCGTATCGTACCACAACGACCCCACTTCATCTCAAACTCGGATAATTCCAAACAAGAACACGAAATGACAGCAATTTTCACGACCAAACGGTAAGGAATTTGAAAAGACACAAAGAACGAAACTTGCAGGTCATGAAATTTGCTTCAAGACTGTTGAGTTTCACGAAAATTTAAAATGGATAGCCTCCTCAAAATAAATTTGTAAACAGATGACTACACAACAGATTTTCGGACAGAAACAGACTAGCACGTTACGGTGACCATTGGGAAGAATTGATCGGTAATTTGGAAAAATGCAAAGAATGAAAGTTGTAGAACAGAAACTTTCCTATAAGCTCAAAAAAAATCACGCAATTACGACCGTTACAACTCCGGAAAATCGAATTCATTTACAAACTGTTCCAGAAAAACGCGCAGGATATTGTGGGGCAGATTTGACCACGATAAGCTCCGAATTTGGAAAAGTCGTAAAGAGACAAAAGATGGATAAAAGAAAAGTATATCGACCAGTAAAAATTGATAAATTTCCGATTTGTTTTGAATAGGAAACGAATGAAACAAAAAACGGAATTTCGGGTTGGACAGATTTGAAGGAAACTTGAAGATATGAAAAAATCTTGAAGAAACCTTCAAAGAAGATGAACATGCACGAATTTTTTTGTAAATTTTCTGGAAAATGATGAAGAACACAAGCATATCACATACAATTCGAATATTTTTTTTTTAAAGATGAAAAATGAAATGGAAAAGGAAAGAAGAACACAAACAAATGGATATTTGATACCTCAATCCCTAGTCTCTGATACCAATTGATACAACGAAGGATCTAGATTAAGGATGCAATGAAAGAAGATACAAAGGAAAAACGAAGAAGAGAAAAGAAACAACGAGCAAAGATTTAGTATCCCTCGGAATCAGCACTTTGGGGGCCTAAATTGAGAACGCCTCACAAGGATTGCTCAGATCCTTGATAAATTTTCGAAGTTGATCAAGTACCTAATCAGCAAGGTATATGATAAACTCATAATATTTTATATAACTAGATTTTGGATCTAGATTGAGGAAATCAATGAAGGAACGAAGAACACGAGCAAAGCTTAGCTTTTCCTTAGAATCAGCACCTCGGAATCACCAAGTTGAGAATGTCACAACAAAGGTTGCTCAAACCTTTGATAAGTTCTCAAGTTATCACTTACCTAATCAGCAAGGTAACATGAATAACTCACAAATTTTCAATCACTGAAAATTTCTTATATAATATATAATTATCACTCAAAAGTTGTCTATCTCCATCGAATTATAGCAGCCATATATATAGAAATTTTGAAAATACCAAGCATCTTGGTAATTAAAAGAATAAAAATAAATTACATTTAATTTTGAAAAAATGAAAGGTTCTAATAATTAATATAAGATATAAACCTTTCATCTTTTGCCATTATTTCTAATAATTAAGGTATTAAACCTTTCATCTTCAAAATGGCGCCACCTCCCTTGTATTTGCAGACCTTATTTTTATGTTTTATATATTAATAAAACATAAGATAATATTATAGGATCATATCAAAAGTTTACTCAAAATAGGGGTTGACAACTTTTTGTATATTATTGTCTTAGAGTTTACTCAAAACGGGGGTTTACAACTTTATGTATATAATTATAGTAGAGTTCACTCAAAACGGAGGTTTACAATTATTTGTATATAATTATAGTAAAGTTTACTCAAAACAGCCGGGGGGGGTTTACAACTTTATTGTAAATAATTGTATTGTAGAGTTTACACAAAACGGGGGTTTACATCTTTTGGTATATTATTGTATTAGAGTTTACTCAAAACGGGGGTTAACAACTTTTTGTATATAATTATATAGTAGAGTTTACTCAAAACAGGGGTTTACAACTTTTTGTACAATAAACGGGGGTTTGCAAATTTTTGTATATAATTGTATAGTAGAGTTTACTCAAAAGGGGATTTACAACTTTTTGTATATTATTGTATTAGAGTTCACTCAAAACAGGGGTTTACAACTTTTTTATATAATTTTAGTAGACTTCACTCAAAACGGAGGTTTACAACTTTTTGTATATAATTGTATAGTAGGGTTTACTCAAAACGGTGGTTTACAACTTTTTGTATATAATTGTATAAGAGTTTACTCAAAACGGGGGTTTACAACTTTTGGTATATAATTGTATAGTAGAGTTTACTCAAAATGGGGGTTTACAACTTTTTGTATATTATTGTATTAGACGTTACTCAAAACGGGGGTTAACAAATTTTTGTATATAATTATAGTAGAGTTACTCAAACCGGAGGTTTACATCTTTTTGTATATAATCATAGGAGAGTTTACTCAAAACAGGGGCTTACTACATTTTGTAAATAATTGTGTAGTAGAGTTTACTCAAAACGGGGGTTTACACCTTTTTGCATATTATTGTATTAGAGTTTACGCAAAACGGGGGTTTATAACTTTTTGTATATAATTGTATATTAGAGTTTACTCAAAACGGGGGTTTACAACTTTTTGTACAATAAAATGGGGGTTTATTACTTTTTGTATATAATTGTATAGTAGAGTTTACTCTAAACGGGAGAATACAACTTTTTGTATATAATTGTATATTAGAGTTTACTCAAAACGGGGGATTACAACTTTTTGTATTTTATTGTATTAGAGTTTACTCAAAATGGGGGTTTACAACTTTTTGCATATAATTATAGTAGAGTTTACTCAAAATGCAGGTTTACAACTTTTTGTATATAATTGTATAGTAAAATTTACTCAAAAGGGGGTTTACAACTTTTTGTATATTATTGTATTAGAGTTTACTCAAAACGGGGGTTTACAACTTTTTGTATATAATTATAGTAGAGTTCACTCAAAAAAGAGGTTTACAACTTTTTGTATATAATTATAGTAAACTTTACTTAAAACGGGGGTTTACAACTTTTTTGTAAATAATTGTATAGTATAGTTTACTCAAAATGGGGTTTACAACTTTTTGTATATTATTGTATAAGTGTTTACTCAAAACGGGGGTTTACAACTTTTTGTATATAATTGTATTGTAGATTTTACTCAAAACGGGGGTTTACAACTATTTGTATATAATTGTATAGTAGAGTTTACTCAAAACGGGGGTTTACAACTTTTTGTATATTATTGTATTAGACGTTACTCAAAACGGGGGTTAACAAATTTTTGTATATAATTATAGTAGAGTTCACTCAAAACGGAGGTTTACATCTTTTTGTATATAATTATAGTAGAGTTTACTCAAAACAGGGGCTTACTACTTTTTGTAAATAATTGTATAGTAGAGTTTACTCAAAACGGGGGTTTACAACTTTTTGCATATTATTGTATTAGAGTTTACGCAAAACAGGGGTTTATAACTTTTTGTATATAATTGTATATTAGAGTTTACTCAAAATGGGGGTTTACAACTTTTTGTACAATAAAATGGGGGTTTGCAACTTTTTGTATATAACTGTACAGTAGAGTTTACTCTAAACGGGGGTTACAACTTTTTGTATATAATTGTATAGTAGAGTTTCCTCAAAACGGGGGGTTTACAACTTTTTGTATATGATAGAAAACTGATTGTAGGATCTAGATCAAAGCTTCAACCTTTTATTGATTCCGAACTCAATTTCTAGGGTTCATACGAATTGTTGAATCTAGGGTTTATTTACGAAGAGATTGTTGATTTCCGGATAATGAATTTCGTTGATTATTTGGAACACACAAAGCGAATAAACAACAATAACCAATCTCTGATTATCGTCCGTGATAATCCTATCTCAGGAGAACCACCCAACTATTCCATCTCAGAATAATTGAAGAAACTCAATCACTGGAAGTTTCTGAATAAAATTCAATTTATGATTCCAAAATAATCTGCCTAATACGTTCATGTTTGGCAACTATAAATAGCAAAATAGAAAACCTAATTCCTAAGGAAATAAGGCGCCACTTTATCAGTTGGGCCGGAATATTACTTCCTAATTAAATAAAAAGGCCTAATTAAAAAAAATAACATAATTAAAAGTCCACAAAATATTCAGCAATTATGATGCGTAAAACACCCCATACTTGGGCCTTTCTGCACATTAAGCCCAATCATCAATGAATAGACTTAGAGTAGTTGGATCATCAATCCTCGAAGCCTCATTCTCCTTTCCAACGTCTTGGACCAGCTTTGCATAAGCTTCTCGAACCTTCTTCTCTTGAAAACGTGTAATAGGTCAATCTCGAACAATAATAGGATCCTTGGGATTGTGAATGCCTGGCTGATCATCTTGGAGTGCATCATTCCCTCCCGGTTCAGAAGGATCTGACCTCAGATCATAATGAGGATCATCAAACGGGGACAAGTCCTTAACGTTGATTGTGGAAGACATAGTCCAATCCGGTGGCAAATCTATGACATAGGCGTTGTCATTCACCTTGCGTAGCACTTGAAATGGTCCATCACCTCGGTAATTCAGCTTGCTCTTGCATTGATGCGGAAAACGCTCCTTGCGTAGGTATAGCCATACCCAATCTCCCGGCTTGAAGATCATTTCTTTGCGCCCTTTATTAGCCTGCTTGAGATACCGCTCCGTAGCTTTTTCAACCTCCAAACGAGCTTTAGTATGCAATTCACGAACAAGTGCAGCTTTGTCTTCTGCATCCAAGCTCACGTGTGTACCTGTAGGAAGAAGAACAAACTCGAAAGGAGCAGAGGGTAAAAAACCATAAACAACTTCAAACGGTGCAGCCTTAGTAGCTGAGTTTGGAGCACGATTATAAGCAAATTCAACAAATGGAAGACACGTTTCCCACGTCCTAAGGTTCTTACCCACCACAGTTCTAAGTAACTGACCCAAAGTACGGTCGGTAACCTCTGTTTGACCATCAGTTTGTGGGTGAAACGAAGTGGAATATAACAAGGATGTACCTAGTTTCTTCCATAACACTCTCCAAAAGTGGCTAATAAACTTGGTATCTCGGTCACTAACTATGGATCTAGGCACACCATGCAAATGTACTATTTCCTTAAAGAACAAGTCAGCAATAGCAGAAGCATCATTATTCTTATTACATGCAATGAAATGTGCCATCTTAGACATTCTATCAACAACCACATAAATCGAATCATGACCATTCCTAGTTCGTGGCAAACCTAAGACAAAGTCCATGGAAAGATCAGTCCAAGGTGAAGTGGGAATAGGAAGTGGTGTGTATAACCCATGTGGTTGGGACCTAGCCTTAGCATGCTTGCAAACTAAACACGAAGAACAATATTTAACCACATCGTCGATTTCATCTTAGGCCAATAAAAATGTTTCTTAAGCATGTCTAAGGTCTTATCTACCCTAAAATGTCCCATCAAACCTCCCCCATGAGTTTCCTTAACAAACAACTCACGCATAGAACAACGAGGTACACATAACTTATCATTCTTGTAAAGGAATCCATCGAAAATAGAATATTCAGGTTGATCACGCGAAGGACACGTAGCAAATATTCTCCCAAAATCAACGTCATGTTCATACATATGCTTAATAGATTCAAATCCTAACAACTTGGTTTGCATAGAAGTGATAAAAGAATAACGCCTAGATAAGGCAACATCAACTATGTTATCTGATAAGCGGATTTTCTAGGTCCGGTCGATCAAGTAAAAACTCGAAACCTTAGCAAAATCTACTTTCTAACCGGCAGTGGACCGGGTCGATTGTAGGATAGTGCTTGAGAAGTCCGAGGTCGAACCCACAGAGATTGGTTTTTGAGTACCACAGTTGACTTAGCACTCGGTTCGGGTCAAACGAGATAGATATGAAGTTATACTATTGCATAAAAGAAAGATTACACTACTCGAAATTCTAAACAATTAAAAAAAAGTATGGCCGAACTACGATCCAACGGATTACTTTACCCTTAAGCAGATTACCCCGGGAGTGTGCCTTACCTTATTTCACCGTCTAACGATAACTCGTGGGACAAACCCCGTATTGGGCCGAACTTGATGACTAGGGCGTCAATCTAGTTCACGGGTAGGTGTCGGACTACCTTTCAAGCCCAAAACTTCTACGGTCCCGAAACCCCGTTCCCACACGTCGCCGCAACATACATTTATAAGCTACGTGTGTGCAACAATGAACAAGGTTGTCAATCTCATTCAAAGCTATTAAAACAATCAAAACAAGTTTCGTGATGCGGGTTATCAATTAGAACGTTTATTTACACACTACACTACCTCCCGGTTCATCATTCTAACGGCGTTTCACCCGCCTTCACATAGTTCAACCATACGAGGAATCTAGCTACTCATAATCGAATCTAAGCAATAAAAACGGAAGAAAAACATCACAATAACCATAAAAGAATAAGAGAATAAACTTACTTGATTAAGAAATTAAGAGTACCAAATTCGTGCTCCAAAAGATCGAATATTGACAATCGAAATGTAACAAATCGAAGTTCTAAGTTAGAGTTCACTCAAAAGAGAGGATTGAAAGACGATTCTAATGATATATAACACTAATTCTAACTTCTAAGGATGAAGAAAATCGCCCAAAAGAGGCCCAAAGTCGCATAAAACCTGCTCTCCGCTGCTGCTGCGATGTTTGAGGTGTTTATATAGTCCAGGCTACGAAGGTCAAACATTCGGCTCAGGCATATTTGGCTAAAGAAGGGTAAAAAAGAACGCCAAAACTGTCATCCCGTGTTCCTACCAAGGCCAATCCTTCTATTTCGCCTCGAAACTAGGGGTACAAGTGTGTAAAGTAATCGTGATAAGCATAACCGTCGTCAAACATGTACTAAAAAGTGTTCCGTATCATGACAATATAGACTCAATGTGAGACATTCACAAAACTAAAGACCTTTCACCACTCAATTGTGAACAGCATGCATATAACGTGGTGTTAAAATCTTGGAAAATTTTGAAAAACGGCCTAAAAATCGACTCGGAAACGAGTAAAAACCAAGTTTATCACATCACGGCATAATACTTTTAAGAACAAGCGAATAAGCTAAGTCGTCCCCCCCACTTAAGTGAAGCACCGTCCTCGGTGTGTGAACGAGAAGGAAAAAGAAAGACTTAGCTTATGAGCCCGGCAAAACGGCGCGATCAAGTCTCGTAACGGTCGTGAAAGTAGTCCATCCCGAATCCCTAGTCATTGAAAAACATCCAAGAAATACATGCACGGGACATGGTCCGCGTGCCAAAGCATATAATATGGGGAGAATCCGGGGGTGATAAAAATAAACGACCTCGTCACGTCAGAAGACTTGAACATATGGCATAGAGATAGTCAAAATACGAATCAACCATACAATAAACAACCAGAGAATGCCAAGATCATTGTAAAAACCAGAGATCCATCCGGACGGATGGGTGTGTGTGTCCGTCCGGACAAGGATAAAAACAGAGGAAAAGTGAATTTTAAGCATGAAGGCCCCTCGGGATCATCCGGATTCAATCCTCAACACCAAAACACAGCAAAACGTATTCAAAACCAATAAAAAAACACAGGAAATGATGGGTTGCCTCCCACCGAGCGCCTTTGTTTTACGTCGTTGGCTCGACCAAGTGACACCAAAACGGACTCAAACCATAAAAGACTCAAAACAACAATTCAGTTATTTCATTTCAAACAAGTATCATCAAAACCATCAACCAAAATCCGAACTCAAAAAGATCAACAACTCAAGAAGAATACAAATAGCAAGCATCATGAAAACCGAGTTCGTTAGAAACTTACCTCTCATAGCCCTCGATGCAACCTCCTCCCAACTCGGGAATCCTCTTCTGTCAAAACCTCTCATCATCTTCTTCTTGGAATCACCCCACCACCGTGGTCTTTCCTCTCTATCACCTCTACGTGTGTCTTCCACCCGGGACCCTTCGAACTTAACCACGTAGAACTCATCCGCACAGAATGGAAGGGAGTAATAATCCGGGACCGGTATATCAAAGATGACCAATCTATCCGGGGGTGACAACATAATGGGCTCATCCACATGACCTCGAACCACTAGCGAGCTAGGCGGCAGAATGAGTTGTCCCATCTTCTTCTCCGTTTCTAATCCCACCGGATCGACGACCTCAAATAAATCTATCGCACCTCTCGTCAAGGTGGCATGATGGTCATCGTCGGGATGTGGTATGATAGACAACAGTTCCACCTCCCTTACTTTACAATCATGGGTATCCTCCATGTCCCAGAGCATGGCAATACCAAAAGCTTCCGGCTCACCCAAAACTGAGGTAGGTTCCACTACAAGTGGCTTGGCATACTCATAAAAATTCTCCACCGACTCGAATGGTACATCATCAACTAATGGAGTGATGGGCGATCCCATATCAATCTCTTGCATCTCAATCTCTGGCTAGAAATCTCCTCATAGAAAGCCGATTCATCAACCTCACTCTCCACCTGAACCTCTTCACTGACGACTTTCTCTGGCCCTATTTCCATCGTGAGTTCTCTCTTAACAGCAGCTAACTCCCTTTTCCTTGCTTCCAACTCAGTTTGCATCACGGACTCTACCAAAACATCATCATTTTTCAGCTCACTATTCGGGAGTTCACTCGGGAGGACTTGGAAACTCATATAATCAAATGCTACAATGGGGGGTGGCGGTGATAAAGCCAACTCAATCACTGAATCCTCCGGGACGAGCACCTCATTATAGCAACTTGACTCGTCAATATCACTGTCTACCCGGACCGTTTGTGTGTAAGACTTTTCATTTTGATCCGGCATCCGGGCCGTCATGAGAGACACGATATCCTGAGACATCCAACATAGCCTGTATCTCATATGGGACCAATCTTCATTGGCTAGGCAGGTCCTATACTCCCCGATGGAAAACTTGTCTTGCATCACCCCAGCCCATTTCAAAGCATCCTCGGCCTCTTTATATAACACGAGCATCCGGTTCAACCAATCGATCAATTGATGTGCCGACACTTCCTCATCCATAGCCATAGAAACCCTTTCCATCGGCTCTCGAATAATACCTACTTCTCGTTCCTCTTCGGCATAGGCAAGGTCAATCTGCTTTGTAAGTGCGATTTTGAGAGCTCCAATTCCAAGGGATGTTCGAGTCATAATTCGATTATTCCCTTGTCCTTGATTTGGGCTCCAATTGTAGTCATGCTTGGCTTTGATTGCCTCCCCGCTTCCCGGTTGATTCGGTACCAATTTCCCCCAAAATTCTCGTCTATTATAGTTCCCCTCATCATATCGATAATCGTCGTCCATTCCACATCCCATGGACGCACCCCCGCTCTTGGTCATAAGGTTGATAATACGATTTTGACCAAGCTCGGGTGCCCAAGGTTGGTAGGTGGATTTTTCTTCATAAAAGTTGTATTGTTGAGAGTATCCACCCATTTATGCTCAATCGCAAAATCACGAGAAAACAACACGAAAACAATCACGGTGCCTCGTCACCACCACCTCATCATCAATAGGTGGTGTGGTACTTCAGCTGCAAGTCAAAACAAAGCAACAAGAAAACAATAAAAACGACCTAAGCCCAAGCTTTCGGTCAACTTTTGTGATATCAAAGCATTGCCAATCCCCGGCAACGGTGCCAACATGATAAGCGGATTTTCTAGGTCCGGTGGATCAAGTAAAAACTCGAAACCTTAGCAAAATCTACTTTCTAACCGGCAGTGGACCGGGTCGATTGTAGGATAGTGCTTGAGGAGTCCGAGGTCGAACCCACAGAGATTGGTTTTTGAGTACCACAGTTGACTTAGCACTCGGTTCGGGTCAAACGGATAGATATGAAGTTATACTATTGCATAAAAGAAAGATTACACTACTCGAAATTCTAAACAATTAAAAAAAGTATGGCCGAACTACGATCCAACGGATTACTTTACCCTTAAGCAGATTACCCCGGGAGTGTGCCTTACCTTATTTCACCGTCTAACGATAACGCATGGGACAAACCCTGTATTCGAACTGGACTTGATGACTAGGGCGTCAATCTAGTACACGGGTAGGTGTCGGACTACCTTTCAAGCCCAAAACTTCTACGGTCCCGAAACCCCGTTCCCACACGTCGCCGCAACATACATTTATAAGCTACGTGTGTGCAACAATGAACAAGGTTGTCAATCTCATTCAAAGCTATTAAAACAATCAAAACAAGTTTCGTGATGCGGGTTATCAATTAGAACGTTTATTTACGCACTACACTACCTCCCGGTTCATCAATCTAACGGCGTTTCACCCGCCTTCACATAGTTCAACCATACGAGGAATCTAGCTACTCATAATCGAATCTAAGCAATAAAAACGGAAGAAAAACATCACAATAACCATAAAAGAATAAGAGAATAAACTTACTTGATTAAGAAATTAAGAGTACCAAATTCGTGCTCCAAAAGATCGAATTTTGACAATCGAAATGTAACAAATCGAAGTTCTAAGTTAGATGATCAAAGAGAGGATCGAAAGACGATTCTAATGATATATAGCACTAATTCTAACTTCTAAGGATGAAGAAAATCGCCCAAAAGAGGCCCAAAGTCGCCTAAAACCTCGCTCTCCGCCGCCTTCGCGATGTTTGAGGTGTTTATATAGTCCGGGGTACTTGTCCGTATGGATAAAAGGCTATCCGTACGGATAGTTCATCATTTTCCGGTCGTCCGTACGGACAAAATGTGTCATCCGTACGGACAACTCTCTCGGTTTTGCCTCCGATTGCTCCATTTCGACGACTCTGCGATAAACACTTCATAACTTCTTCATCCGACCTCGATTGGGGTGATTCAAAAACAATTAGAAAGATCTTTGACTTATCTACAACTTTCATGAAGACACCATGACCAGAAAATGCCTCCATAATCGGTCAAAATGCTGATGAAGTTAACATATGGTGAGAGCAACAACTATTTCTCTTCCTTTTCTTATTCTTTCTTCTTCCTTGGCTCATTCTTGCACCTTGATCACACTTATCATCATAAATCTTCGCCTTCCGGGTTCTCGAGACACCAATACCCTACAATCTCATGAATGAACAAGACACACAAACGATTCCGGAGGGTAAAAGTGCTCGGAATGAGGTTAATATCAATAAAAAGAGGTAGTAAACCATAAAAGTGACGGAATTACTCATCGTGCTATCAACTCGTGATATCACCTCGAAAACGGTCTAATTCACCCAAAAATGTGCTGAAAGTGTGGTAAACGGGCGTCCGGACCCATGTGACCCAAAATCTTCACTTTTTCACCTTCAACCTCCGTGTTTTGCCTCGGGCACGTCTAAACTTCATACTTCTCGCCTTTCAGGCTCTCGAGACACCCTTGTCCTGCATCCATATGAAAACAACAAGCAAATGCATAACCCCGCAAACTACGGGTGCTCGGGAAAAACGAGTATAAAATGCTAAAATAAGGTCGAGTTTACGGAAAACCGACAGTCACTCGCCGTGCAATAAAACCTCATTTAATACTCAAAATAGGGTCTAAACTCACCCGAAACATGCCAGAAATGTGATAATCGTGGGCTGAACTGTACAGAAATGTACTGTAAAGTTGGTTCCTATCACCACCCCACACTTAGCCTTTACTCGTCCTCGAGTAAATTAGGCGTTCAAACAATACCAAGTAATCAACTTTACGGTACATGCATGCATTTCAAAATATCGAGGTGAAAATAACTTAGTTAAGTGAATGCATTACTTTGACTCTCTTTGGATCATGACACGGAGTGAGTGTGTGTTGAATGACGACGTCTTATGCTTAAAACGATTTCGGGCTTGGAATACCGGACGATGACTTTACACAATCACTCGCCCTTCCTAGAATCTCCACTAATCGGGACTAACCAAGGTTAAACACGGTCCAGCAGGACTTGAATGGTTATAACGTTAGACTAGGGTAAATTCGGTTAATCGAAAAGGGTAATTTGGGAAACTGGAGAAAAGAAGTACGAGTGAACATAATCCAAACACGTACCACGTCTTCTTTACTATACAAACCATCCAAACTCCTTTTTGATCATTTTCGACACTTTGGGAACTATAGGATACTGAAATACCCGAACTCATTGCCAAACTCGACTATGGTTCAAGTGTCGTGAGGTGAGCTCGAATACTTAGTACCTATCTGACTATCCCAACCTTAACATCATCATTGCTTTAAGCTCATTGCCTTTTTCAACCCTTTATTCCTATATACAACACAATTATTTGATTTGAAATTTTTTTTTAAATGAAACCCGAGCATCCAGCCCCACTGAGCTCCTCCTCTCCTTATAGCTCTAAAACTGAGGAAACAACTACCCGACTCAAAAAACAACATCTCTCCCCACCCCACACTTGCCTTGGCAAGTGTGGTTTAACAAGAGACTAAGTCCACTCGTAGGGTCAAATGAAGGGAATGTGACCAAAATAAGGCTCAATGGTAGGTTTCTGACTAAGTAACGAAACGGCTATAAAGCGAATGGTGGTCGGACCATTCTATCAAGGCTGAAAGGGGCTACGAAGGTCAAACATTCGGCTCAGGCTTATTTGGCTAAAGTAGGGTCAAAAAGAATGCCAAAACTGTCATCCCGTGTTCCTACCAAGGCCAATCCTTCTATTTCGCCTCGAAACTAGGGGTACAGGTGTGTAAAGTAATCTTGATAAGCATAACCGTCGTCAAACGTGTACTAAAAAGTGTTCCGTATCATGACAATATAGACTCCCTGTGAGACATTCACAAAACTAAAGACCTTTCACCACTCAATTGTGAACAGCATGCATATAATGTGGTGTTAAAATCTTGGAAAATTTTGAAAAACGGCCTAAAAATCGACTCGGAAACGCGTAAAAACCAAGTTTATCACATCACGGCATAATACTTTTAAGAACAAGCGAATAAGCTAAGTCGTCCCCCCCACTTAAGTGAAGCACCGTCCTCGGTGTGTGAACGAGAAGGAAAAAGAAAGACTTAGCTTATGAGCCCGGCAAAACGGCACGATCAAGTCTCGTAACGGTCGTGAAAGTAGTCCATCCCGAATCCCTAGTCATTGAAAAACATCCAAGAAATACATGCACGGGACATGGTCCGCGTGCCAAAGCATATAATATGGGGAGAATCCGGGGGTGATGAAAATAAACGACCTCGTCACGTCAGAAGACTTGAACATATGGCATAGAGATAGTCAAAATACGAATCAACCATACAATAAACAACCAGAGAATGCCAAGATCATTGTAAAAACCAGAGATCCATCCGGACGGATGGGTGTGTGTGTCCGTCCGGACAAGGATAAAAACAGAGGAAAAGTGAATTTTAAGCATGAAGGCCCCTCGGGATCATCCGGATTCAATCCTCAACACCAAAACACAGCTAAACGAATTCAAAACCAGCAAAAACACAGGAAATGATGGGTTTCCTCCCACCGAGCGCCTTTGTTTTACGTCGTTGGCTCGACCAAGTGACACCAAAACGGACTCAAACCATAAAAGACTCAAAACAACAATTCAATTATTTCATTTCAAACAAGTATCATCAAAACCATCAACCAAAATCCGAACTCAAAAAGATCAACAACTCAAGAAGAATACAAATAGCTAGCATCATGAAAACCGAGTTCGTTAGAAACTTACCTCTCATAGCCCTCGATGCAACCTCCTCCCAACTCGGGAATCCTCTTCTGTCAAAACCTCTCATCATCTTCTTCTTGGAATCACCCCACCACCGTGGTCTTTCCTCTCTATCACCTCTACGTGTGTCTTCCACCCGGGACCCTTCGAACTTAACCTCGTAGAACTCATCCGCACAGAATGGAAGGGAGTAATAATCCGGGACCGGTATATCAAAGATGACCAATCTATCCGGGGGTGTCAACATAATGGGCCCATATGACCTCGAACCACTAGCGAGCTAGGCGGTAGAATGAGATGTCCCATCTTCTTCTCCGTTTCTAATCCCACCGGATCGACGACCTCAAATAAATCTATCGCACCTCTCGTCAAGGTGGCATGATGGTCATCGTCGGGATGTGGTGTGATAGACAACAGTTCCACCTCCCTTACTTTACAATCATGGGTATCCTCCATGTCCCAGAGCATGGCAATACCAAAAGCTTCCGGCTCACCCAAAACTGAGGTAGGCTCCACTACAAGTGGCTTGGCATACTCATAAAAATTCTCCACCGACTCGAATGGTACATCATCAACTAATGGAGTGATGGGCGATCCCATATCAATCTCTTGCATCTCAATCTCAGGCTCAGAAATCTCCTCATAGAAAGCCGATTCATCAACCTCACTCTCCACCTGAACCTCTTCACTGACGACTTTCTCTGGCCCTATTTCCATCGCGAGTTCTCTCTTAACAGCAGCTAACTCCCTTTTCATAGCTTCCAACTCAGTTTGCATCACGGAATCTACCAAAACATCATCATTTTTCAGCTCACTATTCGGGAGTTCATTCGGGAGGACTTGGAAACTCATATAATCAAATGCTACAATGGAGGGTGGCGGTGATAAAGCCAACTCAATCACTGAATCCTCCGGGACGAGCACCTCATTATAGCAACTTGACTCGTCAATATCACCGTTGTCTACGGACCGTTTGTGTGTAAGACTTTTCATTTTGATCCAAAGCATCCGGGCCGTCATGAGAGACACGATATCCCGAGACATCCAACATAGCCTTTGTATCTCATATGGGGCCAATCTTCATTGGCTAGGCAGGTCCTATACTCCCCGCTGGAAAACTTGTCTTGCATCTCCCCAGCCCGTTTCAAAGCATCCTTGGCCTCTTTATATAACACGAGCATCCGGTTCAACCAATCGATCAATTGATGTGCCGACACTTCCTCATCCATAGCCATGGAAACCCTTTCCATCAGCTCCTGAATAATACCTACTTCTCGTTCCTCTTCGGCATAGGCAAGGTCAATCTGCTGTAAGTACTGATTTTGAGAGCTCCAATTCCAAGGGTTGTTCGAGTCATAATTCGATTATTCCCTTGTCCTTGATTTGGGCTCCAATTGTAGTCATGCTTGGCCTTGATTGCCTCCCCGCTTCCCGGTTGATTCGGTTCCAATTTCCCCCAAAATTCTCGTCTATTATAGTTCCCCTCATCATATCGATAATCGTCGTCCATTCCACATCCCATGGACGCACCCCGCTCTTGGTCATAAGGTTGATAATACCGATTTTGACCAAGCTCGGGTGCCCAAGGTTGGTAGGTGGATTTTTCTTCATAAAAGTTTTATTGTTGAGAGTATCCACCCATTTATGCTCAATCGCAAAATCACAAGAAAACAACACGAAAACAATCACGGTGCCTCGTCACCACCACCTCATCAATAGGTAGTGTGGTACTTCGGCTGCAAGTCAAAACAAAGCAACAAGAAAACAATAAAAACGACCTAAGCCCAAGCTTTCGGTCAACTTTTGTGATATCAAAGCATTGCCAATCCCCGGAAACGGCGCCAACTTGATAAGCGGATTTTCTAGGTCTGGTCGATCAAGTAAAAACTCAAAACCTTAGCAAAATCTACTTTCTAACCGGCAGTGGACCGGGTCGATTGTAGGATAGTGCTTGAGGAGTCCGAGGTCGAACCCACAGAGATTGGTTTTTGAGTACCACAGTTGACTTAGCACTCAGTTCAGGTCAAACAGATAGATATGAAGTTATACTATTTCATAAAAGAAAGATTACACTACTCGAAATTCTAAACAATTAAAAAAAGTATTGCCGAACTACGATCCAACGGATTACTTTACCCTTAAGCAGATTACCCCAGGAGTGTGCCTTAGCTTATTTCACCGTCTAACGATAACTCATGGGACAAACCCCGTATTGGAACTGGACTTGATGACTAGGGCGTCAATCTAGTACACGGGTAGGTGTCGGACTACCTTTCAAGCCCAAAACTTCTACGGTCCCGAAACCCCGTTCCCACACGTTGCCGCAACATACATTTATAAGCTACGTGTGTGCAACAATGAACAAGGTTGTCAATCTCATTCAAAGCTATTAAAACAATCAAAACAAGTTTCGTGATGCGGGTTATCAATTAGAACGTTTATTTACGCACTACACTACCTCCCGGTTCATCAATCTAACGCCGTTTCACCCGCCTTCACATAGTTCAACCATATGAGGAATCTAGCTACTCATAATCGAATCTAAGCAATAAAAACGGAAGAAAAACATCACAATAACCATAAAAGAATAAGAGAATAAAAGAGAGGATCGAAAGACGAATTTTGACAATCGAAAAACATCACAATAACCAAAAGATTGAATTTTGACAATCGAAATGTAACAAATCGAAGTTCTAAGTTAGATGATCAAAGAGAGGATCGAAAGACGATTCTAATGATATATAGCACTAATTCTAACTTCTAAGGATGAAAAAAATCGCCCAAAAGAGGCCCAAAGTCGCCTAAAACCTGCTCTCCGCTGCTGCTGCGATGCTTGAGGTGTTTATATAGTCCAGGGTACTTGTCCGTATGGATAAAAGGCTATCCGTACGGATAGTTCATCATTTTCCAGTCATCCGTATGGACAAAATGTGTCATCCGTACGGACAACTCTCTGGTTTTGCCTCCAGATTGCTCCATTTCTGACAGCTCTACAGTAAACACTTCATAACTTCTTTATCCGACCTCTGATTGGGGTGATTCAAAAACCATTAGAAATATCTTTCAATTATCTACAACTTTCATGAAGACACCATGACCAGAAAATGCCTCCATAATCGGTCAAAATGCTGATGAAGTGAACATATGGTGAGAGCAACAACTATTTCTCTTCCTTTTCTTATTCTTTCTTCTTCCTTGGCTCATTCTTGCACCTTGATCACACTTATCATCATAACTCTTCACCTTCCGGGTTCTCGAGACACCAATACCCTACAATCTCATGAATGAACAAGACACACAAACGATTCCGGAGGGTAAAAGTGCTCGGAATGAGGTTAATATCAATAAAAAGAGGTAGTAAACCATCAAAGTGAAGGAATTACTCCTCGTGCTATCAACTCACGATATCACCTCAAAAACGGTCTAATTCACCCAAAAACGTGCTGAAAGTGTGGTAAACGGGCGTCCGGACCCATGTGACCCAAAATCTTCACTTTTTCACCTTCAACCTCCGTGTTTCGCCTCGGGCACGTCTAAACTTCATACTTCTCGCCTTTCGGGCTCTCGAGACACCCTAGTCCCGCATCCATATGAAAACAACAAGCAAACGCATAACCCCGCAAACTACGGGTGCTCGGGAAAAACGAGTATAAAATGCTAAAATAAGGTCGAGTTTACGGAAAACCGACAAGTCACTCGCCGTGCAATAAAACCTCATTTAATACTCAAAATAGGGTCTAAACTCACCCGAAACATGCCAGAAATGTGATAATCGTGGGCTGAACTGTACAGAAATGTACTGTAAAGTTGGTTCCTATCATTATCCTTACCCTTATTATACTTAATCACATAAGGAAATGACTCTTAAACTCAACCCATCTTATATGACGCTTATTCAGTTTCCCTTGCCCTTTTAAGTACTTGATAGACTCGTGATCAGTGTGGATGGTGAACTCTCTAGGCCGTAAATAGTGCTTGCCATGTTTGTAAACAACGAACCAACGCATACGGCTCTTTATCATACGTAGAATAATTACGTGCGCCCCTTTTAGTTTCTCACTAAAGTACGCAACATGCCTACTTTCTTGTATTAAAACACCACCAATCCCCACACCCGATGCATCACATTCAAGTTGGAACATCTTATTAAAATCGGGTAATGCAAGTACGGTGCGAAATAAGCATAGACTTAAGAGTTTCAAAAGCTTCCCTGTGACGTTGTTCCCACACAAATGGTGCATTCTTTTTGACGAGCTCATTGAGGGGAGCTGCAATGGAGCTAAATCCCTTCACAAAACGTCTATAGAATCTTGCAAGGCCATGGAAACTACGTACTTGTGCAGCCGTGGAAGGTTCAGGCCACTCTTGTATTGCCTTGACCTTTTCTTGGTCCACTTCCACACCTTTAACGCTAACAACAAAGCCAAGAAAGACAACACTCTCCAAACAAAAATTACACTTTTTGAGATTAGCATATAATTCGTGTTCTCTAAGTGTGTGCAAAATAGCCTTCAAATGTTCAACATGATCATCAAAAAGTACACAACTACAAACCGATTTATAAATTCCCTAAGGACCTCATTCATAAGTCTCATAAACGTGGAAGGTGCATTAGTTAAACCAAATGGCATTACAAGCCACTCATACAAGCCAAAAGTGGTTTTAAAAGCTGTTTTCCACTCATCACCCTCCCGAATACGTACTTGATAGTAACCACTCTTCAAATCAATTTTAGTAAAGAAACGACTACCATGTAAATTATCAAGCATATCATCTAGTCTGGGGATAGGGTATCGATACTTTACCATTATTTGGTTGATGGCGCGAAAATCTGTGCACATATGCCATTCTCCCGTCTTCTTGGGGACTACAATGACTGGAACTGCACAAGGGCTCATGGACTCGCGAATCTTTCCCTTCTCTAACAGCTCCTCGACTTGCTTTTGTATCTCCATGATCTCCGTGGGGTTGGCTCATAGGCTGGCCGGTTTGGTAGCACGGAACCGGGTATAAAGTCGATTTGATGCTCCACTCCTCTTATTGGTGGCAGCCCCTTGGGTTCCTCCTCCGGGAAGACATCCTTGAATTCCTGCAAAACAGAATAAATCGCTTAGGGAGAGAATCGGTTAAATCGGATATAGAAAGTAAACAAGGGGTAAGGGAGTCAGAATTTTTAAGTACAAGAATATAAATTGGATTTCCAGTCCCTACGGCCTTTATCATTAAGTTCCGATTGATCTTTCTAGTGTGTGAGGTGGCGTGCTTACCTTGTTTATTAACTTTCGGATCACATTCAAATTTATCTACCCGAGCTACAACCCCTTTCTTACCCACGGCTTTATTAGCATTTTGTGTTGCTTGGTGACGCAACTGGAAAGCCGTCATCTTAAGTTTTTCATCATGTGCTTCCTTAGGGGTCATTGGGTGCAAAACAATGGTCTTGCCTTTATAAGGCAGTGAATAACGGTTTAAGTAGCCATCATAAGAAACACGTCTATCAAATTGCCACGGACGACCTAAAAGTAGGTGTGTGACGTGCATAGGAAGAACATCGCAAAGGACCTCATCATGAAATTTACCAATCGAAAATTAATGAGTGCTTGTGAGTTGACGCGTGTTTCCCCCTCATCACTCAACCATTGTAGTTGATAGGGTTTGGGGTGTGGTAACGTGGGAATACGCAAAGTTTCAACAAGTAACGTACTAACCACATTAGTGCAACTACCCGAATCAATAATCAAGTTACAAGTTCTACCCTCAATACCACACGTGGATTGAAAAATGTTATCACGCTGCATATTGTCATCAATTTTAGTTTGTGCAGCCAATACACGTTGTAAAACACCACATACACCCGAACCATAAGAAGAAGTAGCACTAACATACAGTAAATTATCATCATCGCTATCACTATGTGCGCTATTATCATCCATGTCGGAGTCCGATTCAAAGTCATAAGGTTCTAACTCAACACCAACAGCCCTTAAAACATGCTTATTAGGACAATCACGAGCATAATGACCTCTACCACGACACCTAAAACAAGCCATATCACGTGCACGTTCAACACTAGGAGTACCCTTTTCTTGCATGTCTTTCGTTTTTGCATCAGAATAAGGATAATTCAATTTGTGTGGTTTAAAATCATCTTTAGGACGTGTATTACGCTGATTGGAAACATTAGAAGACGACGATGTAGTACCTCATCCAAAAGAAGAATAAGTAGAGCGAGTGTTACCATAAGAAGCTTTATATGCAGCCCGTTCAGCCAAGCGCTTTTGCACCATGATTGCACCTTGATAGCAAACTGATTGTAGGATCTAGATCAAAGCTTCAACCTTTTATTGATTCCGAACTCAATTTCTAGGGTTCATACGAATTGTTGAATCTAGGGTTTATTTACGAGGAGATTGCTGATTTCCGGATAATGAATTTCGTAGATTATTTGGAACACACAAAGCGAATAAACAACAACAACCAATCTCTGATTATCGTCTCGTGATAATCCTATCTCAGGAGAACCACCCAACTATTCCGTCTCAGAATAATTGAAGAAACCCAATCACTGGAAGTTTCTGAATAAAATTCAATTTATGATTCCAAAATAATCTGCCTAATACGTTCATGTTTGGCAACTATAAATAGCAAAATAGAAAACCTAATTCCTAAGGAAATAAGGCGCCACTTTATCAGTTGGGCCGGAATATTACTTCCTAATTAAATAAAAAGGCCTAATTAAAAATAGCATAATTAAAAGTCCACAAAATATTCAGCAATTATGATGCATAAAACGCCCCATACTTGGGCCTTTCTGCACATTAAGCCCAATCAGCAATGAATAGACTTAGAGTAGTTGGATCATCAATCCTCGAGGCCTCATTCTCCTTTCCAACGTCTTGGACCAGCTTTGCATAAGCTTCTCGAGCCTTCTTCTCTTGAAAACGTGTAATAGGTCCATCTCGAACAATAATAGGATCCTTGGGATTGTGAATGCGTGGCTGATCATCTTGGAGTGCATCAGTATATTATTGTATTAGAGTTTACTCAAAACGGGGGTTTACAACTTTTTGTATATAATTATAGTAGAGTTCACTCAAAACGGTGGTTTACAACTTTTTGTATATAATTATAGTAGAGTTCACTCAAAAAGGAGGTTTACAACTTTTTGTATATAATTATAGTAAAGTTTACTCAAAACGGGGGTTTACAACTTTTTTGTAAATAATTGTATAGTAGAGGTTACTCAAAATGGGGTTTACAACTTTTTGTATATTATTGTATAAGAGTTTACACAAAACGGGGGTTTACAACTATTTGTATATAATAGTATTGTAGAGTTTACTCAAAACGGGGGTTTAGAACTTTTTGTATTTTATTGTATTAGAGTTTACTCAAAACGGGGGTTTATAAGTTTTTGAATATAATTGTAGTAGAGTTCACTCAAAACGGAAGTTTACAACTTTTGTATATATTTGTATAGTAAAGTTTACTCAAAACGGGGTTTTACAACATTTTGTATATAATTGTGTAGTAGAGTTATTCAAAACGGGGTTTACAACTTTTTGTATATCATTGAATTAGAGTTTTCTCAAAACGGGGGTTAACAAATTATTGTATATAATTATATTAGAGTTCACACAAAAGGTAGGTTTACAACTTTTTGTATATAATTGTATGGTAGAGTTTACTCAAAAGGAGGTTTACAACTTTTTGTATATTATAGTATTAAAGTTCACTCATAACGGGGGTTTACAACTTTTTGTATATAATTATAGTAGAGTTCACTCAAAACGGAGGTTTACAATATTTGTATAGTAGAGTTTACTCAAAATGGGGGTTTACAACGTTTTGTATATGATTGTATAGTAGAGTTTACTCAAAACGGGGGTTTACAACTTTTTGTATATAATAATAGTAGAGTTCACTCAAAACGAAGGTTTATAACTTTTTGTATATAATTATAGTAGATTTTACTCAAAACGGGGGTTTACAACTTTTTGTAAATAATTGTATAGTGGAGTTTACCCAAAATGGGGGTTTACAACTTTTTTGTATATTATTGTATAAGAGTTTACTCAAAACGGGGGTTTACAGATTTTCGTATATAATTGTATTGTAGATTTTACACAAAACGGGGGTTTACAACTATTTGTATATAATTGTATAGTAGAGTTTACTCAAAACGGGGGTTTACAACTTTTTGTATATTATTGTATTAGACGTTACTCAAAACGGGGGTTAACAAATTTTTGTATATAATTATAGTAGAGTTCACTCAAAACGGGGGTTTACAACTTTGTGTATATTATTGTATAAGAGTTTACTCAAAACGGGGGTTTACAACTTTTTGTACAATAAAACTGGGGTTTACAACTTTTTGTATACAATTGTATAGTAGAATTCACTCAAAACGGTGGTTTACAACTTTTTGTATTTAAATATAGTAGAGTTCACTCAAAATGGAGGTTCACAACTTTTTGTATATATTTGTATAGTAGAGTTTAGTCAAAAGGAGGTTTACAACTTTTTGTATAATATAGTATTAGACTTCACTCAAAATGGGGGTTTACAACTTTTTGTATATAGTTATAGTAGAGTTCACTGAAAACGGAGGTTTACAACTTTTTATATATATTTGTATAGTAGAGTTTACTCAAAATGGGGTTTACAACTTTTTGTATATTATTGTATAAGAGTTTACTCAAAAAGAGGGTTTAAAACTTTTTGTATTTTATTGTATTTGAGTTTACTCAAAACAGGGGTTTACCAGTTTTTGTATATAATTGTAGTAGAGTTCACTCAAAACGGAGGTTTACAACTTTTGTATATAATTGTATAGTAGAGTTTACTCAAAACGGGGTTTTACAACTTTTTGTATATAATTGTATAGTAGAGTTATTCAAAATGGGGGTTTACAACTTTTTGTATATCATTGTATTAGAGTTTACTCAAAACGGGGGTTAACAAATTTTTGTATATAATTATAGTAGAGTTCCCTCAAAACGGAGGTTTACAACTTTTTGTATATAATTGTATAGTAGAGTTTACTCAAAAGGTGGTTTACAACTTTTTGTATATTATAGTATTAGAGTTCACTCAAAACGGGGGTTTACAACTTTTTGTATATAATTATAGTAGAGTTCACTCAAAACGGAGGTTTACAACTTTTTGTATATATTTGTATTGTAGAGTATACTCAAAACGGGGGTTTACAACTTTTTGTATATAATTGTATAGTAGAGTTTACTCAAAATGGGGGTTTACAACTTTTTGTATTGAATTATAGTAGAGTTCACTCAAAACGAAGGTTTATAACTTTTTGTATATAATTATAGTAGATTTTACTCAAAATGGTTTATAACTTTTTGTATATAATTATAGTAGATTTTACTCAAAATGGGGGTTTACAACTTTTTTGTAAATAATTGTATAGTAGAGTTTACCCAAAACGGGGGTTTACAACTTTTTGTATATTATTGTATAAGTGTTTACTCAAAACGGGGGTTTACATCTTTTTGTATATAATTGTATTGTAGATTTTACTCAAAATAGGGGTTTACAACTTTTTGTATATAATTGTATAGTAGAGTTTACTCAAAACGGGGGGTTTACAACTTTTTGTATATTATTGTATTAGAGTTTTCTCAAAATGGGGGTTTACAACTTTTTGTATATAATTATAGTAGAGTTCACTCAAAACGGAGGTTACAACTTTTTGTATATAGTTATAGTAGAGTTTACTTAAAACGGGGGTTTAAAACTTTTTGTAAATAATTGTATAGAAGAGTTTACTCAAAACGGGGGTTTACAACTTTTTGTATATTATTGTATTAAAGTTTACTCAAAACGGGGGTTTACAACATTTTGTATATTATTGTATTAGAGTTTAATCAAAATGGGGGTTAACAAATTTTTGTATATAATTATAGTAGAGTTCTGTCAAAACGGAGGTTTACAACTTTTTGTATATAATTATAGTAGAGTTTACTCAAAACGGGGGCTTACAACTTTTGGTAAATATTTGTATAGTAGAGTTTACTAAAAACGGGGGTTTACAACTTTTTGCATATTATTGTATTAGACTTTACTCAAAACGGTGGTTTACAACATTTTGTATTTAATTGTATAGTTGAGTTTACTCAAAACGGGGGTTTACAACTTTTTGTACAATAAAACGGGTGTTTACAATTTTTGTATATAATTGTATTGTAGAGTTCACTCAAAATTGAGGTTTACAACTTTTTGTATATAGTTATAGTAGAGTTCACTCAAAACGGAGGTTTACAACTTTTTGTGTATATTTGTATAGTAGAGTTTACTCAAAATAGGGGTTTACAACTTTTTGTATATAATTGTATAGTAGAGTTTACTCAAAACGGAGGTTTACAATTTTTTGTATATAATTATAATAGAGTTCACTCAAAACGAAGGTTTATAACTTTTTGTATATAATTATAGTAAAGTTTACTCAAAATGGGGGTTTACAACTTTTTGTAAATTATTGTACAGTAGAGTTTACCCAAAATGGGGGTTTACAACTTTTTGTATATTATTGTATAAGAGTTTACTCAAAACGGGGGTTTACATCTTTTTGTATATAATTGAATTGTAGATTTTACTCAAAACGGGGGTTTACAACATTTTGTATATAATTGTATAGTAGAGTTTACCCAAAATGGGGGTTTACAACTTTTTGTATATTATTCTATAAGAGTTTACTCAAAACGGGGGTTTACATCTTTTTGTATATAATTGTATTGTAGATTTTACTCAAAACGGGGGTTTACAACTTTTTGTATATAATTGTATAGTAGAGTTTACTCAAAACGGGGGTTTAGAACTTTTTGTATTTTATTGTATTAGAGTTTACTCAAAACGGGGGTTTATAAGTTTTTGTGTATAATTGTAGTAGAGTTCACTCAAAACGGAGGTTTACAACTTTTGTATGTAATTGTATTGTAGAGTTTACTCAAAACGGGGTTTACAACTTTTTGTATATAATTGTATTGCAGATTTTACTCAAAACGGGGGTTTACAACATTTTGTATATAATTGTATAGTAGAGTTTACCCAAAATGGGGGTTTACAACTTTTTGTATATTATTGTATAAGAGTTTACTCAAAACGGGGGTTTACATCTTTTTTTTATATAATTGTATTGTAGATTTTACTCAAAACGGGGGTTTACAACTTTTTTTATATAATTATAGTAGAGTTCACTCAAAACGGAGGTTTACAACTTTTTGTATATATTTGTATAGTAGAGTTTACTCAAAACGGAGGTTTACAACTTTTTGTATATAATTGTATAGAAGAGTTTACTCAAAAGGAGGTTTATAACTTTTTGTATATTATAGTATTAGAGTTCACTCAAAACGGGGGTTTACAACTTTTTGTATATAATTATAGTAGAGTTCACTCAAAACGGAGGTTTAAAACTTTTTGTATATATTTGTATAGCAGAGTTTACTCAAAATGGGGGTTTACAACGTTTTGAATATGATTGTATAGTAGAGTTTACACAAAACGGGGGTTTACAACTTTTTGTATATAATAATAGTTGAGTTCACTCAAAACGAAGGTTTATAACTTTTTGTATATAATTATAGTAGATTTTACTCAAAATAGGGGTTTACAACTTTTTGTAAATAATTGTATAGTAGAGTTTACCCAAAACGGGGGTTTACAACTTTTTGTATATTATTGTATAAGTGTTTACTCAAAATGGGGGTTTACATCTTTTTGTATATAATTGTATTGTAGATTTTACTCAAAATGGGGGTTTACAACTTTTTGTATATAATTGTATAGTAGAGTTTACTCAAAACGGGGAGTTTACAACTTTTTGTATATTATTGTATTAGAGTTTACTCAAAATGGGGGTTTACAACTTTTTGTATATAATTATAGTAGAGTTCACTCAAAACGGAGGTTACAACTTTTTGTATATAGTTAGAGTAGAGTTTACTTAAAACGGGGGTTTACAACTTTTTGTAAATAATTGTATAGTAGAGTTTACTCAAAACGGGGGTTTACCACTTTTTGTATATTATTGTATTAGAGTTTACTCAAAACGTGGGTTTACAACTTTTTGTATATTATTGTATTAGAGTTTACTCAAAATGGGGGTTAACAAATTTTTGTATATAATTATTGTAGAGTTCTGTCCAAACGGATGTTTACAACTTTTTGTATATAATTATAGTAGAGTTTACTCAAAACGGGGGCTTACAACTTTTTGTAAGTAATTGTATAGTAGAGTTTACTAAAAATGGGGGTTTATAACTTTTTGCATATTATTGTATTAGAGTTTACTCAAAACGGTGGTTTACAACATTTTGTATTTAATTGTATAGTAGAGTTTACTCAAAACGGGGGTTAACAACTTTTTGTACAATAAAACGGGTGTTTACAACTTTTTGTATATAATTGTATTGTAGATTTCACTCAAAATAGAGGTTTACAACTTTTTGTATATAATTATAGTAGAGTTCACTCAAAACGGAGGTTTACAACTTTTTGTATATATTTGTATAGTAGAGTTTACTCAAAACGGGGGTTTACAACTTTTTGTAAATAATTGTATAGTAGAGTTTACTCAAAATGGGGGTTTACAACTTTTTGTATATATTTATAGTAGAGTTCACTCAAAACGAAGGTTTATAACTTTTTGTATATAATTATAGTAGAGTTTACTCAAAACGGGGTTTACAACTTTTTGTAAATAATTGTATAGTAGAGTTTACCCAAAATGGGGGTTTACAACTTTTTGTATATAATTGTATAAGAGTTTACTCAAAACGAGGGTTTACATCTTTTTGTATATAATTGTATTGTAGATTTTACACATAACGGGGGTGTACAACTTTTTGTATATAATTGTATAGTAGAGTTTGCTCAAAATGGGGGTTTAAAACTTTTTGTATTTTATTGTTTTAGAGTTTACTCAAAACGGGGGTTTACAACTTTTTGTATATTATAGTATTAGAGTTCACTCAAAACGGGGGTTTACATCTTTTTGTATATAATTGTATTGTAGATTTTACTCAAAACGGGGGTTTAAAACATTTTGTATATAATTGTATAGTAGATTTTACCCAAAATGGGGGTTTACAACTTTTTGTATATTATTGTATAAGAGTTTACTCAAAACGGGGGTTTACATCTTTTTATATATAATTGTATTGTAGATTTTACTCAAAACGGGGGTTTACAACTTTTTGTATATAATTGTATAGTAGAGTTTACTCAAAACGGGGGTTTAGAACTTTTTGTATTTTATCGTATTAGAGTTTACTCAAAACGGGGGTTTACAAGTTTTTGTATATAATTGTAGTAGAGTTCACTCAAAACGGAGGTTTACAACTTTTGTATATAATTGTATAGTAGAGTTTACTCAAAACGGGGTTTACAACTTTTTGTATATAATTGTATAGTAGACTTTAGTCAAAACGGGGGTTTACAACTTTTTGTATATAATTATAGTAGAGTTCACTCAAAACGGAGGTTTACAACTTTTTGTATATATTTGTATAGTAGAGTTTACTCAAAACGGGGGTTTACAACTTTTTGTATATAATTGTATAGTAGAGTTTACTCAAAATGGGGGTTTACAACTTTTTGTATATAATTATAGTAGAGTTCACTCAAAACGAAGGTTTATAACTTTTTGTATATAATTATAGTAGAGTTTACTCAAAACGGGGGTTTACAACTTTTTGTAAATAATTGTATAGTAGACAAAACGGGGGTTTAAAACTTTTTGTAAATAATTGTATAGTAGAGTTTACTCAAAACGGGGGTTAACTAATTTTTGTATATAATTATAGTAGGGTTCACTCAAAACGGAGGATTGCAACTTTTTGTATATCATTGTATAGTAGAGTTTACTCAAAAGGAGGTTTACAACTTTTTGTATATTATAGTATTAGAGTTCACTCAAAACGGGGGTTTACAACTTTTTGTATATAATTATAGTAGAGTTCACTCAAAACGGAGGTTTACAACTTTTTGTATATATTTGTATAGTAGAGTGTACTCAAAACAAGGGTTTACAACTTTTTGTATATAATTGTATAGTAGAGTTTACTCAAAACGGAGGTTTACAACTTTTTGTATAGAATTGTAGTAGAGTTCACTCAAAACGAAGGTTTATAACTTTTTGTATATAATTATAGTAGATTTTACTCAAAATGGGGGTTTATAACTTTTTGTAAATAATTGTATAGTAGAGTTTACCCAAAACGGGGGTTTACAACTTTTTGTATATTATTGTATAAGTGTTTACTCAAAACGGGGGTTTACATCTTTTTGTATATAATTGTATTGTAGATTTTACTCAAAACGGGGGTTTACAACTTTTTGTATATTATTGTATAGTATAGTTTACTCCAAACAGGGTGTTTACAACTTTTTGTATATTAATGTATTAGAGTTTACTCAAAACGGGGTTTACAACTTTTTGTATATAATTGTAGTAGAGTTCACTCAAAATGGAGGTTTACAACTTTTTGTATATAATTATAGTAGAGTTTACTCAAAACGGGGGTTTACAACTTTTTGTATATTATTGTATTAGAGTTTACTCAAAACGGGGGTTTACAACTTTTTGTATATTATTGTATTAGAGTTTACGCAATATGGGGGTTAACAAATTTTTGTATATAATTATAGTAGAGTTCAGTCAAAACTTAGGTTTACAACTTTTCGTATATAATTATAGTAGAGTTTACTCAAAACAGGGGCTTACAACTTTTTGTAAATAATTGTATAGTAGAGTTTACTAAAAATGGGGGTTTACAACTTTTTGTATATTATTGTATTAGAGTTTACTCAAAATGGGGGTTAACAAATTTTTGTACATAATTATAGTAGAGTTCAGTCAAAACTTAGGTTTACAACTTTTCGTATATAATTATAGTAGAGTTTACTCAAAACGGGGGCTTACAACTTTTTTTAAATAATTGTATAGTAGAGTTTACTAAAAATGGGGGTTTACAACTTTTTGCATATTATTGTATTAGAGTTTACTCAAAACGGTGGTTTACAACTTTTTGTATTTAATTGTATAGTAGAGTTTACTCAAAACGGGGGTTTACAACTTTTTGTACAATAAAACGGGGGTTCACAACTTTTTGTATATAATTGTATTGTAGAGTTCACTCAAAAAATGGAGGTTTACAACTTTTTGTATATAATTATAGTAGTTCACTCAAAACGGAGGTTTACAACTTTTTGTATATTTTTGTATAGTAGAGTTTACTCAAAATGGGGGTTTACAACTTTTTGTATACAATTGTATAGTAGAGTTTACTCAAAACGGGGGTTTACAACTTTTTGTATATAATTATAGTAGAGTTCACTCAAAATGAAGGTTTATCACTTTTGGTATATAATTATAGTAAAGTTTACTCAAAACGGGGGTTTACAACTTTTTGTAAATAATTGTATAGTAGAGTTTACCCAAAATGGGGGTTTACAACTTTTGGTATATTATTGTATAAGAGTTTACTTAAAACGGGGGTTTACATCTTTTTGTATATAATTGTATTGCAGATTTTACTCAAAACGAGGGTTTACAACTTTTTGTATATAATTGTATAGTAGAGTTTACTCAAAACGGGGGTTTAGAACTTTTTGTATTTTATTGTATTAGAGTTTACTCAAAACGGGGGTTTACAAGTTTTTGTATATAATTGTAGTAGAGTTCATTCAAAACGGACGTTTACAACTTTTGTATATAATTTTATAGTAGAGTTTACTCAAAATGGGGTTTTCAACTTTTTGTATATAATTGTATAGTAGAGTTATTCAAAATGGGGGTTCACAACTTTTTGTATATCATTGTATTAGAGTTTACTCAAAATGGGGGTTAACAAATTTTTGCATATAATTGTAGTAGAGTTCACTCAAAACGGAGGTTTACAACTTTTTGTATATAATTGTATAGTAGAGTTTACTCAAAAGGAGGTTTACAACTTTTTGTATATTATAGTATTATACTTCACTCAAAACGGCGGTTTACAACTTTTTGTATTTAATTATAGTAGAGTTCACTCAAAACGGAGGTTTACAACTTTTTGTATATATTTGTATAGTAGAGTTTACTCAAAACGGGGGTTTACAACTTTTTGTATATAATTATAGTAGAGTACACTCAGAACGGAAGTTTAAAACTCTTTGTATATATTTATATAGTAGAGTTTACTCAAAACGGGGGTTTACAACGTTTTGTATATGATTGTATAGTAGAGTTTACTCAAAACGGGGGTTTACAACTTTTTGTATATAATAATAGTAGAGTTCACTCAAAACGAAGGTTTATAACTTTTTGTATATAATTATAGTAGATTTTACTCAAAATGGGGGTTTAAAACTTTTTGTAAATAATTGTATAGTGTAGTTTACCCAAAATGGGGGTATACAACTTTTTGTATATTATTGTATAAGAGTTTACTCAAAACGGGGGTTTACATATTTTTGCATATAATTGTATTGTAGATTTTACTCAAAACGGGGGTTTACAACTTTTTGTATATAATTGTATAGTAGAGTTTACTCAAAACGGGGGGTTTACAACTTTTTGTACATAATTGTATAGTAGAGTTTACTCAAAACGGGGGTTTACAACTTTTTGTATATTATTATATAAGAATTCACTCAAAACGGAGGTTTACAACTTTTTGTATCAAAATATAGTAGAGTTCACTCAAAACGGAGGTTTACAACTTTTTGTATATATTTGTATAGTAGAGTTTAATCAAAATGGGGGTTTACAACTTTTTGTATATAATTCTATAGTAGTGTTTACTCAAAACGGGGGTTTACAACTTTTTGTATATAATTATAATAGAGTTCACTCAAAACGAAGGTTTATAACTTTTTGTATATAATTATAGTAGAGTTTACTCAAAACGGGGGTTTACAACTTTTTGTAAATAATTGTATAGTAAAGTTTACTCAAAATGGGGTTAAACAATTTTTGTATATAATTATAGTAGAGTTCACTCAAAACAGAGGATTACAACTTTTTGTATATCATTGTATAGTAGAGTTTACTCAAAAGGAGGTTTACAACTTTTTGTATATTATAGTATTAGAGTTTACTCAAAACGGGGGTTTACAACTTTTTGTATATAATTATAGTAAAGTTCACTCAAAACGGAGGTTTACAACTTTTTGTATATAATTGTATAGTAGAGTTTACTCAAAAGGAGGTTTACAACTTTTTGTATATTATAGTATTATACTTCACTCAAAACGGGGGTTTACAACTTTTTGTATTTAATTATAGTAGAGTTCACTCAAAACGGAGGTTTACAACTTTTTGTATATATTTGTATAGTAGAGTTTACTCAAAACGGGGGTTTACAACTTTTTGTATATAATTATAGTAGAGTTCACTCAGAACGGAGGTTTAAAACTTTTTGTATATATTTATATAGAGTTTACTCAAACAGGGGTTTACAACGTTTTGTATATGATTGTATAGTAGAGTTTACTCAAAACGGGGGTTTACAACTTTTTGTATATAATAATAGTAGAGTTCACTCAAAACGAAGGTTTATAACTTTTTGTATATAATTATAGTAGATTTTACTCAAAATGGGGGTTTAAAACTTTTTGTAAATAATTGTATAGTGTAGTTTACCCAAAATGGGGGTATACAACTTTTTGTATATTATTGTATAAGAGTTTACTCAAAACGGGGGTTTACATATTTTTGCATATAATTGTATTGTAGATTTTACTCAAAACGGGGTTTACAACTTTTTGTATATAATTGTATAGTAGAGTTTACTCAAAACGGGGGGTTTACAACTTTTTGTTCATAATTGTATAGTAGAGTTTACTCAAAACGGGGGTTTACAACTTATTGTATATTATTGTATAAGAATTCACTCAAAACGGAGGTTTACAACTTTTTGTATCAAAATATAGTAGAGTTCACTCAAAACGGAGGTTTACAACTTTTTGTATATATTTGTATAGTAGAGTTTACTCAAAATGGGGGTTTACAACTTTTTGTATATAATTGTATAGTAGAGTTTACTCAAAACGGGGGTTTACAACTTTTTGTATATAATTATAATAGAGTTCACTGAAAACGAAGGTTTATAACTTTTTGTATATAATTATAGTAGAGTTTACTCAAAACGGGGGTTTACAACTTTTTGTAAATAATTGTATAGTAAAGTTTACTCAAAATGGGGTTAACCAATTTTTGTATATAATTATAGTAGAGTTCACTCAAAACAGAGGATTACAACTTTTTGTATATCATTGTATAGTAGAGTTTACTCAAAAGGAGGTTTACAACTTTTTGTATATTATAGTATTAGAGTTTACTCAAAACAGGGGTTTACAACTTTTTGTATATAATTATAGTAAAGTTCACTCAAAACGGAGGTTTACAACTTTTTGTATATAATTGTATAGTAGAGTTTACTCCAAAACGGAGGTTTACAACTTTTTGTACAGAATTATAGTAGAGTTCACTCAAAACGAAGGTTTATAAATTTTTTTTATATATAATTATAGTAGAGTTTACTCAAAACGGGGGGGGGTTTACAACTTTTTGTATATTATTGTATTAGAGTTTACTAAAAACGGGGGTTTACAACTTTTTGTAAATAATTGTATATTAGAGTTTACTCAAAACGGGGTTTACAACTTTTTGTATATTATTGTATAAGAGTTTACTCAAAACGGGGGTTTACAACTTTTTGTACAATAAAACGGGGGTTTACAACTTTTTGTATATAATTGTATAGTAGAGTTCATTCAAAACGGAGGTTTACAACTTTTTGTATATAAATATAGTAGAGTTCACTCAAAACGGAGGTTTAGAACTTTTTGTATATATTATTATTGTAGAGTTTACTCAAAATGGGGGTTTACAACTTTTTGTATATAATTGTATAGTCTTTTCTCAAAAAGGGGGTTTTCCAACTTTTTGTATATAATTATAGTAGAGTTCACTCAAAACGAAGGTTTAAAACTTTTTGTATATAATTATAGTAGAGTTTACTCAAAACGGGGGTTTAAAACTTTTTGTAAATAATTGTATAGTAGAGTTTACTCAAAACCGGGGTTAACTAATTTTTGTATATAATTATAGTAGAGTTCACTCAAAACGGAGGATTACAACTTTTTGTATATCATTGTATAGTAGAGTTTACTCAAAAGGAGGTTTACAACTTTTTGTATATTATAGTATTAGAGTTCACTCAAAACGGGGGTTTACAACTTTTTGTATATAATTATAGTAGCGTTCACTCAAAACGGAGGTTTACAACTTTTTGTATATATTTTTTTATAGTAGAGTTTACTCAAAACAGGGGTTTACAACTTTTTGTATATAATTGTATAGTAGAGTTTACTCAAAACGGAGGTTTACAACTTTTTGTATAGAATTATAGTAGAGCTCACTCAAAACGAAGGTTTATAACTTTTTGTATATAATTATAGTAGATTTTACTCAAAATGGGGGTTTATAACTTTTTGTAAATAATTGTATAGTAGAGTTTACCCAAAACGGGGGTTTACAACTTTTTGTATATTATTGTATAAGTGTTTACTCAAAACGGGGGTTTGCATCTTTTTGTATATAATTGTATTGTTGATTTTACTCAAAACGGGGGTTTTCAACTTTTTGTATATTATAGTATAGTAGAGTTTACTCAAAACGGGGGGTTTACAACTTTTTGAATATTATTGTATTAGAGTTTACTCAAAACGGGGTTTACAACTTTTTGTATATAATTATAGTAGAGTTGATAGCAAACTGATTGTAGGATCTAGATCAAAGCTTCGACTTTTATTGATTCAACACTCGACTTTAGGCTTATACGAATTCAAGCTAGGGTTTTTCGATCTGATTGTATAAAACGTGGACTATTTGGAAATAAAACGAAAGTAACAACAATAATCAATCTCTGATTATTGCCTCGTGATAATCCTATCTCAGGAAAACCACCCAACTTTTATATCTCAGAATAATTGAAAGAAACTCCAATCTCTGAAAAGTTTCTTGATTATAAACTAGGGTTTAATCTCCAAAATAATCTGAATAATACGTCCATGTTTGACAACTATAAATAGCAAAATAGAAACCTAATTCCTAAGGAAAATAAGGCGCCACTTTATCAGCCTTGGGCCTGAATATTAACTTCCTAATTAAATAAAAAGCCTAATTAAAAGTAGCATATTTAAAAGTCCATAAAATATTCAGCAAATATGATTCGCATAAAACGCCCCATACTTGGGCCTTTTGCACATTAAGCCCAATCAGCAATGAATAGACTTAGAGTAGTTGGATCATCAATCCTCGAGGCCTCATTCTCCTTTGCAACATCTTGGACCAGCTTTGCATAAGCTTCTCGGCCTTCTTCTCTTGAAAACGTGTGATAGGGCCTTCTCGAACAATAATAGGATCCTTGGGCTTGTGAATGCGTGGTTGATCATCTTGGAGTGCATCATTCCCTCCCGGTTCGGAAGGATCTGACCTCAGATCATAATGTGGTTCATCACACGGGGACAAGTCCTTAACGTTGATTGTTGAAGACATAGTCCAATCCGGTGGCAAATCTATGACATAGGCGTTGTCATTCACCTTTCGTAGCACTTGAAATGGTCCATCACCTCGGTAATTCAGCTTGCTCTTGCGTTGATGTGGAAAACTCTCCTTGCGTAGGTATAGCCATACCCAATCTCCCGGCTTGAAGATCATTTCTTTGCGCCCTTTATTAGCTTTGCTTGAGATACCGCTCCGTAGCTTTTTCAACCTCCAAACGAGCTTTTGTGTGTAAGTCACGAACAAGTGCAGCCTTGTCTTCCGCATCCAAGCTCACGTGTGTACCTGTAGGAAGAGGAACAAACTCGAAAGGAGCAGAGGGTAAAAAACCATAAACAACTTCAAACGGTGCAGCCTTAGTAGCTGAGTGAGGAGCACGATTATAAGCAAATTCAACAAATGGAAGACACGTTTCCCACGTCCTAAGGTTCTTACCCACCACAGTTCTAAGTAACTGACCGAAAGTATGGTTGGTAACCTCTGTTTGACCATCAGTTTGTGTGTGAAAAAAGTGGAATACAACAAGGATGTACCTAGTTTCTTCCATAACACTCTCCAAAAGTGGCTAATAAACTTGGTATCTCGGTCACTAACTATGGATCTAGGCACACCATGCAAACGTACTATCTCCTTAAAGAACAAGTCAGCAACAGCAGAAGCATAATTAGTCTTATTACATGCAATGAAATGTGCCATCTTAGAAATTCTATCAACAACCACAAAAATCGAATCATGACCATTCCTAGTTTGTGGCAAACCTAAGACAAAGTCCATGGAAAGATCAGTCCAAGGTGAAGTGGGAATAGGAAGCGGTGTGTATAACCCATGTGAACCAATTTTTGTATATAATTATAGTAGAGTTCACTCAAAACGGGGGATTACAACTTTTTGTATATCATTGTATAATAGAGTTTACTCAAAAGGAGGTTTACAACTTTTTGTATATTATAGTATTAGAGTTCACTCAAAACGGGGGTTTACAACTTTTTGTATATAATTATAGTAGAGTTCACTTAGAACGGAGGTTTACAACTTTTGGTATATATTTTTATAGTAGAGTTTACTCAAAACCTGGGTTTACAACTTTTTGTATATAATTGTATAGTAGAGTTTACTCAAAACGGAGGTTTACAACTTTTTGTATAGAGTTATAGTAGAGTTCACTCAAAACGAAGGTTTATAACTTTTTGTATATATTTATAGTAGAGTTTACTCAAAACGGGGGGTTTACAACTTTTTGTATATTATTGTATTAGAGTTTACTCAAAACTCAAAACGGGGGTTTACAACTTTTTGTAAATAATTGTATAGTAGAGTTTACTCAAAACGGGGGTTTACAACTTTTTGTATATTATTGTATAAGAGTTTACTCAAAACGGAGGTTTACAACTTTTTGTATATAATTGTATAGTAGAGTTCACTCAAAACGGAGGTTTACAATTTTTTGTATATAAATATAGTAGAGTTCACTCAAAACAGAGGTTTTCAACTTTTTGTATATATTTTTATAGTAGAGTTTACTCAAAATAGGTGTTCACAACTTTTTGTATATAATTGTATAGTTGAGTTTACTCAAAATGGGGATTTTCCAACTTTTTGTATATAATTATAGTAGAGTTCACTCAAAACGAAGGTTTATAACATTTGTATATATTATAGTAGAGTTTACTCAAAACGGGGGTTCACAACTTTTTGTAAATAATTGTATAGTAGAGTTTACTCAAAACGGGGCTTAACAAATTTTGTATATAATTATAGTAGAGTTCCCCCAAAACGGAGGATTACAACTTTTTGTATATCATTGTCTAGTAGAGTTTACTCAAAAGGAGGTTTACAACTTTTTGTATATTATATTATTAGAGTTCACTCAAAACGGGGGTTTACAACTTTTTGTATATAATTATAGTAGAGTTCACTCAAACCAGAGGTTTACAACTTTTTGTCTATATTTTTATAGTAGAGTTTACTCAAAACGGGGGGTTTACAACTTTTTGTATATAATTGTATAGTAGAGTTTACTCAAAATGGAGGTTTACAACTTTTTGTATAGAATTATAGTAGAGTTCACTCAAAACGAAGGTTTATAAATTTTTGTATATAATTATAGTAGAGTTTACTCAAAACGGGGGGTTTACAACTTTTTGTATATTATTGTATTAGATTTTACTCAAAACGGAGGTTTACAACTTTTTGTAAATAATTGTATAGTAGAGTTTACTCAAAACGGGGGTTTACAACTTTTTGTATATTATTGTATAAGAGTTTACTCAAAACGGGGGTTTACAACTTTTTGTACAATAAAACGGGGGTTTACAACTTTTTGTATATAATTGTATAGTAGAGTTCACTCAAAACGGAGGTTTACAACTTTTTGTATATAAATATAGTAGAGTTCACTCAAAACGGAGGTTTACAACTTTTTGTACATATTTGTATAGTAGAGTTTACTCAAAATGGGGGTTTACAACTTTTTGTGTATAAATGTATAGTTGAGTTTACTCAAAACGGGGGTTTTCCAACTTTTTGTATATAATTATAGTAGAGTTCACTCAAAACGAAGGTTTATAACTTTTTGTATAAAATTATAGTAGAGTTTACTCAAAACGGGGGTTTACAAATTTTGTAATTAATTGTATAGTAGAGTTTACTCAAAACGGGGGACAACAAATTTTGTATATAATTAGTAGAGTTCATTCAAAACGGAGGATTACAACTTTTTGTATATTACAGTATTAGAGTTCACTCAAAACGGGGGTTTACAAGTTTTTGTATATAATTATAGTAGAGTTCACTCAAAACGGAGGTTTACAACTTTTTGTATATATTTTTATAGGTGAGTTTACTCAAAACGGGGATTTACAACTTTTTGTATATAATTGTATAGTAGAGTTTACTCAAAACGGAGGTTTACAACTTTTTGTATCAAAATATAGTAGAGTTCACTCAAAACGGAGGTTTACAACTTTTTGTATATATTTGTATAGTAGAGTTTACTCAAAATGGGGGTTTACAACTTTTTGTATATAATTGTATAGTAGAGTTTACTCAAAACGGGGGTTTACAACTTTTTAGTATATAATTATAATAGAGTTCACTGAAAACGAAGGTTTATAACTTTTTGTATATAATTATAGTAGAGTTTACTCAAAACGGGGGTTTACAACTTTTTGTAAATAATTGTATAGTAAAGTTTACTCAAAATGGGGTTAACCAATTTTTGTATATAATTATAGTAGAGTTCACTCAAAACAGAGGATTACAACTTTTTGTATATCATTGTATAGTAGAGTTTACTCAAAAGGAGGTTTACAACTTTTTGTATATTATAGTATTAGAGTTTACTCAAAACAGGGGTTTACAACTTTTTGTATATAATTATAGTAAAGTTCACTCAAAACGGAGGTTTACAACTTTTTGAATATATTTTATAGTAGAGTTTACTCAAAACGGGGGTTTACAACTTTTTGTATATAATTGTATAGTAGAGTTTACTCCAAAACGGAGGTTTACAACTTTTTGTACAGAATTATAGTAGAGTTCACTCAAAACGAAGGTTTATAAAATTTTTTTGTATATAATTATAGTAGAGTTTACTAAAAACGGGGGGTTTACAACTTTTTGTATATTATTGTATTAGAGTTTACTAAAAACGGGGGTTTACAACTTTTTGTAAATAATTGTATATTAGAGTTTACTCAAAACGGGGTTTACAACTTTTTGTATATTATTGTATAAGAGTTTACTCAAAACGGGGGTTTACAACTTTTTGTACAATAAAACGGGGGTTTACAACTTTTTGTATATAATTGTATAGTAGAGTTCATTCAAAACGGAGGTTTACAACTTTTTGTATATAAATATAGTAGAGTTCACTCAAAACGGAGGTTTAGAACTTTTTGTATATATTATTATTGTAGAGTTTACTCAAAATGGGGGTTTACAACTTTTTGTATATAATTGTATAGTATTTTCTCAAAAAGGGGGTTTTCCAACTTTTTGTATATAATTATAGTAGAGTTCACTCAAAACGAAGGTTTAAAACTTTTTGTATATAATTATAGTAGACTTTACTCAAAACGGGGGTTTAAAACTTTTTGTAAATAATTGTATAGTAGAGTTTACTCAAAACCGGGGTTAACTAATTTTTGTATATAATTATAGTAGAGTTCACTCAAAACGGAGGATTACAACTTTTTGTATATCATTGTATAGTAGAGTTTACTCAAAAGGAGGTTTACAACTTTTTGTATATTATAGTATTAGAGTTCACTCAAAACGGGGGTTTACAACTTTTTGTATATAATTATAGTAGCGTTCACTCAAAACGGAGGTTTACAACTTTTTGTATATATATTTTTTATAGTAGAGTTTACTCAAAACAGGGGTTTACAACTTTTTGTATATAATTGTATAGTAGAGTTTACTCAAAACGGAGGTTTACAACTTTTTGTATAGAATTATAGTAGAGCTCACTCAAAACGAAGGTTTATAACTTTTTGTATATAATTATAGTAGATTTTACTCAAAATGGGGGTTTATAACTTTTTGTAAATAATTGTATAGTAGAGTTTACCCAAAACGGGGGTTTACAACTTTTTGTATATTATTGTATAAGTGTTTACTCAAAACGGGGGTTTACATCTTTTTGTATATAATTGTATTGTTGATTTTACTCAAAACGGGGGTTTTCAACTTTTTGTATATTATTGTATAGTAGAGTTTACTCAAAACGGGGGTTTACAACTTTTTGAATATTATTGTATTAGAGTTTACTCAAAACGGGGTTTACAACTTTTTGTATATAATTATAGTAGAGTTGATAGCAAACTGATTGTAGGATCTAGATCAAAGCTTCGACTTTTATTGATTCAACACTCGACTTTAGGCTTATACGAATTCAAGCTAGGGTTTTTCGATCTGATTGTATAAAACGTGGACTATTTTGAAATAAAACGAAAGTAACAACAATAATCAATCTCTGATTATTGCCTCGTGATAATCCTATCTCAGGAAAACCACCCAACTATTATATCTCAGAATAATTGAAAGAAACTCCAATCTCTGAAAAGTTTCTTGATTATAAACTAGGGTTTAATCTCCAAAATAATCTGAATAATACGTCCATGTTTGACAACTATAAATAGCAAAATAGAAACCTAATTCCTAAGGAAAATAAGGCGCCACTTTATCAACCTTGGGCCTGAATATTAACTTCCTAATTAAATAAAAAGCCTAATTAAAAGTAGCATATTTAAAAGTCCATAAAATATTCAGCAAATATGATTCGCATAAAACGCCTCATACTTGGGCCTTTTGCACATTAAGCCCAATCAGCAATGAATAGACTTAGAGTAGTTGGATCATCAATCCTCGAGGCCTCATTCTCCTTTGCAACATCTTGGACCAGCTTTGCATAAGCTTCTCGAGCCTTCTTCTCTTGAAAACGTGTGATAGGGCCTTCTCGAACAATAATAGGATCCTTGGGCTTGTGAATGCGTGGCTGATCATCTTGGAGTGCATCATTCCCTCCCGGTTCGGAAGGATCTGACCTCAGATCATAATGAGGTTCATCACACGGGGACAAGTCCTTAACGTTGATTGTTGAAGACATAGTCCAATCCGGTGGCAAATCTATGACATAGGCGTTGTCATTCACCTTTGGTAGCACTTGAAATGGTCCATCACCTCGGTAATTCAGCTTGCTCTTGCGTTGATGTGGAAAACTCTCCTTGCGTAGGTATAGCCATACCCAATCTCCCGGCTTGAAGATCATTTCTTTGCGCCCTTTATTAGCCTGCTTGAGATACCGCTCCGTAGCTTTTTCAACCTCCAAACGAGCTTTTGTGTGTAAGTCACGAACAAGTGCAGCCTTGTCTTCCGCATCCAAGCTCACGTGTGTACCTGTAGGAAGAGGAACAAACTCGAAAGGAGCAGAGGGTAAAAAACCATAAACAACTTCAAACGGTGCAGCCTTAGTAGCTGAGTGAGGAGCACGATTATAAGCAAATTCAACAAATGGAAGACACGTTTCCCACGTCCTAAGGTTCTTACCCACCACAGTTCTAAGTAACTGACGGAAAGTACGGTTGGTAACCTCTGTTTGACCATCAGTTTGTGGGTGAAAAAAAGTGGAATATAACAAGGATGTACCTAGTTTCTTCCATAACACTCTCCAAAAGTGGCTAATAAACTTGGTATCTCGGTCACTAACTATGGATCTAGGCACACCATGCAAACGTACTATCTCCTAAAGAACAAGTCAGCAACAGCAGAAGCATAATTAGTCTTATTACATGCAATGAAATGTGCCATCTTATAAATTCTATCAACAACCACAAAAATCGAATCATGACCATTCCTAGTTTGTGGCAAACCTAAGACAAAGTCCATGGAAAGATCAGTCCAAGGTGAAGTGGGAATAGGAAGCGGTGTGTATAACCCATGTGAACCAATTTTTGTATATAATTATAGTAGAGTTCACTCAAAATGGGGGATTACAACTTTTTGTATATCATTGTATATAGAGTTTACTCAAAAGGAGGTTTACAACTTTTTGTATATTATAGTATTAGAGTTCACTCAAAACGGGGGTTCACAACTTTTTGTATATAATTATAGTAGAGTTCACTTAGAACGGAGGTTTACAACTTTTGGTATATATTTTTATAGTAGAGTTTACTCAAAACCTGGGTTTACAACTTTTTGTATATAATTGTATAGTAGAGTTTACTCAAAACGGAGGTTTACAACTTTTTGTATAGAGTTATAGTAGAGTTCACTCAAAACGAAGGTTTATAACTTTTTGTATATATTTATAGTAGAGTTTACTCAAAACGGGGGGTTTACAACTTTTTGTATATTATTGTATTAGAGTTTACTCAAAACTCAAAACTCAAAACGAGGGTTTACAACTTTTTGTAAATAATTGTATAGTAGAGTTTACTCAAAACGGGGGTTTACAACTTTTTGTATATTATTGTATAAGAGTTTACTCAAAATGGAGGTTTACAACTTTTTGTATATAATTGTATAGTAGAGTTCACTCAAAACGGAGGTTTACAACTTTTTGTATATAAATATAGTAAAGTTCACTCAAAACAGAGGTTTTCAACTTTTTGTATATATTTTTATAGTAGAGTTTACTCAAAATAGGTGTTTACAACTTTTTGTATATAATTGTATAGTTGAGTTTACTCAAAATGGGGATTTTCCAACTTTTTGTATATAATTATAGTAGAGTTCACTCAAAACGAAGGTTTATAACTTTTGTATATATTATAGTAGAGTTTACTCAAAACGGGGGTTTACAACTTTTTGTAAATAATTGTATAGTAGAGTTTACTCAAAACGGGGGTTAACAAATTTTGTATATAATTATAGTAGAGTTCCCTCAAAACGGAGGATTACAACTTTTTGTATATCATTGTATAGTAGAGTTTACTCAAAAGGAGGTTTACAACTTTTTGTATATTATATTATTAGAGTTCGATCAAAACGGGGGTTTACAACTTTTTGTATATAATTATAGTAGAGTTCACTCAAAACAGAGGTTTACAACTTTTTGTATATATTTTTATAGTAGAGTTTACTCAAAACGGGGGGTTTACAACTTTTTGTATATAATTGTATAGTAGAGTTTACTCAAAATGGAGGTTTACAACTTTTTGTATAGAATTATAGTAGAGTTCACTCAAAACGAAGGTTTATAACTTTTTGTATATAATTATAGTAGAGTTTACTCAAAACGGGGGGTTTACAACTTTTTGTATATTATTGTATTAGATTTTACTCAAAACGGAGGTTTACAACTTTTTGTAAATAATTGTATAGTAGAGTTTACTCAAAACGGGGGTTTACAACTTTTTGTATATTATTGTATAAGAGTTTACTCAAAACGGGGGTTTACAACTTTTTGTACAATAAAACGGGGGTTTACAACTTTTTGTATATAATTGTATAGTAGAGTTCACTCAAAACGGTGGTTTACAACTTTTTGTATATAAATATAGTAGAGTTCACTCAAAACGGAGGTTTACAACTTTTTGTATATATTTGTATAGTAGAGTTTACTCAAAATGGGGGTTTACAACTTTTTGTGTATAAATGTATAGTTGAGTTTACTCAAAACGGGGGTTTTCCAACTTTTTGTATATAATTATAGTAGAGTTCACTCAAAACGAAGGTTTATAACTTTTTGTATAAAATTATAGTAGAGTTTACTCAAAACGGGGGTTTACAAATTTTGTAAATAATTGTATAGTAGAGTTTACTCAAAACGGGGGACAACAAATTTTGTATATAATTAGTAGAGTTCATTCAAAATGGAGGATTACAACTTTTTGTATATCATTGTATAGTAGAGTTAACTCAAAAGGAGGTTTACAACTTTTTGTATATTACAGTATTAGAGTTCACTCAAAACGGGGGTTTACAACTTTTTGTATATAATTATAGTAGAGTTCACTCAAAACGGAGGTTTACAACTTTTTGTATATATTTTTATAGGTGAGTTTACTCAAAACGGGGATTTACAACTTTTTGTATATAATTGTATAGTAGAGTTTACTCAAAACGGAGGCTTACAACTTTTTGTATAGAATTATAGTAGAGTTCACTCAAAACGAAGGTTTATAACTTTTTGTATATAATTATAGTAGATTTCACTCCAAATGGGGGTTTACAACTTTTTGTAAATAATTGTATAGTGGAGTTTCCCCAAAATGGGGGTTTACAACTTTTTGTATATTATTGTATAAGAGTTTACTCAAAACGGGGGTTTACATATAATTGTATTGTAGAGTTTACTCAAAACGGGGGTTTACAACATTTTGTATATAATTGTATAGTAGAGTTTGCTCAAAACGGGGGGTTTACAACTTTTTGTATATTATTGTATTAGAGTTTACTCAAAATGGGGGTTTACAACTTTTTGTAAATAATTGTATAGAAGAGTTTACTCAAAACGAAGGTTTACAACTTTTTGTATATTATTGTATACGAGTTCACTCAAAACGGAGGTTTAAAACTTTTTGTAAATAAATATAGTAGAGTTCACTCAAAACGGAGGTTTACAACTTTTTGTATATATTTGTATAGTAGAGTTTACTCAAAATGGCGGTTTACAACTTTTTGTATATAATTGTATAGTATAGTTTACTCAAAAAAGGGGTTTACAACTTTTTGTATATAATTATAGTACAGTTCACTCAAAACGAAGGGTTATAACTTTTTGTATATAATTATAGTAGAGTTTACTCAAAACGGGGGTTTACAACTTTTTGTAAATAATTGTATAGTAGAGTTTACTCAAAACGGGGGTGAACCAATTTTTGTATATAATTATAGTAGAGTTCACTCAAAACGGGGGATTACAACTTTTTGTATATCATTGTATAATAGAGTTTACTCAAAAGGAGGTTTACAAATTTTTGTATATTATAGTATTAGAGTTCACTCAAAACGGGGGTTTACAACTTTTTGTATATATTTATAGTAGAGTTCACTCAGAACGGAGGTTTACAACTTTTTGTATATATTTTTAAAGTAGAGTTTACTCAAAACCTGGGTTTACAACTTTTTGTATATAATTGTATAGTAGTGTTTACTCAAAACGGAGGTTTACAACTTTTTGTATAGAATTATAGTAGAGTTCACTCAAAACGAAGGTTATAACTTTTTGTATATAATTATAGTAGAGTTTACTCAAAACGGGGGGTTTACAACTTTTTGTATATTATTGTATTAGTGTTTACTCAAAACGGGGGTTTACAACTTTTTTTATATTATTGTTTAAGAGTTTACTCAAAACGGGGGTTTACAACTTTTTTTATATTATTGTATAAGAGTTTACTCAAAACGGGGGTTTACAACTTTTTGTACAATGAAACGGGGGTTTACAACTTTTTGTATATAATTGTATAGTAGAGTTCACTCAAAACGGAGGTTTACAACTTTTTGTATATAAATATAGTAGAGTTCACTCAAAATGGAGTTTTTCAACTTTTTGTATATATTTGTATAGTAGAGTTTACTCAAAATGGGGGTTTACAACTTTTTGTATATAATTGTATAGTAGAGTTTACTCAAAACGGGGGTTTACAACTTTTTGTATATAATTATAGTAGAGTTCACTCAAAACGAAGGTTTATAACTTTTTGTATATAATTATAGCTGAGTTTACTCAAAACGGGGGTTTACAACTTTTTGTAAATAATTGTATAGTAGAGTTTACTCAAAACGGGGGTTAACCAATTTTTGTATATAATTTTAGTAGAGTTCACTCAAAACGGAGGATTACAACTTTTTGTATATCATTGTATAGTAGAGTTTACTCAAAATGAGGCTTACAACTTTTTGTATATTATAGTATTAGAGTTCACTCAAAATGGGGGTTTACAACTTTTTGTATATAATTATAGTAAAGTTCACTCAAAACGGAGGTTTACAACTTTTTGTATATATTTTTATAGCAGAGTTTACTCAAAACGGGGGTTTACAACTTTTTGTATATAATTGTATAGTAGAGTTTACTCAAAACGGAGGTTTAGAACTTTTTGTATAGAATTATAGTAGAGTTCACTCAAAACGAAGGTTTATAACTTTTTGTATATAATTATAGTAGAGTTACTCAAAACGGGGGGTTTACAACTTTTTGAATATTATTGTATTAGAGTTTACACAAAACGGGGGTTTACAACTTTTTGTAAATAATTGTATAGTAGAGTTTACTCAAAACGGGGGTTTACAACTTTTTGTATATTATTGTATAAGAGTTTACTCAAAACGGGCGTTTACAACTTTTTGTACACTAAAACGGGGGTTTACAACTTTTTGTATATAATTGTATAGTAGAGTTCACACAAAACGGAGGTTTACAACTTTTTGTATATAAATATAGTAGAGTTCACTCAAAACGGAGGTTTTCAACTTTTTGTATATATTTGTATAGTAGTGTTTACTCAAAATGGGTGTTTACAACTTTTTGTATATAATTGTATAGTAGAGTTTACTCAAAACGGGGGTTTTCCAACTTTTTATATATAATAATAGTAGAGTTCACTCAAAACGAAGGTTTATAACTTTTGAATATAATTATAGCGAGTTTACTCAAAACGGGGGTTTACAACTTTTTGTATATTATTGTATAAGAGTTTACTCAAAACGGGGGTTTACAACTTTTTGTACAATGAAACGGGGGTTTACAACTTTTTGTATATAATTGTATAGTAGAGTTCACACAAAACGGAGGTTTACAACTTTTTGTATATAAATATAGTAGAGTTCACTCAAAATGGAGTTTTTCAACTTTTTGTATATATTTGTATAGTAGAGTTTACTCAAAATGGGGGTTTACAACTTTTTATATATATTTGTATAGTAGAGTTTACTCAAAAGGGGGGTTTACAACTTTTTGTATATAATTATAGTAGAGTTCACTCAAAACGAAGGTTTATAACTTTTTGTATATAATTATAGCAGAGTTTACTCAAAACGGGGGTTTACAACTTTTTGTAAATAATTGTATAGTAGAGTTTACTCAAAACGGGGGTTAACAAATTTTTGTATATAATTATAGTAGAGTTCACTCAAAACGGAGGATTACAACTTTTTGTATATCATTGTATAGTAGAGTTTACTCAAAATGAGGTTTACGACTTTTTGTATATTATAGTATTAGAGTTCACTCAAAACGGGGGTTTACAACTTTTTGTATATAATTATAGTAAAGTTCACTCAAAACGGAGGTTTACAACTTTTTGTATATATTTTTATAGTAGAGTTTACTCAAAACGGGGGTTTACAACTTTTTGTATATAATTGTATAGTAGAGTTTACTCAAAACGGAGGTTTACAACTTTTTGTATAGAATTATAGTAGAGTTCACTCAAAACGAAGGTTTATAACTTTTTGTATATAATTATAGTAGAGTTACTCAAAACGGGTGGTTTACAACTTTTTGAATATTATTGTATTAGAGTTTACTCAAAACGGGGGTTTACAACTTTTTGTAAATAATTGTATAGTAGAGTTTACTCAAAACGGGGGTTTACAACTTTTTGTATATTATTGTATAAGAGTTTACTCAAAACGGGCGTTTACAACTTTTTGTACACTAAAACGGGGGTTTACAACTTTTTGTATATAATTGTATAGTAGAGTTCACACAAAACGGAGGTTTACAACTTTTTGTATATAAATATAGTAGAGTTCACTCAAAACGGAGGTTTTCAACTTTTTGTATATATTTGTATAGTAGTGTTTACTCAAAATGGGTGTTTACAACTTTTTGTATATAATTGTATAGTAGAGTTTACTCAAAACGGGGGTTTTCCAACTTTTTATATATAATAATAGTAGAGTTCACTCAAAACGAAGGTTTATAACTTTTGTATATAATTATAGTAGAGTTTACTCAAACGGGGGTTTACAACTTTTTGTATATTATTGTATAATAGTTTACTCAAAACGGGGGTTTACAACTTTTTGTACAATGAAACGGGGTTTACAACTTTTTGTATATAATTGTATAGTAGAGTTCACACAAAACGGAGGTTTACAACTTTTTGTATATAAATATAGTAGGGTTCACTCAAAATGGAGTTTTTCAACTTTTTGTATATATTTGTATAGTAGAGTTTACTCAAAATGGGGTTTACAACTTTTTATATATAATTGTATAGTAGAGTTTACTCAAAACGGGGGTTTACAACTTTTTGTATATAATTATAGTAGAGTTCACTCAAAACGAAGGTTTATAACTTTTTGTATATAATTATAGCAGAGTTTACTCAAAACGGGGGTTTACAACTTTTTGTAAATAATTGTATAGTAGAATTTACTCAAAACGGGGGTTAACCAATTTTTGTATATAATTATAGTAGAGTTCACTCAAAACGGAGGATTACAACTTTTTGTATATCATTGTATAGTAGAGTTTACTCAAAATGAGGTTTACAACTTTTTGTATATTGTAGTATTAGAGTTCACTCAAAATGGGGGTTTACAACTTTTTGTATATAATTATAGTAAAGTTCACTCAAAACGGAGGTTTACAACTTTTTGTATATATTTTTATAGTAGAGTTTACTCAAAACGGGGGTTTACAACTTTTTGTATATTATTGTATTAGAGTTTACTCAAAATGGGGGTTTACAACTTTTTGTAAATAATTGTATTTACTCAAAAGAGTTTACAACTTTTTGTAAATAATTGTATAGAAGGTTTACTCAAAACTTTACAACTTTTTGTATATTATTGTATACGAGTTCACTCAAAACGGAGGTTTAAAACTTTTTGTAAATAAATATAGTAGAGTTCACTCAAAACGGAGGTTTACAACTTTTTGTATATATTTGTATAGTAGAGTTTACTCAAAATGGCGGTTTACAACTTTTTGTATATAATTGTATAGTATAGTTTACTCAAAAAAGGGGTTTACAACTTTTTGTATATAATTATAGTACAGTTCACTCAAAACGAAGGGTTATAACTTTTTGTATATAATTATAGTAGAGTTTACTCAAAACGGGGGTTTACAACTTTTTGTAAATAATTGTATAGTAGAGTTTACTCAAAACGGGGGTGAACCAATTTTTGTATATAATTATAGTAGAGTTCACTCAAAACGGGGGATTACAACTTTTTGTATATCATTGTATAATAGAGTTTACTCAAAAGGAGGTTTACAAATTTTTGTATATTATAGTATTAGAGTTCACTAAAAACGGGGGTTTACAACTTTTTGTATATAATTATAGTAGAGTTCACTCAGAACGGAGGTTTACAACTTTTTGTATATATTTTTAAAGTAGAGTTTACTCAAAACCTGGGTTTACAACTTTTTGTATATAATTGTATAGTAGAGTTTACTCAAAACGGAGGTTTACAACTTTTTGTATAGAATTATAGTAGAGTTCACTCAAAACGAAGGTTATAACTTTTTGTATATAATTATAGTAGAGTTTACTCAAAACGGGGGGTTTACAACTTTTTGTATATTATTGTATTAGTGTTTACTCAAAACGGGGGTTTACAACTTTTTTTATATTATTGTTTAAGAGTTTACTCAAAACGGGGTTTACAACTTTTTTATATTATTGTATAAGAGTTTACTCAAAACGGGGGTTTACAACTTTTTTACAATGAAACGGGGGTTTACAACTTTTTGTATATAATTGTATAGTAGAGTTCACTCAAAACGGAGGTTTACAACTTTTTGTATATAAATATAGTAGAGTTCACTCAAAATGGAGTTTTTCAACTTTTTGTATATATTTGTATAGTAGAGTTTACTCAAAATGGGGGTTTACAACTTTTTGTATATAATTGTATAGTAGAGTTTACTCAAAACGGGGGTTTACAACTTTTTGTATATAATTATAGTAGAGTTCACTCAAAACGAAGGTTTATAACTTTTTGTATATAATTATAGCAGAGTTTACTCAAAACGGGGGTTTACAACTTTTTGTAAATAATTGTATAGTAGAGTTTACTCAAAACGGGGGTTAACCAATTTTTGTATATAATTATAGTAGAGTTCACTCAAAACGGAGGATTACAACTTTTTGTATATCATTGTATAGTAGAGTTTACTCAAAATGAGGCTTACAACTTTTTGTATATTATAGTATTAGAGTTCACTCAAAATGGGGGTTTACAACTTTTTGTATATAATTATAGTAAAGTTCACTCAAAACGGAGGTTTACAACTTTTTGTATATATTTTTATAGTAGAGTTTACTCAAAACGGGGGTTTACAACTTTTTGTATATAATTGTATAGTATAGTAGAGTTTACTCAAAACGGAGGTTTACAAATTTTTGTATATAATTATAGTAGAGTTCACTCAAAACGGAGGTTTACAACTTTTTGTATATAATTATAGTACAGTTACTCAAAACGGGGGTTTACAACTTTTTGAATATTATTGTATTAGAGTTTACTCAAAACGGGGGTTTACAACTTTTTGTAAATAATTGTATAGTAGAGTTTACTCAAAACGGGGGTTTACAACTTTTTGTATATTATTGTATAAGAGTTTACTCAAAACGGGCGTTTACAACTTTTTGTACACTAAAACGGGGGTTTACAACTTTTTGTATATAATTGTATAGTAGAGTTCACACAAAACGGAGGTTTACAACTTTTTGTATATAAATATAGTAGAGTTCACTCAAAACGGAGGTTTTCAACTTTTTGTATATATTTGTATAGTAGTGTTTACTCAAAATGGGTGTTTACAACTTTTTGTATATAATTGTATAGTAGAGTTTACTCAAAACGGGGGTTTTCCAACTTTTTATATATAATAATAGTAGAGTTCACTCAAAACGAAGGTTTATAACTTTTGTATATAATTATAGTAGAGTTTACTCAAAACGGGGGTTTACAACTTTTTGTATATTATTGTATAAGAGTTTACTCAAAACGGGGGTTTACAACTTTTTGTACAATGAAACGGGGGTTTACAACTTTTTGTATATAATTGTATAGTAGAGTTCACACAAAATGGAGGATTACAACTTTTTGTATATAAATATAGTAGAGTTCACTCAAAATGGAGTTTTTCAACTTTTTGTATATATTTGTATAGTAGAATTTACTCAAAATGGGGGTTTACAACTTTTTATATATATTTGTATATTAGAGTTTACTCAAAAGGGGGGTTTACAACTTTTTGTATATAATTATAGTAGAGTTCACTCAAAACGAAGGTTTATAACTTTTTGTATATAATTATAGCAGAGTTTACTCAGAAGGGGGGTTTACAACTTTTTGTAAATAATTGTATAGTAGAGTTTACTCAAAACGGGGGTTAACCAATTTTTGTATATAATTATAGTAGAGTTCACTCAAAACGGAGGATTACAACTTTTTGTATATCATTGTATAGTAGAGTTTACTCAAAATGAGGTTTACAACTTTTTGTATATTATAGTATTAGAGTTCACTCAAAACGGGGGTTTACAACTTTTTGTATATAATTATAGTAAAGTTCACTCAAAACGGAGGTTTACAACTTTTTGTATATATTTTTATAGTAGAGTTTACTCAAAACGGGGGTTTACAACTTTTTGTATATAATTGTATAGTAGAGTTTACTCAAAACGGAGGTTTACAACTTTTTGTATAGAATTATAGTAGAGTTCACTCAAAACGAAGGTTTATAACTTTTTGTATATAATTATAGTAGAGTTACTCAAAACGGGGGTTTACAACTTTTTGAATATTATTGTATGAGAGTTTACAAAAACGGGGGTTTACAACTTTTTGTAAATAATTGTATAGTAGAGTTTACTCAAAACGGGGGTTTACAACTTTTTGTATATTATTGTATAAGAGTTTACTCAAAACGGGCGTTTACAACTTTTTGTACACTAAAACGGGGGTTTACAACTTTTTGTATATAATTGTATAGTAGAGTTCACACAAAACGGAGGTTTACAACTTTTTGTATATAAATATAGTAGAGTTCACTCAAAACGGAGGTTTTCAACTTTTTGTATATATTTGTATAGTAGTGTTTACTCAAAATGGGTGTTTACAACTTTTTGTATATAATTGTATAGTAGAGTTTACTCAAAACGGGGGTTTTCCAACTTTTTATATATAATAATAGTAGAGTTCACTCAAAACGAAGGTTTATAACTTTTGTATATAATTATAGCAGAGTTTACTCAAAACGGGGGTTTACAACTTTTTGTATATTATTGTATAAGAGTTTACTCAAAACGGGGGTTTACAACTTTTTGTACAATGAAACGGGGGTTTACAACTTTTTGTATATAATTGTATAGTAGAGTTCACACAAAACGGAGGTTTACAACTTTTTGTATATAAATATAGTAGAGTTCACTCAAAATGGAGTTTTTCAACTTTTTGTATATATTTGTATAGTAGAGTTTACTCAAAATGGGGGTTTACAACTTTTTATATATATTTGTATAGTAGAGCTTACTCAAAACGGGGGTTTACAACTTTTTGTATATAATTATAGTAGAGTTCACTCAAAATGAAGGTTTATAACTTTTTGTATATAATTATAGCAGAGTTTACTCAAAACGGGGGTTTACAACTTTTTGTAAATAATTGTATAGTAGAGTTTACTCAAAACGGGGGTTAACCAATTTTTGTATATAATTATAGTAGAGTTCACTCAAAACGGAGGATTACAACTTTTTGTATATCATTGTATAGTAGAGTTTACTCAAAATGAGGTTTACAACTTTTTGTATATTATAGTATTAGAGTTCACTCAAAACGGGGGTTTACAACTTTTTGTATATAATTATAGTAAAGTTCACTCAAAACGGAGGTTTACAACTTTTTGTATATATTTTTATAGTAGAGTTTACTCAAAACGGGGGTTTACAACTTTTTGTATATAATTGTATAGTAGAGTTTACTCAAAACGGAGGTTTACAACTTTTTGTATAGAATTATAGTAGAGTTCACTCAAAATGAAGGTTTATAACTTTTTGTATATAATTATAGTAGAGTTACTCAAAACGGGGGGTTTAGAACTTTTTGAATATTATTGTATGAGAGTTTACTCAAAACGGGGGTTTACAACTTTTTGTAAATAATTGTATAGTAGAGTTTACTCAAAACGGGGGTTTACAACTTTTTGTATATTATTGTATAAGAGTTTACTCAAAACGGGCGTTTACAACTTTTTGTACACTAAAACGGGGGTTTACAACTTTTTGTATATAATTGTATAGTAGAGTTCACACAAAACGGACGTTTACAACATTTTGTATATAAATATAGTAGAGTCCACTCAAAACGGAGGTTTTCAACTTTTTGTATATATTTGTATAGTAGTGTTTACTCAAAATGGGTGTTTACAACTTTTTGTATATAATTGTATAGTAGAGTTTACTCAAAACGGGGGTTTTCCAACTTTTTATATATAATAATAGTAGAGTTCACTCAAAACGAAGGTTTATAACTTTTGTATATAATTATAGTAGAGTTTACTCAAAACGGGGGTTTACAACTTTTTGTATATTATTGTATAAGAGTTTACTCAAAACGGGGGTTTACAACTTTTTGTACAATGAAACGGGGGTTTACAACTTTTTGTATATAATTGTATAGTAGAGTTCACACAAAACGGAGGTTTACAACTTTTTGTATATAAATATAGTAGGGTTCACTCAAAATGGAGTTTTTCAACTTTTTGTATATATTTGTATAGTAGAGTTTACTCAAAATGGGGGTTTACAACTTTTTATATATAATTGTATAGTAGAGTTTACTCAAAACGGGGGTTTACAACTTTTTGTATATAATTATAGTAGAGTTCACTCAAAACGAAGGTTTATAACTTTTTCTATATAATTATAGCAGAGTTTACTCAAAACAGGGGTTAACAACTTTTTGTAAATAATTGTATAGTAGAATTTACTCAAAACGGGGGTTAACAATTTTTGTATATAATTATAGTAGAGTTCACTCAAAACGGAGGATTACAACTTTTTGTATATCATTGTATAGTAGAGTTTACTCAAAATGAGGTTTACAACTTTTTGTATATTATAGTATTAGAGTTCACTCAAAACGGGGGTTTACAACTTTTTGTATATAATTATAGTAAAGTTCACTCAAAACGGAGGTTTACAACTTTTTGTATATATTTTTATAGTAGAGTTTACTCAAAACGGGGGTTTACAACTTTTTGTATATTATTGTATTAGAGTTTACTCAAAATGGGGGTTTACAACTTTTTGTAAATAATTGTATAGAAGAGTTTACTCAAAACGAAGGTTTACAACTTTTTGTATATTATTGTATACGAGTTCACTCAAAACGGAGGTTTAAAACTTTTTGTAAATAAATATAGTAGAGTTCACTCAAAACGGAGGTTTACAACTTTTTGTATATATTTGTATAGTAGAGTTTACTCAAAATGGGGTTTACAACTTTTTGTATATAATTGTATAGTATAGTTTACTCAAAAAAGGGGTTTACAACTTTTTGTATATAATTATAGTACGAGTTCACTCAAAACGAAGGTTTATAACTTTTTGTATATAATTATAGTAGAGTTTACTCAAAACGGGGGTTTACAACTTTTTGTAAATAATTGTATAGTAGAGTTTACTCAAAACGGGGGTTTACCAATTTTTGTATATAATTATAGTAGAGTTCACTCAAAACGGGGGATTACAACTTTTTGTATATCATTGTATAATAGAGTTTACTCAAAAGGAGGTTTACAAATTTTTGTATATTATAGTATTAGAGTTCACTCAAAACGGGGGTTTACAACTTTTTGTATATAATTATAGTAGAGTTCACTCAGAACGGAGGTTTACAACTTTTTGTATATATTTTTAAAGTAGAGTTTACTCAAAACCTGGGTTTACAACTTTTTGTATATAATTGTATAGTAGAGTTTACTCAAAACGGAGGTTTACAACTTTTTGTATAGAATTATAGTAGAGTTCACTCAAAACGAAGGTTTATAACTTTTTGTATATAATTATAGTAGAGTTTACTCAAAACGGGGGGTTTACAACTTTTTGTATATTATTGTATTAGTGTTTACTCAAAACGGGGGTTTACAACTTTTTTTATATATTGTTTAAGAGTTTACTCAAAACGGAGGTTTACAACTTTTTTATATTATTGTATAAGAGTTTACTCAAAACGGGGGTTTACAACTTTTTGTACAATGAAACGGGGGTTTACAACTTTTTGTATATAATTGTATAGTAGAGTTCACTCAAAACGGAGGTTTACAACTTTTTGTATATAAATATAGTAGAGTTCACTCAAAATGGAGTTTTTCAACTTTTTGTATATATTTGTATAGTAGAGTTTACTCAAAATGGGGGTTTACAACTTTTTGTATATAATTGTATAGTAGAGTTTACTCAAAACGGGGGTTTACAACTTTTTGTATATAATTATAGTAGAGTTCACTCAAAACGAAGGTTTATAACTTTTTGTATATAATTATAGCAGAGTTTACTCAAAACGGGGGTTTACAACTTTTTGTAAATAATTGTATAGTAGAGTTTACTCAAAACGGGGGTTAACCAATTTTTGTATATAATTATAGTAGAGTTCACTCAAAACGGAGGATTACAACTTTTTGTATATCATTGTATAGTAGAGTATACTCAAAATGAGGCTTACAACTTTTTGTATATTATAGTATTAGAGTTCACTCAAAATGGGGGTTTACAACTTTTTGTATATAATTATAGTAAAGTTCACTCAAAACGGAGGTTTACAACTTTTTGTATATATTTTTATAGCAGAGTTTACTCAAAACGGGGGTTTACAACTTTTTGTATATAATTGTATAGTAGAGTTCACTCAAAACGGGGGTTTACAACTTTTTGTATATAATTATAGTAAAGTTCACTCAAAACGGAGGTTTACAACTTTTTGTATATATTTTTATAGTAGAGTTTACTCAAAACGGGGGTTTACAAATTTTTGTATATAATTGTATAGTAGAGTTTACTCATAACGGAGGTTTACAACTTTTTGTATAGAATTATAGTAGAGTTCACTCAAAATGAAGGTTTATAACTTTTTGTATATAATTATAGTAGAGTTACTCAAAACGGGGGGTTTAGAACTTTTTGAATATTATTGTATGAGAGTTTACAGAAAACGGGGGTTTACAACTTTTTGTAAATAATTGTATAGTAGAGTTTACTCAAAACGGGGGTTTACAACTTTTTGTATATTATTGTATAAGAGTTTACTCAAAACGGGCGTTTACAACTTTTTGTACACTAAAACGGGGGTTTACAACTTTTTGTATATAATTGTATAGTAGAGTTCACACAAAACGGACGTTTACAACATTTTGTATATAAATATAGTAGAGTCCACTCAAAACGGAGGTTTTGAACTTTTTGTATATATTTGTATAGTAGTGTTTACTCAAAATGGGTGTTTACAACTTTTTATATATAATTGTATAGTAGAGTTTACTCAAAACGGGGGTTTTCCAACTTTTTATATATAATAATAGTAGAGTTCACTCAAAACGAAGGTTTATAACTTTTGTATATAATTATAGTAGAGTTTACTCAAAACGGGGGTTTACAACTTTTTGTATATTATTGTATAAGAGTTTACTCAAAACGGGGGTTTACAACTTTTTGTACAATGAAACGGGGGTTTACAACTTTTTGTATATAATTGTATAGTAGAGTTCACACAAAACGGAGGTTTACAACTTTTTGTATATAAATATAGTAGGTTCACTCAAAATGGAGTTTTTCAACTTTTTGTATATATTTGTATAGTAGAGTTTACTCAAAATGGGGGTTTACAACTTTTTATATATAATTGTATAGTAGAGTTTACTCAAAACGGGGGTTTACAACTTTTTGTATATAATTATAGTAGAGTTCACTCAAAACGAAGGTTTATAACTTTTTCTATATAATTATAGCAGAGTTTACTCAAAACGGGGGTTAACAACTTTTTGTAAATAATTGTATAGTAGAATTTACTCAAAACGGGGGTTAACCAATTTTTGTATATAATTATAGTAGAGTTCACTCAAAACGGAGGATTACAACTTTTTGTATATCAATGTATAGTAGAGTTTACTCAAAATGAGGTTTACAACTTTTTGTATATTATAGTATTAGAGTTCACTCAAAACGGGGGTTTACAACTTTTTGTATATAATTATAGTAAAGTTCACTCAAAACGGAGGTTTACAACTTTTTGTATATATTTTTATAGTAGAGTTTACTCAAAACGGGGGTTTACAACTTTTTGTATATAATTGTATAGTAGAGTTTACTCAAAACGGAGGTTTACAACTTTTTGTATAGAATTATAGTAGAGTTCACTCAAAACGAAGGTTTATAACTTTTTGTATATAATTATAGTAGAGTTACTCAAAACTGGGGGTTTACAACTTTTTGAATATTATTGTATTAGAGTTTACTCAAAACGGGGGTTTACAACTTTTTGTAAATAATTGTATAGTAGAGTTTACTCAAAACGGGGGTTTACAACATTTTGTATATTATTGTATAAGAGTTTACTCAAAACGGGGGTTTACAACATTTTGTATATTATTGTATAAGAGTTTACTCAAAACGGGGGTTTACAACTTTTTGTACAATGAAACAGGGGTTTACAACTTTTTGTATATAATTGTATAGTAGAGTTCACACAAAACGGAGGTTTACAACTTTTTGTATATAAATATAGTAGAGTTCACTCAAAACGGAGGTTTTCAACTTTTTGTATATATTTATATAGTAGTGTTTACTCAAAATGGGTGTTTACAACTTTTTGTATATAATTGTATAGTAGAGTTTACTCAAAACGGGGGTTTTCCAACTTTTTATATATAATTATAGTAGAGTTCACTCAAAATGAAGGTTTATAACTTTTGTATATAATTATAGTAGAGTTTACTCAAAACGGGGGTTTACAACTTTTTGTAAATAATTGTATAGTAGAGTTTACACAAAACGGAGGGGGGTTAACAAATTTTGTATATAATTATAGTAGAGTTCTCTCAAAACGGGGTTTTCCAACTTTTTGTATATAATTATAGTAGAGTTCACTCAAAACGAAGGTTTATAACTTTTTGTATAAAATTATAGTAGAGTTTACTCAAAACGGGGGTTTACAAATTTTGTAAATAATTGTATAGTAGAGTTTACTCAAAACGGGGGACAACAAATTTTGTATATAATTAGTAGAGTTCATTCAAAACGGAGGATTACAACTTTTTGTATATCATTGTATAGTAGAGTTAACTCAAAAGGAGGTTTACAACTTTTTGTATATTACAGTATTAGAGTTCACTCAAAACGGGGGTTTACAACTTTTTGTATATAATTATAGTAGAGTTCACTCAAAACGGAGGTTTACAACTTTTTGTATATATTTTTATAGGTGAGTTTACTCAAAACGGGGATTTACAACTTTTTGTATATAATTGTATAGTAGAGTTTACTCAAAACGGAAGTTTACAACTTTTTGTATAGAATTATAGTAGAGTTCACTCAAAACGAAGGTTTATAACTTTTTGTATATAATTATAGTAGATTTCACTCCAAATGGGGGTTTACAACTTTTTGTAAATAATTGTATAGTGGAGTTTCCCCAAAATGGGGGTTTACAACTTTTTGTATATTATTGTATAAGAGTTTACTCAAAACGGGGGTTTACAACTTTTTGCATATAATTGTATTGTAGAGTTTACTCAAAACGGGGGTTTACAACTTTTTGTATATAATTGTATAGTAGAGTTTGCTCAAAACGGGGGTTTACAACTTTTTGTATATTATTGTATTAGAGTTTACTCAAAATGGGGGTTTACAACTTTTTGTAAATAATTGTATAGTAGAGTTTACTCAAAACGAAGGTTTACAACTTTTTGTATATTATTGTATACGAGTTCACTCAAAACGGAGGTTTAAAACTTTTTGTAAATAAATATAGTAGAGTTCACTCAAAACGGAGGTTTACAACTTTTTGTATATATTTGTATTGTAGAGTTTACTCAAAATGGGGGTTTACAACTTTTTTTATATAATTGTATAGTATAGTTTACTCAAAACGGGGGTTTACAACTTTTTGTATATAATTATAGTAGAGTTCACTCAAAACGAAGGTTTATAACTTTTTGTATATAATTATAGTAGAGTTTACTCAAAACGGGGGTTTACAACTTTTTGTAAATAATTGTATAGTAGAGTTTACTCAAAACGGGGGTGAACCAATTTTTGTATATAATTATAGTAGAGTTCACTCAAAACGGGGGATTACAACTTTTTGTATATCATTGTATAATAGAGTTTACTCAAAAGGAGGTTTACAACTTTTTGTATATTATAGTATTAGAGTTCACTCAAAACGGGGGTTTACAACTTTTTGTATATAATTATAGTAGAGTTCACTCAGAACGGAGGTTTACAACTTTTTGTATATATTTTTATAGTAGAGTTTACTCAAAACGGGGTTTACAACTTTTTGTATATAATTGTATAGTAGAGTTTACTCAAAACGGAGGTTTACAACTTTTTGTATAGAATTATAGTAGAGTTCACTCAAAACGAAGGTTTATAACTTTTTGTATATAATTATAGTAGAGTTTACTCAAAACGGGGGGTTTACAACTTTTTGTATATTATTGTATTAGAGTTTACTCAAAACGGGGGTTTACAACTTTTTGTATATAATTGTATAGTAGAGTTTACTCAAAACGGGGTTTACAACTTTTTGTATATTATTGTATAAGAGTTTACTCAAAACGGGGGTTTACAACTTTTTGTACAATGAAACGGGGGTTTACAACTTTTTGTATATAATTGTATAGTAGAGTTCACTCAAAACGAAGGTTTACAACTTTTTGTATATAAATATAGTAGAGTTCACTCAAAACGGAGGTTTTCAACTTTTTGTATATAATAGTAGAGTTTACTCAAAATGGGGGTTACAACTTTTTGTCTATAATTGTATAGTAGAGTTTACTCAAAACGGGGGTTTACAACTTTTTGTATATAATTATAGTAGAGTTCACTCAAAACGAAGGTTTATAACTTTTTGTATATAATTATAGTAGAGTTTACTCAAAATGGGGTTTACAACTTTTTGTAAATAATTGTATAGTTGAGTTTACTCAAAACGGGGGTGAACCAATTTTTGTATATAATTATAGTAGAGTTCACTCAAAACGGAGGATTACAACTTTTTGTATATCATTGTATAGTAGAGTTTACTCAAAATGAGGTTTACAACTTTTTGTATATTATAGTATTAGAGTTCACTCAAAATTATAGGGGGAGGTTTACAACTTTTTGTATATAATTATAGTAGAGTTCACTCAAAACGGAGGTTTACAACTTTTTGTATATAATTGTATAGTAGAGTTTACTCAAAACGGGGGGGGTTACAACTTTTTGTATATAATTGTATAGTAGAGTTCACTCAAAACGGGGGTTTACAACTTTTTGTATATAATTATAGTAGAGTTCACTCAAAACGGAGGTTTACAACTTTTTGTATATAATTTTATAGTAGAGTTTACTCAAAATGGGGGTTTACAACTTTTTGTAAATAATTGTATAGTAGAGTTTACTCACAAAGGAGGTTTACAACTTTTTGTATATAATTATAGTAGAGTTCACTCAAAATGCAGGTTTACAGCTTTTTGTATATAATTATAGTAGAGTTACTCAAAACGGGGGTTTACAACTTTTTGTATATTATTGTATAGAGAGTTTACTCAAAACGGGGGTTTACAACTTTTTGTAAATAATTGTATAGTAGAGTTTACTCAAAACGGGGGTTTACAACTTTTTGTATATTATTGTATAAGAGTTTACTCAAAACGGGCGTTTACAACTTTTTGTACACTAAAACGGGGGTTTACAACTTTTTGTATATAATTGTATAGTAGAGTTCACACAAAACGGACGTTTACAACTTTTGTATATAAATATAGTAGAGTTCACTCAAAACGGAGGTTTACAACTTTTTGTATATATTTGTATAGTAGTGTTTACTCAAAATGGGGTTTACAACTTTTTGTATATAATTGTATAGTAGAGTTTACTCAAAACGGGGTTTTCAACTTTTTATATATAATTATAGTAGAGTTCACTCAAAACGAAGGTTTATAACTTTTTGTATATAATTATAGTAGAGTTTACTCAAAACGGGGGTTTACAACTTTTTGTATATTATTGTATAAGAGTTTACTCAAAACGGGGGTTTACAACTTTTTGTACATTATTGTATAAGAGTTTACTCAAAAAACGGGGGTTTACAACTTTTTGTATATAATTGTATAGTAGAATTCACACAAAACGGAGGTTTACAACTTTTTGTATATAAATATAGTAGGGTTCACTCAAAATGGAGTTTTTCAACTTTTTGTATATATTTGTATAGTAGAGTTTACTCAAAATGGGGGTTTACAACTTTTTATATATAATTGTATAGTAGAGTTTACTCAAAACGGGGGTTTACAACTTTTTGTATATAATTATAGTAGAGTTCACTCAAAACGAAGGTTTATAACTTTTTGTATATAATTATAGCAGAGTTTACTCAAAACGGGGGTTAACAACTTTTTGTAAATAATTGTATAGTAGAGTTTACTCAAAACGGGGGTTAACCAATTTTTGTATATAATTATAGTAGAGTTCACTCAAAACGGAGGATTACAACTTTTTGTATATCATTGTATAGTAGAGTTTACTCAAAATGAGGTTTACAACTTTTTGTATATTATAGTATTAGAGTTCACTCAAAACGGGGGTTTACAACTTTTTGTATATAATTATAGTAAAGTTCACTCAAAACGCAGGTTTACAACTTTTTGTATATATTTTTATAGTAGAGTTTACTCAAAACGGGTTTTACAACTTTTTGTATATAATTGTATAGTAGAGTTTACTCAAAACGGAGGTTTACAACTTTTTGTATAGAATTATAGTAGAGTTCACTCAAAACGAAGGTTTATAACTTTTTGTATATAATTATAGTAGAGTTTACTCAAAACTGGGGGTTTACAACTTTTTGTAAATATTATTGTATTAGAGTTTACTCAAAACGGGGGTTTACAACTTTTTGTATATAATTGTATAGTAGAGTTTACTCAAAACGGGGGTTTACAACATTTTGTATATTATTGTATAAGAGTTTACTCAAAACGGGGGTTTACAACTTTTTGTATATTATTGTAATAGAGTTTACTCAAAACGGGGGTTTACAACTTTTTGTACAATGAAACTCAAAACGGGGTTTACAACTTTTTGTATATAATTGTATAG